>CM054181.1:115000-465000 GCA_028829895.1 Sinotaia quadrata | reverse complement strand
TCCATTATCCTACATGTACCATTAAACTACCGCTAATGCTACACAATACCTCTCTAATGCCACACAATACCTCTCTAATGCCACACAATACCTCTCTAATGCCACACAATACCTCTCTAATGCCACACAATACCTCTCTAATGCCACACAATACCTCTCTAATGCCACACAATACATCTCTAATGCCACACAATACCTCTCTAATGCCACACAATACCTCTCTAATGCCACACAATACCTCTCTAATGCTACACAATACATCTTTAATGCCACACAATACCTCTCTAATGCCACACAATACATCTCTAATGCCACACAATACCTATCTAATGCCACACAATACCTCTCTAATGCCACACAATACTTCTCTAATGCCACACAATACCTCTCTGAAAAGAAATACTCATTAACTTTATACATACAAATAATCACCAATAAAAATACTAGAATTCTTCAACATTCTAATTAATAATACATTTCAATTATTACTGTGATATGTCAACACACACACACACACACACACAAACAAACAAACAAACAAACACACACACATATATATATACGCTTACCACGCCCTTAATCTTAACACTCACAGATCAACCATTCGGAATGGCATGGTGAAGTGTGAAAATGTCTGGGTTTAGGCGGGTAATATACCTATCTGGATTTGGTGACAGATTCGGATTTGTCATGGGTTGCTTGCTTGCTAATGTAGGGGAGGGGGCGCTTGTCATGCGTGGAACCCAAGTGTCTATATATGGCGTCCGGTTAACAGAAGAGTGTGATTGTGTAACATAAGTGTGTGATTGTGTTAACAGAAGAGTGTGATTGTGTAACATAAGTGTGTGATTGTGTTAACATAAGTGTGTGATTGTGTTAACAGAAGAGTGTGATTGTGTAACATAAGTGTGTGCTTGTGTTAACAGAAATGTGTGATTGTATTAACAGAAGTGTGTGATTGTGTTAACAGAAGTGTATGATTGTTAACGTGTGTGATTGTTTTAACATAAGAGTGTGTGACTGTGATAAGTGTGTGATTTTGTTAACATAAGAGTGTGTGACTGTGTTCACATAAGAGTGTGTGATTGTATTAACATAAGAGTGTGTGACTGTATTAACATAAGAGTGTGTGACTGTGTAAACATAAGTGTTGTGACTGTATTAACATAAGAGTGTGTGACTGTATTAACATAAGAGTGTGTGACTGTGTTAACATAAGTATGTGACTGTGTTAACATAAGTGTGTGTGACTGTATTAACATAAGAGTGTGTGACTGTGTTAACATAAGTATGTGACTGTGTTAACATAAGAGTGTGTGACTGTATTAACATAAGAGTGTGTGACTGTGTTAACATAAGTATGTGACTGTGTTAACATAAGAGTGTGTGATTGTTTTAACGTACGTTAGTATGATCGTTTTAAAGCAAGCCGATTGTAAATCTGTTTGCTTTGGCAAGAGAGATGACGGATTGCCCAAACGATTAAAAGAAATCGAGTAATGGCTGATTTATTTTTCATAGCTCTCTAACTCTTTCCCCACAACAAATGTACAAATTTGTTTTTAAATATCTTCTGAAACAAAATGCAAATAGATTCATGAGGATTGGAAATAATCTTTTCCGAGAAATTTAGAAAGAAAGAAAGAAAGAAAGAAAGAAAGAAAGAAAGAAAGAAAGAAAGAAAAAATTTAACTGTTTTAAATTATAAGCACTAATCTAAGCATCAATCTATGCATCTAAATACGATTTTAAAATTTTAAAACACTTTTATTGTTTTGTTGTTGTTTTAGCAAATCAGTTTTATTTATTTGTCCTAATTATAGTAGTGGTGGTAGTATTTTTGCTGTTGTTTTAGCAAATCAGTTTTATTTATTTGTCCTAATTATAGTAGTGGTGGTAGTATTTTTGCTGTTGTTTTAGCAAATCAGTTTTATTTATTTGTCCTAATTATAGTAGCACACTTGCATTAAACTATAGTTATCCAGCAATTCTCTATTCTATCATAAGCTAATAATTTATTATAGCTAGATGGACTTAACTCTTCTAGTAATTAAAATATATTTCTGAAATGTGGACACGTAGTGATTTGAAATTTCCACGGGTAAGGGGGAGATGTATATACATGCACGAAAGAAATGGGGGGGGGGGTAGAGACAAAGGAGATAAACGTTAAAACAGAAAATAAACTCCTGACAAAAGAAAAAAACGAAAGCACGAACAACAACGATAAAATATTTAATTAGAAATACGACCTCTTCCGTACTCCACCTTATCTCCCCAACAGCGCGACTTGCAAATACAACTTTTCTTCAGACCTGACGGTCTTTCATGCTAACCACGCAATGTCTCGTCTGCGCGCCGTAATGAAATTTATTGTCTCGGCTTAACAAACCTTTCTGAACGTGGCCATCGCTTACGATAGAAGAATCTGCAGCGTCTGCTTGCCTGGAATGACAAAATAATAAGGTTCTAGTACTGTTTGATCGACGAACACGGAGATGGAGTAAACAGGAACCCAGGAAACTACGCCAGGTGGAAGAATGCAATTATTAGAGTTTATTAGCGTTCGTGTTCCCAATTTTTTACAAATGTTCTAGTTGTTTTGAGTTTTTTCCCCGCCATGGGCCACGTTACAACTGCTAAGCAAGACCTGTTAGAATAAATTAATTCTATTGTTTTACGTCAGTAAATTTAAATGCATCTATTATCATTTGTCTTTGAAGTTCACTGAAACAGAAATCGACAAGACGCGATTTACTTAAGCAGCTAAGCACTAAAAGTTTAACTGATGTTTGGTTTTCATTATTAAGTAAGTGCACCATTGCTCTAATCAAGTTCTACTGGAAGTATAACTGCTTTGGAGGTAGTAGGCCTAATGGGGGGGGGGGGCGGATGGTGCTAGCGGGAAAGGATCAATAATTTAAAATATGTTCAACTTCAATGCACAGCACGTATGCAGAGAGTTGTCCCTTCGCCGAAAATAATCAGGCACTCAACTTCAAAACTGAAGGAGAGATTGCAAGAACAAAAGCAGCCATTTTCTCACGTCTAATTGTTAGTGGGCGAAGTGTTTGGCTCTGTCAGTCTGCGAAGCTAATAAATTGGAAAGCGTCTGAGAGTTGCCTGCACTTAAATTGTATTTTATTGTAATTTAGTCGCCTGCTGCTAGGTCAGAATCTAAGAGAAAAAATTAAATGTTATTTGCAAAGTTGCATTTAAAGTGCTGGTGATATTTCAAGGGAAGCTATTCTAGTGGATGCAGACGACACACCGTCGTGAGGCAAGGTTCATCCAGTCTGTCACGCAGACCATTTGAATTCTAGCATTTTATGACTGATTCATTCATTCTCTCTTATTTTTCTTTCAGCCATCCGTTTTCTTATTTTTTATTTCTATCTTTTCATTTTTGCTACACTCTTTTTCCTGTAAATATATAATCAGGCAGTTTCCTGCAACAGTGTTTATTACCCTGATACACACTTACAGCATAATAAATACAGTATATCTAAAGAATGTTAAGTGTTAGCACACTACATGTAAGCACTGTAGTTCAAACACTTGTAGACACACTTACAGCATAATAAATACAGCATAATACATACAGCATAATAAATACTGTATATCTAAAGAATGTTAAGTGTTAGCACACTACATATAAGCACTATAGTTCAAACACTAGTAGACACAATTGTCTTCTCACATAGTACACCACTACGTAAACACAAGTATAACAAATCAATAGCGAAAAATGCATGAAATATTTCCACGTATATTGTTATGTTCACACTTGTTAAAACCGTTTGTAGCCGGTAGCGCTAAGAGAGAGAGAGATGATTGTTAATAACCTTCATTGTGAACCGCTTGCTAATTATATATTATATTGAGAAATTATACGATTGTAAGGTTAAATCATTTTATTCATTGTAAGTATTTTATTGACGTGAATTGTTAAGTTAGCGTGTGGCTAACTAATAGAGATTTGTAAGTATTTTATTGACGTGAATTGTTAAGTTAGCGTGTAGCTAACTAATAGAGATTTGTAAGTATTTTATTGACGTGAATTGTTAAGTTAGCGTGTAGCTAACTAATAGAGATTTGTAAACAGTAAATCGATCGCTGTCACCACAAAGCCTTACGATTGTTCGATGTAATAGGATACTATAAAATTATGCTATTTATTACAGCCTCTCTTGGGAACTACCCCAAGCCGATTCAAGGAATGGAATTCTGATGAGGACGACGCCCAGAGTTCTCATCCAATGTTGGGATTGACCTTGATTAAGACATCATGACCATGTAGTCGAGTAGACGACGACAGCTCTTCAACTCTTCGAAACTAGATAAATGTGTTCGAAACAAACAATGAACTGAATCCAAATCAGAGTACAAACAATCAGGCTAGGCGGACAGATGAACTCTTGATTTTCCGCGTGTTCTTCTCTTTTCCAATGTTCTTTTTATTATAATTGTTATTAATTTAATTTATTATCTTTATCCATTGATGCATAATTGGTGTAACAACGACTGTTGAAAGCTAGATGGGGGCTGATCCGGAGAAATAGAAACATAATTCTTAATTAATAAAGGGGAAGATAACGTTGTTAGCTTGAGCAAGTCAACTGATTTATCTGGCGGTGTGTCAGTGCATGATAGTTTGAATCTCTGGCATACTCGTGGAAGATAGGTCAGGCCGTCTGGCTGTCACTATTATTAGAAGTTAATCAATAACCAATATTGATATTTGGGAATATAAAATAGGACAGAGTCGTTAAACATAACCAGACACGTGACAGTAAATAACACCAACATGCAGATTAAATAGAAGCTTATAGCAGGCAGAGATAGTCAAAAAAACAAATACACGACATAAACTCAATAGACAATAACACAAAATCATCAGGTTTTACTTAATAACAAGATCTCTTCTGAAAAAACACTGTAACTATTTTTTCGTATATACAACAAAGAAACAGCCACAACATATCATATAGATCCTACCGATATTTTGTTGTAAAAGAAAAACAAAGGGTCTTAGATTTAATCAATAGAAATATGTTTGCATGAATTGTTATTTCGTATAGTATTTGTTTACATGACAGAGAATGAAGAAAAGTGAAAGATAGAAAGAAAGAAAGAAAGAAAGAAAGAAAGAAAGAAAGAAAGAAAGAAAGAAAGAAAGAAAGAAAGAAAGAAAGAAAGAAAGAAAGAAAGAAAGAAAGAAAGAAAGAAGGAAAGAAGGAAAGAAAGAAAGAATGAATGAATGAAAGATAGAAAGAGAGAGAGAAAGAAAGAAAGTAAAAAGAAAGAAGTAAAGAAAGAAAGAAAGAAAGAAAGAATTAATGAAATAGATAGATAGATAGATAGATAGATAGATAGATAGATAGATAGATAGATAGATAGATAGATAGATAGATAGATAGATAGATAGATAGATAGACATACAAACATACAGATAGATAGATAGATAGATAGATAGATAGATAGATAGATAGATAGATAGATAGATAGATAGATAAATAGATAGATAGATAGATAGATAGATAGATAGATAGACATACAAACATACAGATAGATAGATAGATAGATAGATAGATAGATAGATAGATAGATAGATAGATAGATAGATAGATAGATAGATAGATAGATAGATAGATAGATAGATAGATAGATAGATAGATAGATAGATAGATAGTGTGGCTGAGTAAATTTGCCTCAACATTTTTCTAAACTTAATTATTATATAAATTGTTAAATGTCATCGTGATATGATGGACGTGGCATAGCCAGAATGAGGAACACCATTACCAGATTGATTATATCATGGTGAAGAGCCGTCTCCATACCAGAATAGACATTGCCAAGACAAGAAGCTTCCCAGGAGCAGACATTGGAAGTGACCATGACTTAGTGATGATGACCCTCCGACTACATCTGAAGAAAGTCAACAAGCAAGGCCAACAAGAATCAAGTTCATCCTTGACAAGCTAAAAGACCCAGATGTATCAGAAGCCTTCCAAAGCAAATTTAGGAGGAGAATTTGCACCACTGTTCTCAAGAATTCACAAAGTTTTTAGAACACTCCTCGTGATGTGCTTGATAGTGCACACAAATACTCTGAAACACTCCTCGTGATGTGCTTTGATAGGGCATACAAATACTCTGAAACACTCCTCGTGGTGTGCTTGATAGTGCATACAAATACTCTGAAACACTCCTCGTGATGTGCTTTGATAGGGCATACGAAGTTATGGACAATTCTCTACCGTGTGCTTCGGAGATTCTGGAACAGTTGTGTAATGTGCTTAGGAGTGTGTTGGATCATCTAATAAGAAAGAAAGAGACTTGTTGCAAACTGCATGAATCTGAATACGTACTAGTGACAGCGACCATCATTGAAAAGGTTATGTACATTGACTATAATTATCTCTCTAAAATTCTCCTACTCTCATTTCCACGAGGAAACTATGTCTATGAACTTGATTATATATATGTTAATTTGACTGCTGATATCTATGCTAAAATAAACTGAATAAGTGTCAAACGTTTAATCAAACATTGTCATGAAGTGATGTAAATGGCAATGCTCTTTAGATTATATTTATATTTGTATATATTATTGGTGTTTAATACATTTATTGTTAAATTTATAACCTTCTTGCACATATATTAAAACCTTATGTTGGAATAATAGCGGGTGGATGTGCGCTCATTAAATATAAATAAAAGACGGATTTTTAGTAAGAAGTTTCCACCTGCAGAAGTATTGTGTGACAGTAAAACGTCTGTCTTAGCAGTTTAACTTCTTTCGTCTACTCTGAATCATCCTCTCGTTGATTATTTTCTAGAAAGTTCACAAAATGTTTGCCCGTAAAACCTTAAAGGTCAGCAGAGTTCAATGACAGTTTTTAAGCCAAAAACGCTTAACTATTATTTTTATTCTTTTGCATATAATCTAAGTACTTTTCTTGAAGTCTATAATGTTTTACGACAGTTGCCGTGTATAAATTTACAACTCTATGATTACAGTCCGTATAACGTTAAGGGAGATAACCATCTTCTCACAAAAATGACGTATGTATCCTAGCCTGTGGTTTAACTCACACAACAGCTAGCTGTACTTAGTTTCGTATTTGTGAGTAAGATTTCCCTGAACATTGAAGTGAGTAAGCATTCTCATCAGCATTTCACATTACGCACAAAAGTTCATGAAGTAAAACATTCACATCAGGCAATATATAACAAACAAATTCAATATTCTAAACAACACAAGGGGAAATAATAAAAGAACGCTCGTACGCTGAATACAGAACCTTTCGAGACTGACGCGCTTAAATCTGAGGATCGGGAATATTCTTTGTTGTTTTTCCTTTCTAGTTTAAAAAATATAATTTTGTTTGTTGGTATTTCTGTTTTATTTTAATTATATTTTATTATAAATATAAATAGCCGTCGTGTCTCACCATTACGTTTACTCTGACATTTCCAGATAAAGACAAGCAGTCGTGACGTAATACTTCAGAACACTACCGTGACATAGCACTTCCCATTCCTGGTTTGCATGTCTAAAAACTTGAAGATCCTCACGGGTTTGCTGGTAAACACTGCCGTGACGTAGCACTTCCCATTCCTGGTTTGCATGTCTAAAAACTTGAAGATCCTCACGGGTTTACTGGTAAACACTGCCGTGAATCCCCACTTCGTCTTATACCCGGCCAATGTGTACCCCTGTTTTAATTTCAGTCTTCATTTGTAATTTAAAACCCATCAAACTATTCGGTTAACCAAAGCGCGTGATTACCAGTAAAAATAAATAGATTCAAACGATATTTCAACTCCCTAATGATAATCATCCCAATAAAAACAAATACACCAAACAATATTTCAACTCCCTAATGATAACCATCCCAATAAAAACAAATACACCAAGGATCCAGAAAAAGTAACGTAGTACTTATTTAGTAGTTAAACCCATGAAAGTTATCGAGTAACAAAGAAACTTAATGTTTTCTTCTCATTATTATTTGCTCTCAGTGACGGTCAAGACGTCTTTCTCATTTCTATATCTTCTAATTTCTTTTTTTTTTTTTACCAAACAAACTATTTCTCATTTCTATATCTTCTAATTTCTTCTTTTTTTTTTTTTTTACCAAACAAACTATTTCCATTTTCACGTTGAATGAGAGACCCTGCTTACACCAGCGTCTTAGTTCCATGTCTTACAGACCTTCCGGGCACAGGGTTTAAAACGAAAGCTCAGTGGCAAATTACGATTCCAAAGAACATCTAAGCATTAGCTGGAATCCGAATTGTCAGCGCGTTCTCAGGCAACAGAGCTGCCATTTTGAGCGCGACTAGTTAGTACCCCCTTCCCTTCCTTTCCGGCTTCCCTGTACATCCGCGGCCTAGTCGCTGCCAAATAAAACATGCGCGGAATATTAAATTTGCAATGCAGACTGTTAACCGTATTTATCTAACCAAACTAATGACTGCATCACAAAGTGCCAGAAATCTGCATGCATTCTCTGCCAGACCCGTTAATGTCTTTTCAGTGTGTGAATCGCTTGAAATCACAAATAAAATAAAATAAATAATTAGGCAATGTGAATAGTAAAGAAATTAATGTAGTGTATGCGAATTTTGCTGCCTGTTGTATTTTACTGGATTTTGTTTTAATTTTTATTTTACTTTAATGTTATTATTGTTCCTACTTATTGTCACTCACATAACCCAGAATTTTGTATTATATTGTAAAAAACAATTGTCACTCAGATAACCCAGAATTTTGTATTATATTGTTAAAAACAATTGTCACTCAGGTAACCCAGAATGTTGTATTATATTGTTAAAAACAATTGTCACTCAGGTAACCCAGAATGTTGTATTATATTGTTAAAAATAATGTATGCTGTTTGACGGCCACTTTGTTAATGGATATTATTATAATTAATAATTATTTCTCCAAAACTAATTACAAGTGATGAGAATCTTAATTTATTTTATTAATGATCCTCTAACAGACACCTTATGTATACACTAGTGAACTGTGCCTCATGGAAGTTTTCTTTTTGGCTGTATCTTTTGTTGTATGCAGCTACTTAAGGGCTGATGTTGATGTTTAAGTGAGGGAAAATATTATTTTACAGCTACTGTACTTAATGTTAGTTGTCATGGTGACTGTTTTGATATATATTTTTACAACTACTGTACTTAATGTTAGTTGTCATGGTGACTGTTTTGATATATATTTTTACAACTACTGTACTTAATGTTAGTTGTCATGGTGACTGTTTTGATATATATTTTTACAACTACTGTACTTAAGGTTAGTTGTCATGGTGACTGTTTTGATATGTTTGGCAAAGGAATTCGAATACTAACGTTATTTACTGTGTGAGCGAATTTGATGTTGATCTCATGCTAATTATCATGTTGTTCTTTGTTGTTTCTTGATGAGAATTTGATGTTGATCTCATGCTAATTATCAAGTTCTTCTTTGTTGTTTCTTGATGAGAATTTGATGTTGATCTCATGTTAATTATCATGTTGTTCTTTGTTGTTTCTTGATGAGAATTTGATGTTGATCTCATGCTAATTATCATGTTGTTCTTTGTTGTTTCTTGATGAGAATTTGAGTTGATCTCATGCTAATTATTTTAGTATTGATATAGTAAGTAAGGTTCAGATTTGTTTAAAATATGTTTACCCAAAAATATTATTATTTTATTATTGATATAGTAAGGTTAATAATTGTTTAAAATATGTTTATTACAAAATTATTATTGTTTTATAAGTAATGTTAAAATCTGTATAAATGATGTTTATTTCAAATTTATTATTATTTTATAAATAAGGTTAGGGAGTGGATTGAGTAAAAAGAACGAGAGAGAGAACGAATTTTAGTCCTCTTAATCTGTTTTCAGTCCATCATCGTGGATAGATAGATAGATAGATAGATAGATAGATAGATAGATAGATAGATAGATAGATAGATAGATAGATAGATAGATAGATAGATAGATAGATAGATAGATAGATAGATAGATAGATAGATAGATAGATAGATAGATAGATAGATAGATAGATAGATAGATAGATAGATAGATAGATAGATAGATAGATAGATAGATAGATAGGTATGTGGGTAGGTAGGTAGGTAGGTAGATAGGCACGTAGGTAGGTTGATCGATAAGAAAAAAAAAGAACTCTTGTCCTATTTATTGTTTTATATTTTAATAATTCTTTACAAATATAATTACCTATAATAGATGTATTTTTCTTTCAATAATATTCTTGTTGCTACATTAAATACGGAATGTCAAGATTTTTGAGCATGATGACCACCCAGTGTGAGGGTGAGTCCTTAATCGACTGCTAGATAAAAATGTCACCTGATTCTGTCGGAATAAAGTGAAAATTAGAAATACTTCTTTTACACATGTTTTTTTACCCTGGATCTTTTCTATCTTTTATCTTCTTATCTCCTATCTTTTACCATCCTAACGTTACCTTATCTGATATTTTATGTGATTTTTATTGTTTGACTTTTCTTTAGATTTGATAAAGCGCAATGATCATGTGATATTTTATGTGATTTTTATTATTTGACTTTTCTTTAGATTTGCTAATGCGCAGTGATCACGTGACTACTTATTGAGGCACAGTGCTGGGAGAGGAGGAAGTATTAGAAAACACCTCAAGTTGGGTGTAAACAGAGTTTCACGTGTTATGACGCAGTGTAAACAGAGTTTCACGTGTTATGACGCAGTGTAAACAGAGTTTCACGTGTTATGACGCAGTGTAAACAGAGTAAACAGAGTTTCACGTGTTATGACGCAGGGTAAACAGAGTCCCACGTGTTATGACACAGAGTAAACAGAGTTCCACGTGTTATGACACAGTGTAAACAGAGTTATACATTTCATGAAGCAGTGTAAACGGAACTTAACATCTTATGTGTAAACAGGTTTCAACATCAACATGCCACTGAATAACAGAGTTAAACATCTAATAACAGTGTAAATACAGTTCAACATCTGATGACAGAGTGTAAACAGAATTCAATAACTTAAGGCATAGAGTAGTTGACTTTCAAGTTTTGACTTTTGAGTTTCACCTTTTGAGTTCGAGTTTTGATTGTTTGAGAAACTAGTTAGATATCGTATCTACATGGCCTGACATGTGAAAACTAGCTAAGATATTGGACTTTTCTGACATGTGAAACATAAGTAAGATATTGGACTTTTCTGACAGGTGAAACATAAGTAAGATATTGGACTTTTCTGACAGGTGAAACATAAGTAAGATATTGGACTTTTCTGACAGGTGAAACATAAATAAGATATTGGACCCAACAGGTAAAAACTAGCTAAGATATTGGACTTTTCTGACAGGTGAAACATAAGTAAGATATTGGACCTAACAGGTAAAAACTAGCTAAGATATTGGACTTTTCTGACATGTGAAACATAAGTAAGATATTGGACCTAACAGGTAAAAACTAGCTAAGATATTGGACTTTTCTGACATGTGAAACATAAGTAAGATATTGGACCTAACAGGTAAAAACTAGCTAAGATATTGGACTTTTCTGACATGTGAAACATAAGTAAGATATTAGACCTAACAGGTAAAAACTAGCTAAGATATTGGACTTTTCTGACAGGTGAAAAAGTAGCTAAAAGACTGTTTGTTTGAAAGTATGAGAAGTAACTAAGATGTTTGAAAGTAAGAAGTTTGAAAGTATGAGAAGTAACTAAGATGTACCGGGTCAGACATTTTAAAAATTAGCTAAGATTCTGAACCTACCTTGTTTGGTTGTTTGAATACATTATGTCTACCCAACAATAGTTTTTTTTTTATAAAAAAAAAAAAAAACAATATAATGCAACTGTCTGATACTTTGTACAAATTAACTAAAATATTGCAATTCCTAACAGTTTGGACAAAAGCTAAGACATATATTTTAACAGTTTGAACAAACCAGCTAATACATATATTTTAACAGTTTGAACAAACCAGCTAATACATATATTTTAACAGTTTGAACAAACCAGCTAATACATATATTTTAACAGTTTGAACAAACCAGCTAATACATATATTTTAACATTTTGAACAAACCAGCTAATACATTTGCAACTAACTGACAGTTTGAAAATCTAGCCAAGACATTTCAATTCTTGACAGTTTGAAAATCTAGCTAAGACATTTCAATTCTTGACAGTTTGAAAATCTAGCTAAAACGTTGTAGGTGGCTGCAGAGACATGTTTGAGAAAGTTATCAATGGGTCCCAAAATAACAAGACACGATTATTCTTGAAAAAAGACACATATTAACAATAATTCATACGACATGCCGTCAGAGAATTACTCGCACATTTGCACGAAAATATGACATTAAGTCAGGCTCGTCACCTGGAAAACAATCTAAATCACTTACCTAATTGCGGACAGGTGTTTCGCAATTAACATTTGATACGATTATTTTATGTCACACTTCCAAATATAGCGGCTTCCGTGTAAGAGATGCGATTGATGTGACGATTGATGTGCGTCACACTTCCAAACATAGTGTTTTCTGCATAAGAGATGCAATTGATGTGCGTCACACTTCCAAACTAGGGGTTTCCGTGTAAGAGATACGATTGATGTGCGTCACACTTCCAAAAATAGCGGCTTCTGCGTAAAAGAAACTGTATTGCAATCCTGTTCACCTGCAATTTTAGCTTGAAGAAAAGAACATCAAGGGAAATGGAGAGGCAGTAAATATTGATGAGAGGACTAAGTGCATACACAATTATGAACAAAGTTTATCGGTTTTAGAATTAATTCTAATTTCACAACAAACTACCAAAGAAAGAAAATGGTATTCCCAGTCATAGAAAGCAAATGGATGGATCAGAATTAGTCTTAATAAAATTAAGTCATTAAATTGTTCAATAGAATCTATGTGCAGGAGAACTAATCTTGGTCAAAGTCCTGGGAATATAGTGGTTATGATTAAATTATCTTAAAACACCTTCCTCAGGGAAGCTAATCTTTTTTCATTAGTCATTATCAGAATGTTCCTAACATAAGTTTGTCAAAAGACCGGTACTTGTCTTGGTTAAAATATAACTGGACCAACATACACTACTTAGATGTCTTAAGGATTAATTAGCAGTCACGTATTGAGGTTAAATATAACTGGATCAACACACACTACTTAGATGTTTTAAGGATTAATTATCAGTCACGTTTTGAGGTAAAATATAATACTCGAGGTATTTTTAATTTTACATGAATGTGGAATATCTACAATTCAAGTTAATTTTTAATTTTACATAAATATGAAATCTGTGCACAGACACACACACACACACACGCATGCACATGCTCGCACGCACTAACGCGCACACACACGCGCGCACACACGCACGCACGCACACACGCACGCACGCACGCACACAAGCACGCACACACACACATACACACACACATCACTGATTGGTTATCTTTCATTACACATTGCACACTACATTTCATTAACTCACTCACTACTTCTCACACAAGTATTTAATACGATTTTATTTCCTCAACCAGTAACAGAAACATCCCTCATTGTTTAGAAAGCAAATGCAAGGAAATATATAATAAAATAGACACATACTTCTACCGTGACTAGACATGTCTGTGAAAATTTGTGTTCAGTACAATAAAAGACAAATAAAAATGAATGATGTATCCTGATTTAAATAAAACAATCAAAGTATGGATCACCTGACCGAATACAGCACACAACTGTTGTAAAAGGTTATTTCCCTTGTTTTCTTAACAAAAAGGTTATTTCCCATATTTCTTTACAAACAGGTTCCTAAACATCCTGGCACCGCGATCAAGTTTCTTTACTCCCCATTCGGAAGAAAAATAAAACCTCTATTTAGTACAGCAAGCATCCAGGAGGCGATTTCTACTGACTATCGGAAATAAGTTTCAAAGATATTTCCAGGTTAAGCTGAATTTAACTGAAGTTTGTCTGTGGAAGTTTGTCCCGCGATGCAAGCGTTAGGTATAAGCACTGACACCTCAAGTAAACAAATAATTGTGGATGACGTTACGAATGGACAACTGACACCTCAAGAAAATAAATAATTGTGGATGACGTTACGAATGGACAACTGACACCTCAAGAAAATAAATAATTGAGGATGATGTTACGAATGGACAACTGACACCTCAAGAAAACAAATAATTGAGGATGATGTTACGAATGGACAACTGGACCGTTCAGTCATGCAAAAGAAGAGAGGAACACAGTGTTTACATTAATTATGAATGTCTCGTTATCTGAAAGTAACCATTCAGTCATGCAAAGAGAGGAACACACTGTTTACATTAATAAAGAATGTCTCGTTATCTGAAAGTAACCATTCAGTCATGCAAAGAGAGGAACACACTGTTTACATTAATAAAGAATGGCTCGTTATCTGAAAGTAACCAGTAAAATCACTTTTCACTCTAACCTTTTAGAAATTCTTAAAATGGTTATTCGCTAGTAATCCGAGAAATTGCTTTCTAGGAATTATCGGCCAAACGATGGTGTTGAAAGAAATTTAAATAATTATATATGCCAAAGTAGCAAGAAATGTCATAACACTCAAAACAAATACGGTGATTCCTTAAATTGTCTTGTAGCACTAGCAAAATATGATCATTCCCCAAAAATTTCTTTTCAGCTAACAAAATAAGATAATTCCTAGAAATATCTTGCAAGTTTCTCGGATTTTAAGAATTATCATATTTATTATGTTTTTAAATATTTTAAGAACCATCGTATTGTGTCAGTTAAAAACGTTGAGAAATCGCTATATTTATAAGTATTACAAAACGTGTTGAGGAATCGCTATATTTATAAGTATTACAAAACGTGTTGAGGAATCGCTATATTTATAAGTATTACAAAACGTGTTGAGGAATCGCTATATTTATAAGTATTACAAAACGTGTTGAGGAATCGCTATATTTATAAGTATTACAAAACATGTTGAGGAATCGCTATGTTTATAAGTATTATAAAACATGTTGAGGAATCGCTATCGCTATTTGTATAATTATTACAAGAAATGTCTAGGAATCGGGATATGTTCAGGAAAGTAATAGGAATAGTCATATATATTAAGGGTTTTCTTGGAATCTTCATATTTTTATTGTTATTACAGCGGTCTGAATCATTAGATCTTTGTCAATGTTACAAGAAATTTCTAGGAATCATATTTTTGTTATTACAGAGGTCTGAATCATTATATCTTTGTCAATGTTACAAGAAATTTCTAGGAATCATATTTTTGTTATTACAGAGGTCTGAATCATTAGATCTTTGTCAATGTTACAAGAAATTTCTAGGAATCATATTTTAATCAGTGCTAAAGCAATGTGTAAGCACTCTCAAAGTTAAACTGCTAAGAGTTACAAAAATTTCTATGAATTATCTTAATTCTCAACGTCAAAGTTGTTTAATATCACGGTATTATTCTTTCTAGGAATCGGTGCGCTGTTAAAGATGAGTATAAAGATAATTTCTCGGAATCATAGCTATAAAAGCAATGTTACAAAGTTGTTTAATATCAAAGTATTATTCTTTCTAGGAATCAGTGCGCTGTTAAATAAGTATAAAGAGAATTTCTCGGAATCATAGCGATAAAAGCAATGTTACAAAGCATTTCAAAGAATTAACAAAAGTTATAAATGCTAATATAATAATTTCTAAAGGAATCTCCATATATCAAGGCTAATATCATAATAATTTCTAAAGGAATCTCCAGATATCAAGGCTAATATCACAATAATTTCTAAAGGAATCTCCAGATATCAAGGTTAATATCACAATAATTTCTAGGTAATTTTTCAGAGGCGTCATCAAAGTTATAATGCCAATAAAACAACCATTTTTAAGAATGATCAAAGTTATAAAAGTTAGAATAACCAGATTTTTTTAAGAATTGTCAGAAGTATAGATTCTCAAGTCGCGGACAATTTCTAGCAAATCATCATTTGCCTTTTTTTCGAGTTGGTTCGTTGTTTTATTTGAAACTAGCATTTATGTGCTCTGGCCCCAGGTATTGCAGATCACATTTGTTTCTTGTCACTCAGTCGCTTAGTCAGAGGTATTTCTTTCCTACAGGAAATAGATGAGGCAGGTGTTGAACTGAAAGTCGATAACACTCACACGTCTTACAATATTCCCTGAGACTGCTGAAATAAAGACAAGCGGATGGATACGAGAAGCCATTAGGCCATATCAGATAAATCTCCTTTTAACCAATGCAGCTGCGGCAAAGATGATGTTTATTTAAAACTGCACTTTCTATTTTCAAAAACGAAACAACATCAAACAAAAAAAAAAGGGGGGGGGGGATCGGTCTCTGTGTTAGCAGATTAGCTGTATTTAGATGACTGGCTATGTGTTAGCTGATGGGTTGTGTATTAGTTGACTATGTGTTAGGTGACTGTGTGTTAGTTGATTATGCGCACTGACTATGCACACTGACTGTGTTTTAGCTGACTGGCCGCGACTTTAGATGAGTGACTATATGTGGTAGTTGAATTTTAGCTGATTGACTATGTGTTAATGGACTGTGTGTTAGCTGACTTTGTTTACACTGATTGGCTGTGTGTTAGCTGATTGACTATATATTAGTTGACTGTGTGTTAGCTGATTGACTATGTGTTAGTGGACTATGTATTAGTTAAATGTGTGTTAGCTGATTGACTGTGTTTAGATGACTATGTAGACATGCCACTGGCAGACAGTAATGTTATAACCAGTACAGTCCAAATAAATATTAGTTGATTGTGTGCTACCTGATTGGCTGTGACTTGTTTCATTTAGAATTTGACATTAAACTATAACGTTTTAGTGGTGATTGTAATTTAATACCTTTTTTCCTGTCTGCTACAGTGAGTGAATTATGTCTCTAAACGAAAGTGAAAGAGCCACTTTAGACTGAACTAAGTATAACATTATAATCATTATATGGCACTTCTACAAGTACTTTTTACAGTATATTAAGTTTAAAATCATAGTCTGTGCGTGAGCACTTCTATAAACACTTATTTAGAGTGTATTTATAAAATAATAGTCTATCGGTGGCACTTCTACCTTATTTAGATTGTATTCAGTATAAAATTACTGTCCGTGCGTGGCACTTCTACAAACACTTATTATATTGTACTGAGTATAAAATTACAGTCTGCCAGTGGCACTTGTACAAACACTTATTATATTGTACTGAGTATAAAATTACAGTCTGCCAGTGGCACTTGTACAAACACGTATTTAGATTGTATTAAGTATAAAATTACAGTCTGCCAGTGGCACTTGTACAAACACGTATTTAGATTGTATTAAGTATAAAATTAATGTCTGTGTGTGTCACTTGTACAAACACGTATTTAGATTGTATTAAGTATAAAATTAATGTCTGTGCGTGGCACTTGTACATACACGTATTTAGACTGTATTAAGTATAAAATTAATGTCTGTGCGTGGCACTTGTAGATTGTAGATAATATAAAATTACAGTCTGTCAGTAGTACTTCTACAAGCACTTCTTAAGTGGCGACTTGCTTTATCAGCTGGAAGGGACGGTGACAATTGGAAATTAACGGATTTTCTGTTTTGATTAACAATTCGCATGAGATAGTTTAACTGGCACTCTACTGGAGAATGTTAGGGTATATTTTCCTAGGAATGGGTTAGAAGAAGAATAGGGATGGCTATTTAAGAGTCATGTCCATGCTAAGAGGTCGGTTGTGTCTGGCTTGGGGAAAATTTGTACTTTGCCAAATCCCTCGAACTAAAATTGTAAGTTGTCAGACTAAGTGGCATAGACTGACCATTCGAGAATTAGATGGTAGAACTTGTTTCAAGGATTACCGCAGAACTGAGTTAAAATCATTACATATAAAACTGCAACCACAGAACTAAGGTAAAATCATTCCATATCAAAACAACAACAGACATGATGTAAAATCATTCATTATCAAAATGACAATCACAGAACTGAGATAACATCATTCCATATCAAAACAACCATGGAATTGAGGTAACATTATTCGATATAATAACGACAACCACAGAACTAAGATAAATCATTCCATATCAAAAGGACAATCTCTGAACTTAGGTAAAATAACTGAGGAAAAATATCATTCCATGACAAAACAATCACAGAACTGAGAAAACCTCATTCCATATCAAAACAACCACAGACCTGAGGGAAAATTCACTATCAAAGCGATAACCACAGAACTGAGGTACAATCATTTCATGTCAAAACAGACAACCACATAACAGAAGTGAAATCATTATATCTGAAAAGGATAACCACAGAACTGAGGGAAATAATTCTATATCAAAACGACAACCAAATAACTGAGCTAAAATCATTTCATACCAAAAATACAACCTCAGAAGTGGGGGAAAATAATTCAATATCTAAACAGCTGGCCACAGAAGAAAAAAAGATAAAATCATTCCATATTAAAACGACAATTCGGAACTGATGTAAATTCATTAAATATCAAAATGACAATGGGAGAGATGCGATAAAATCATTTCTTATCAAAACAGACAGCCACAGAACTGAAGTAAAATCATTAACTGTCAAACGTACAACCACTGAACTGAGGTACAAGCATTCCATATCAAACAACAACCGCAAAACTGAGGTAAATCATTGAATATCGAAACAACAACCAAAGAAATGAGATAAATATTTATTACATATCAAAACGATAACCAGTGAACTGAGGTAAAATTGTTTCATATCAAAACTACAACCACAGAACTGAGGTAATATTATTCCATATTAAACAAACAACAACAGAACTGGGGTAAAATAATTCAATATCAAAACTACTACCACGGAACTGAGGTAAAATCATTCCGTATCAAAATTACAACCGCATAACTGAGGTAAAAATCATTCAGTATCGAAACGACCACCACATAAGGGAGGTAAAATCATTCAATAACAAATCAGACAACCACAGAACTGAGATAAAATCATTCCATATCAAAACGACATCATAACTGATGTAACATCTTTCCATATTAAAACGACAACCAAAACACTGAGGTAACATCTTTCCATATTAAAACGACAACCAAAACACTGAGGTAACATCTTTCCATATTAAAACGACAACCAAAACACTGAGGTAACATCTTTCCATATTAAAACGACAACCAAAACACTGAGGTAACATTATTTGATACCTAAACAACAACCATAGAATTGCGGTAAAATCTTTCCACATCAAATATACAACCACAGAACTGAGGGAAATTATTCAATATTGAAACAGTCAGCAACAGAACTAAGATATAATCATTCCATATAAAAAGGACAACCACAAGACTGAAGTAAATTCATCTCATATCAAAAGAACTGAAGTAAAATGACTCACACTCACTCCTGTGTGTTTCTATGCATAGCTCCGTCACCTGTGACATTAATTAATCTTTCATAACTGATTTCAAGTGACGAGAATATTAATTTTATTTTATTAATAATCCTCCAACAGACATCACTTGTCTCTCACTTGGCAGATAGTTTGGCGTTGTAAACTCTTTCACAGTTCCACTACAATAACAACATTTACAGTCACATAAGGTTTTTTGCAGGTAGAAAACTTCTTACTAAGGAGAAGACCAATCCGACTTTAATCTATATTTAGCGACCCCCCATCCACCCACTTTTTTTAAATCCAACATAAGAATATCTATCACAATACATAAGAAGGTCAATATTCTTTTTAATCAACTATACAAATGACAATTAAAATGAAACAGATAATTTGGTATCATTATTCCACAAACTCACATTCGGGTAATTATAGTTTACAGACTCTCTCTCTCTCTCTACACACACACACACACACACACACACACACACACACACTGCAACACTCCAAACACACACACACAAACACACACTGCAACACTCCACACACAAACACACACTGTAACACTCCACACACACACACACACACACACACACTGCAACACTCTGCAAGTTTCCTGTGCTTTCCCGGTCACTCAAGTCACGACTAGTGAACAAAAGAAGGTAGCTAGGCTTCCCTCCTTGTCTTCAAATTAAAGTGAACAGACAGCAAAATTCTCTACTGCAAGTAAACTCCTTAAACTCAACCGATTGGCTAGTCTCGTTCTCATAAATCAGAATCATTGGATAATAAAAAAGACTGCTCACTCAGTTTCCACTAGGTCAGCAAACCTACAATATTCTTGCCTTAGGCTGTTTACTTCAGACTCATACACTTTCAAAATAACACCATAAGGAGTGCACAAGGTCGTGTCACTCTGACAATTTAGCAATTAAAATAACAATTAAATTAAAAGTAAGGAGGGGCAAATGTATTTTGTCACACCGTTCTTTTAATATAAAATAGGATAATATTGAGGATTATGTACTAAACTTTGAACAGTATGCTGTAAGATTAGGCCTACCAGAAAATTTATGACTCTCCCAGTTAGTGTCAACACACTAAATGCGAGAGCTTACTTCAAACATTTGTAGAAATAAAAGTCAACTCACATAGTATATCTCTACACAAAATATAACATGTCAATAGCAAAAGTACATAAAATATTTCTGTCCATTCTTTCTTAGTCAGCCAATTTAATTCACCATCAAGCTAACACTGCCTTTCAATAGCAGACTTTCTCTTGCCACTCCAAATTCAAAGCGATCAGAGTATAAAATTTTCTACATCAAGTAAAATTTTTAATCTCAGCCTGTTAGCTAGTCTCGTTCTCATAAATCATAATCATTGGATAATAAAAACTAACTACTGAATGGTTTGCATTGTATCAGCAATTCTAGACTATTCTTGCCTCGTGCTGTTTACTTCCAACTCAGACACTTTCAAAAATACCATCATAAGGAGTGCCCAAAGTCGCGTTACTCTGACAGTTTAACAATTTATATAACAATTAAATTTTAAATAGGAAGAGGCAAATGTATTCTGTCACAACACATATGGGTAGGTGTGGGTATAGATGTTTATATGACCTGTTTGGATGAGTGGATGGGTGTAGATGGATATGGCTGAGTGGATGCATATGGGTTTAGGCAGTAAGTGTGTAATAGTAGGGTATGTGGAAGCATAAATGTGTTTGTAGCATGTGATATGTCTTTCACGTGAGTGTGTGTGTGTGTGTGTGTATGTGTGTGTGTGTGTGTGTGTGTGTGTGTGTGTGTGTGTGTGTGTGTGTGTGTGTGTGTGTGTGTGTGTGTGTGTGTATGAGAGAGTGATATGATGTGTGTCTGGCTTTTACAATTGGTAGTTTTGCTTTGCCTAATTCTTCACTGTGAGTGTAAATGAGTGGTCGGATGTAGAGAGAGTATTGTGATTGTGGGTGGAGTGAGTGGTCGGATGTAGAGAGAGTATTGTGATTGTGGGTGGAGTGAGTAGTCGGATGTAGAGAGAGTATTGTGAATGTGGGTGGATGGATGTCTTGGAAGGGTGGAAATGAATGTCTGGCTTTATACAAAGAAGAGTTTGCTTAGACAATTGCGAGTTAAACAGTGCTGAGTTAAACAGTGTTGAGTGACGGTTTTCTTCTCGGCAGTAGGGGCTCCTGACCTTTTCAAAATTTTCTGACACAGTTCCTTAGGTGCTCTCTTCTCAACCTTTATTTTTAATTTTATTTATTTATTTTTGTCGCACGCGTGGGCGCTGTGTCCTTGCACTTACATCAATCTAAATAAAAATGAAGAAAATAACAATCCAAGCATCGTTGAGCTGTATTAATATTCTCTTAGATGTCAACAACACGATATAGCGCCGCCGCCCCCTCCCCCAATAGACTGTATTAATATTCTCTTAGATGTCAACAACACGATATAGCGCCGCCGCCCCCTCCCCCAATAGACTGTATTCTTCAATTCAGCTCGCGCTTGCTGTGCGCCATGACTATTTCGATTTAGATTTGGTCAGAACACAAGTCCGCCAAATACTTCCGGTCTCGTCAATCTCGCGTCATTTAAAACAATTTTTATCGCTAGTTGGCTTCTAGGGAATGGGTGGGGGTGGGTGGGTAGGGAGCGTTTGGCGGCTGCTGATCCTTAAAACTTACGAACCCCTCTGGAGTCATTTTCGATTTTCAGTAACCTTTGATGCCAGACTACCGGTAGATATTTCATATGGTGTGTTGTCATAACAGGTTTCAATATGGATCGAAGGCCAATGAATTTCAATCTTCAACTAACCGACCAAGTCGTCTGATTATGTAAGAGTATTCATACAATTATTTAACCATGTGCATCAACCCATCCATTCGATAATTTTATCATATTTTCAAAGCAAATTCTTAAACCTAAATATAAAGGAGTGTTACATAATTTCATAAAACTTTGTTATTTAAGTTTTGAACGCTGCTTGATTAATACTGTGCATAAAAATCTTACAATGAAATTCTTTGCATTGGAAAAATAAACACAAACGAATTTAACCCAACTGAAAGTCAATATTAAAAAAAAAATTTAAATAGCTTTACTTCTTCTTTCCTACCTTTTCAACAATAAATGCAATTGAAAGTGCGAACCTTTGACAATTAAAATGAAAATAAAATCGACTGAGATTTGCAGGCTTAATAGCTGTTTATCAATACATTAAAAAAATTAATGATTTGCGTTCATTAATAGCTGGCTGTCAATGCACATAAAAAGAATTAATGATTTACGTTCTTCAATCGTTGTCTGTCAATGCATTAAAAAAATAACAAAATTAATGAGTTGTGGTCATTAATTGCTGTCTTTCAATGCATACAAAAACAACAATATTAATTAGTTTCGGTCATTAATCGATGTCTTTCAGTGCACAAAAACGAATTAATGAGTTAGTTTCTTTAATCGCTCTCTGTCAATGCTTACAAAAACAACAAAATTAATGAGTTGCAGTTATTAATCGCTGTCTGTCAAAGCTTAAAAATGAATTAATGAGTTATTACGCTCTTATATCGCTGCCCTTCAATGAATTTAAAAACAACAAAATTAATGAGTTGCAGACATTACTCGCAGTTGCCTATCCCTATTTTTAGAATTAGTTGTTATATAAATTGTTCAATTGTCTAAGTGACCTGACATTAGGCATTCATTATGAGGGCATTTTTTGTAAGTGTCAAAAACTCGAGTTGAGAATATGCTAGAAAATTGCTGATGCAATCTAAACCAGTTCCAAGTGGGTGAGTATTTTTTCTGACTAATAGTCTCAATTTGTTCAATAAAATCATCCACTGGGGATGGACTGGAAGTTTCTTTTTGAAGTACTCTATTCTGATCACTTTGAATTTGAATATAACTCAAGTCCGGTCATAACTGTGATTGTTGGCTTAAGTGATGCAGGTCTTTTAGTTATGGAGTTGTCCCTTCACACTTCAGTGACTACTTGAATATAACTCAAGTCCGGTCATAATTGTGATTGTAGGCTTAAGTGATGCAGGTCTTTTAGTTTTGGAGTTGTCACTTCGCGCTACAGTGACTACTTGAATACATTGGTGTGCGCATCCAGCCTTGTTATCAACTTATCAATAAATCGTGTTGTTATCAACTTATCAATAAATCGTGTTGTTATCAACTTATCAATAAATCGTGTTGTTATCAACTTATCAATAAATCGTGTTGTTATCAACTTATCAATAAATCGTGTTGTTATCAACTTATCAATAAATCGTGTTGTTATCAACTTATCAATAAATCGTGTTGTTATCAACTTATCAATAAATCGTGTTGTTATCAACTTATTAATAAATCGTGTTGTTATCAACTTATCAATAAATCGTGTTATCAACTTATCAATAAATCGTGTTGTTATCAACTTATCAATAAATCGTGTTGTTATTAACTTATCAATAAATCGTGTTGCTGTAATTTGATTCCTGTAAATTCCGTTCAAGAACCAACATGGCGGAAATTGTGGCTTGAGTTTGGTCTTGAGAATTCACAAAGATTATTTTGAATGTTCCTCATGTTGTGTTAAGTAAATACACTTGGAAAATCAAGAACATTCCTCCTGATGTGCTTGATAGTGCATGTGAAATTCAGGATGATTCTCTATGGTGTGCTTGGAGAGTGCGTCAAAAATTCTGGAACAGTTGAGTAATGTGCCTCTAGAAGGGATACATGGGACCTTGCCTAAATATGAAAGGCTATGAATTATTGCAAACCACGTGACTGTGAAACACGTGCTGACAACAGCCACCATCTTTGAACAGGTTGTGTGTATTGACTTACCTATTTCTCTAAAATTCTTCTCTCGTTTCTGTTATGATATCCACGAACTTGGTTATATATTTATGTTATTGACTGCTGATATCTATATTAAGATAAATTGAAGGAATATTCTTGTGAAGTGATGTAAATGTCAACACTCTTTGATTATATTCATATGTTATATATTTGATTGTTGATTCAATATATTTATTGACCTTCCTACACATTTTGATAACAGTATGTTGGAGAATAAAGTTAGATAAATATCGATTTAAAGACGGAGTTATCTTCTCCTTTAGTAAGAAGTTTTCAACCTACGGAAATATTGTGTGAGGATAAATGTTTGTTTTTAATGTTGTGGAAGAGAGAAAAAGTTTACAGCGTCCGCATTTCCGCCAATCAAATGAGAGAGACGAGTGGTGTCTTCTGGGGAATTATTAATAACATAAATTAAGATTCTCATCAATTTTAATTAGTTGTGGATGATTAATTAATAATAATAATTATAATTATTAATTAGGTGTCCTTAGCGTCACACGAGCAAAAAAAAAATTAATGAGTTGCGCTCATTAATCGCTGTCTGTCAATGCATACAAAAACAACAAAATTAATTAGTTGCGGTTATTAATCGAAGTATGTCAATGCAAACAAAAGCAACAAAATAAATGAGTTGCAGTCATTAATAGATTGCTGTCAATACATATAAAAACAATAAAATGAATGAGTGTCGCTCATTAATCGCTATCTGTCAGTGCATACGAAAAACCAAAATTAATGAGTTTCGCTCATTTATTGCTGTCTGTCAAATATTTTGTTTGCCGATGCAAGCAAAAAACAAGCAATAAAATTAATGAGTTGCAGTCATTTTCGCTCATTAACCGCTGTCTATTAATGCACACACAAAAAAAAGCAGAATTAATGAGTTGCGATCCATTAATCGCTGTCTGTTAATGTACAGACACAAAGTAAATTAATGAGTTGTGGTCATTAATCGCTGTCGGTGCGAAAATAAAAGGAGCTGTGTTCACTAATTATTACCTGCTAATGCACCAATATATCGAACTAATGAGTGGCGTTCATTAATCGTGGTCTTTCAATGCACAATATATCGAACTAATGAGTGGCGTTCATTAATCGTGGTCTTTCAATGCACAATATATCGAACTAATGAGTGGCGTTCATTAATCGTGGTCTTTCAATGCACAATATATCGAACTAATGAGTGGCGTTCATTAATCGTGGTCTTTCAATGCACAAAATATCGAATTAATGAGTGGCGTTCATTAATCGATGCCTGTGATTAAAAAAAAAACTAACTCAGAATTAATGAGTTGTGTCCGTAATCTCAGTGTTACGAGCAACGTTCAAAAATTTCCGCAAAATTAAAATCGCAATTTACGAGTAGTGCATCTCTCTCCTCCCTACCTCACTACATGATGCCCTTGACAACAACACCCTGTCACGTCACTCCATGATGCCCTTGACAACAACACCCTGTCACGTCACTCCATGATGCCCTTGACAACAACACCCTGTCACCTCACGACAGGATGCCCTTGACAACAACACCTTGTCACCTCACTACAGGATGCCCTTGACAACAACACCCTGTCACCTCACGACATGATGCCCTTGACAACAACACCCTGTCACCTCACTACATGATGCCCTTGACAACAACACCCTGTCACCTCACTACATGATGCCCTTGACAACACCGTGTCACCTCACTACATGATGCCCTTGACAACAACACCCTGTCAGGTCACGAAAGCAACAAATTCCTATATTCCTGAAGAAGTCCTTATTTTACAATTATTTGATCAATTATTTTTTTAATTTGATCTAACTCGTCTTTAGCTCTTCCTCTCCAACCCACTCACAGAGCCATTTTAGTGATTTCAATGAATAATTGATTGAATTATAGCCCTAGTGATCTGAGCGAAAAGGGGCGAGGAGCTGGAATTGGAAAAAAAATCACTGCTTCAAGAGAAGATAAAAGATGGAAGTGTAGTTATGATCGTCTTGCTGGCTGATTAGTTTCGCCGATCAAAATGTAGAAGAGGTGTAGAAGGACTCTTCAGAGAATTTTGTTGTATATATTTTTAATACGAAATGGAATGATTTCGAATTTATCAAAGTTGTAATTTGCTGTAAACAAAGAAATTAATTTATTGTTAAGTGCACCATTGCAAAGATGCCCAAACGTGAACCTGGACTAAAAATTAAATTAAAAATTATTCATCTTTTTTCTGAAATGTCGGTGGATCTAGAATCCTTGACCTCTACATGACAAGATTCAGAGGTTAGGGTTAGACAGAGGTGTTTTGGGTGCGTGTGTTTGTGTGCGCGCTCGCGCTTAAGTTTAAAGGAAGGAAGAAGGAAGAGAGGGAGGGAGAGAGGAAGGAAGGAAGGAAAGGAGAAAGAAAGAAAGAAAGAAAGAAAGAAAGAAAGAAAGAAAGAAAGAAAGAAAGAAAGAAAGAAAGAAAGAAAGAAAGAAAGAAAGAAAGAAAGAAAGAAAGAAAGAAAGAAAGAAAGAAAGAAAGAAAGAAAGAAAGAAAGAAAGTGTAATTTCCTTGTGCCTCTGAGTGAACTGTTCACGTTTCTACAAAATGAACTGACAGACTCATTTATCTGCACACCGCCATTTTGAAAAATCTTGTCCGTCTGTGTGCCAACAAATAGACTTGGAAGAAAAACGGGCATTCCATATGACTAGTTCAAATATCTCAAAAATGAAATATGAATGGCAAATAATTCATTATTCCTACAAAAGTAAGTAGGTAGATAGATAGATAGATAGATAGATAGATAGATAGATAGATAGATAGATAGATAGATAGATAGATAGATAGATAGATAGATAGATAGACATACAAACATACAGATAGATAGATAGATAGATAGATAGATAGATAGATAGATAGATAGATAGATAGACATACATAGATAGATAGATAGATAGATAGATAGATAGATAGATAGATAGATAGATAGATAGATAGATAGATAGATAGATAGATAGATAGATAGATAGATAGATAGATAGATAGATAGATAGATAGATAGATAGATAGATAGATTAGAAGAACCTTAATGACGAGAGTAATTATCACCAGCAAAATTTAAATTGCTTGGTATCTCTTTCTTTTTTAATGTTCGGTATATTTCTTGGCGTGCATATGTCTGGATAAATGTAGATAGCAAGTTCAAATTTATAGTGCGCAATTCAGTAAGCCTGCAAAATCCATTTCCTCTATAAACTCCAGCCAGCAGCCTCTCTTAGTAGCAGTTGACGGTTTTTAGAATAAAATAACTCAGACGTGGGAGTGTTAGAGGCAATTTTTAATTAAGTGGGAGTGTTAGAGGCAATAATTGCGCATCATAGGACATCCAGATAAGTGGGAGTGTTAGAGGCAATTCTTAACTTGAATATTGTGCATCATAGGACATCCAGATAAGTGGGAGTGTTAGAGGCAATTCTTAACTTGAATATTGTGTAACATAGGACATCCAAATAAGTAGGAGTGTTAGAGGCAATTCTTAACTTGAATATTGTGTAACATAGGACATCCAGATAAGTGGGAGTGTTAGAGGCAATAATTGTGCATCATAGGACATCCAGATAAATGGGAGTGTTAGAGGCAATTTTTTACTTGAATATTGCGAATCATAGGACTGAAAAGACATAAAATTATATGCGCATGGATAGAACAACTGAAAAAATAAATATGCAATGTTCTCAGGAAGAAAGAAAAAGACACAAAACAATCATAATTATTTAAAAAATGAATACACAAATAATAACTCTTAGACTATACTATAGAAGTTGGCTTGTTCGGGTTTCTTTGTTGTCTAGCTTACTGAGCTGACTTTGTGAAAGAAATATGAATTGAAACTCACACGCATACACACACAACAGCATCAACAATAACAACAATCTACACTTACATATTCCAACACCAACACAACCACTCACTAAAATGCTAATTCTTTATGGATTTTTTAGTTTTTATTTTCTTGCGCTTGACTTCATACGAATAAAACATAACCAATGGAAGTAATAAAATCACGTAACTGTCTTTGTCGTTGATGATAACAAGGACGTCCACCATGATGATGATGGTGATTTCCATATTACTATCCCAATTCTTCTCGTTCTGTCTTCATATTATAATGATTTGTTATTTCAACAGCAGCAAATACTTATTTGTCTTTAACTGGTCATTTAAATCATAAGTTATAAATCGGCAATTAGCACGTCAGTCATAATGCAAACAGCTCAAATGAGTTTCTCGCGGGAAAATTGCATTCAAAAGTTTGACATTTTACAAACACGATATGTTTTCCCAGAAAGAAACATTTTATTACATAGATATACTTAATTTATAAATAAATAAGTGGCATAAATTTAAATCTTTGACGTCTGTGTCTCAAGATAGCTGTTACCACCTATCATGCCGAGGTAATGTAACTATAAATAGGCGGTAACAAAACAATATTATAGGTAGGTCTCTTCACGAATGAACCTAGTTAACAGAATCATATCTTTAAAGGGATCATAGATTAAAGCACAATGTTTAATACCTGCACGGCCTTGACACCAACTCACTCTAAATGTAATCGACAATCTCGAGCAGTTTGCCCAATCCGGAAAAGAAAAAACCCACAGTCCATCAAACTTTGCTCAAACCATTCTTTGTCTTTAAGGCCAAGGAAGGAAGTATCTAGATCAACTGTGTACACAGGCTATATTAATAACAACAGAAGGAAGTATCTAGATCAACTGTGTACACAGGCTATATTAATAACAACAGAAGGAAGTATCTAGATCAACTGTGTACACAGGCTATATTAATAACAACAGAAGGAAGTATCTAGATTAACTGTGTACACAGGCTATATTAATAACAACAGAAGGAAGTATCTAGATTAACTGTGTACACAGGCTATATTAATAACAACAGACGTTGTGGCTAAACTCTAAACATTTTCAAACTCTTCATCCCTGCTATCATTTGACTGTGAGTTTCCCGTAACAGTGCTGTTGACATCGATTAGGGTCCACCAGCACGGAAGTTACGGTATACCTAAATTGCACAACCATCAACAATGAGTCTTGGTTTACTGTTGATTGACGTCATTTAGTCATTCTGTGACAAATTGCACAACCATCAACAATGAGTCTTGGTTTACTTTTGATTGACGTCATTTAGTCATTCTGTGACAAATTGCATGAAAACCATCAACAATGGGACTTGGTTTACTGTTGATTGATGTCATTTAGCCATTCTGTGATGTCATATGCCTGGTTACCATGACTATTACATCCAATAGTGAAGATCACGCTCAACACATCAACATGATCTGAGATTTGTTGTTTCAACATTGAAAACAAAATTAACTCAGCTCTACATTTAATGTGCCTGTTAGTTTGAAAGAGCTTGTATTGATTTTATATACATTGTGATATACACTCTTTGTCACTGTTTATGATTAGTATTATTATTATTATAACTAATTACACGTGATGGAGAAATCTTAATTTACCGCTTATTAATTCTCCCAAGAGATACCACTTGTCTCTCACTTGGCGAATTATATAAATGTGGTAAAAGTTCTCCCTCTAAAATAATAAGACAGATGTTTACTGTCGCACAATACTTATGGAGGTGGAAACTTCTTACTAAAGGAGTAATAAAAACCGTTATTACTCCAACATAAGGTTTTAATATATGTTTTAATATATTTAACAATAAATTTATTAAATCAAAAGTCAAACATACAACATATAAAAATAATCAAAAGAGCATTGACATCGATTCACAATGTTTGATTAAATGTTTGACACTTATTCAGTTTATCCTAGAATATATATATATAAGCAAGTTCATACATATTGTTTCATCATAGAAATAAGAGTGGAGTTTTAAGATAGATAATTATAGTCGATGTACATAGCAGTTTGCAACAAGTCACTTTCTTTCTTATATCTTTTCTAGGCATTACACAACCATTATCAAATATACATATGACAATTACAATGAAATAGATAACTTGACCTGAACTCATGTTCGGATAATTATTGTTTACAGTCTCTCTATGTATATATAATAATAGAAATACATAATTACAGTTCAATGATAGAGTCACTACAAATTGCAAGTTAATCCTACCAGAGAATAGAGATGGAGTTATTAGAGTTAAATGTGTAAATTTACATGGTCTGGATTAAAAACTGCTTTAAAGTCTCTCATTTCTTGTGCAACAATGTCACAATGTCAAAATGTCTGTGCTCAGCACCTGTTCTTGCCACTGGAATCTCTGACATGCTGCTATTTTATCAAATGTCTCCTCACGTGTCAATCCTGCATGTAGGACATGAGTTCAGTAATTCTGGTAACTTCACTGCACCAAAATTCTCCAGAATGTACCAGCTTATTTTGCACTGATACAACAATAGTGCACAGCATACTCCCTAACGCTTACACAACTGCAACACACTTTATGAGTTTCCCGCACTCTTCCAGTCACTCTAGTCACAATCAGTGAACAAAAAAAGGGTAGCTGGGAACTTAAAAGTTTACCTTAAGGCTCCACTTGAGACTCACAGCTCAAGATTGAATTCACTCTCACAGAGCGAGACTCAAACAACAAGAAAAAGGCACTTGATCACTGCAACATATAGTTAAGGAACAAGCCTAAGTTTATCATTTATCCCAATAGAACTCTATTCTTTCTGACACTCCATTCTCAAACTTACAATTCCTGCAACAGTATTCATTATCCCCATGCATGCACATGGTAAAATAAACATAGTGTATCAAACAAAGTCACATATTAATACGCCACACCGGTGCAGCTTAGTTCAAAGATTGTAGTAATAAAAGTTAATTCACATAGTATATCTCTACATAAACACAAGTATAACATATAGTAAAATGTATGAAATGTTTCCAAGTCCATTCTCTCTCAATCAGTCAATTAAACTCACCAGTCAAACTAACGACTGCCTTCAAGCCAGACTTCTTGCTTTACTTCAAATTGGAAAGTGATTAAGGTGTAAAATTCTCTACAGCAAGTGAACTCCTTAAACTCAGCCCACTGGCTAGTCTCGTTCTCATAAATGATTATCATTGGATAACAGGGAACTGCTCACTCAATTTCCACTTGGTCAGCAAATCTTGAATATTCTTGCCTTAGACTTTACTTCAAACTCAGACACTTTCCAATTAACACCATAAGGAGTGCCCAAGGTCGGGTCACTCTGACAATTTAGTAGTTTATCACAATTAAATTTTAAAATAGGGAGGGGCAAATTTACTTTCACAAATATATTGCAAAATATTGTTATATACTTTCAGGGAGACAAGACTAAAGCTAGGTAACCCATTAAGAAGAATCAGAAAGTCAATGGCATTCACATGGACTTGGTGTAGTATATCGTTCTTAGGGCAAGTCATGCAGGTCTGGGTGAGTCCTTTCAGTTTGTAGGTGTGTGGTTAGTTTTCAATTCATAAACTGACATCGTGAGTCATGCCAGCTAATGGAAGTTTGCAATGACATCATTTTGTTATGGAGCCCTTGGAATCTGAAAATCCTCTTCCCGTATTTTCCAGTGGTTGAAGTTGTGATTTCTTTCATCATCTACAAATTACATATACATGAATGAGATCAAATCATTGCAGATAAGACTGTTTGACCCTTTTCCATTATATATAATTACATATTAATTACATATACATGAATGAGATCAAATCATTGCAGACTGTTTGACCCTTTCCCTTTAAATATATATATATAATTACATATACATGAATGAGATCAAATCATTGCAGACTAAATATATAATTATAATTATTTCCCAAAAGAACGCTTTGGTATTCTGCGTGTTTGTTTTCCATACATTGCTGATTACAGGGTTCTTGAGATAAATTGTACTGAGTCGGAATGTTACCATTTGAGGGGGAAAAAACGCTATAATTAAAACTAAGCACTTTCTACACCCACTAATTGTGTCCATCTTATAGAAGTCGCCATCTGTGCTGTTACGATCACGAGTAGTGCTCTGTTGTGATCACGAGTAGTGCTCTGTTGTGATCACGAGTAGTGCTCTGCAGGAAAAATATTTAATTTTTCAATCCGTCATGGCTGAAATGCCCTATCCATCTTGCTGACATGGCTGAAATGTCCTATCCATCTTGCTGACGTGGATGAAATGTCCTATCCATCTAACTGATTTTAATTTTAGAGAGACAGGACTGATAACGGATTGTATACGATGACTGAACAGTATTTCTAACTGTCACTGATTGTCACGGTTCATAAGACTGTCATGAATCATTGGTGAGTTTTTCTCGCCGCAAGTTTACTTGGGCAGAGGCAAACGGACCACGCTTTTTCCATTTTTAAACGCCAAAAGAAATCTTTAGCGGGCGAGGCCTGTAGCACACGGAACTCGATTTGTCGTCTCATCAAACAAGTAGACACAGCACCCACCGCCTTGTACTGGTGTTATTGAAGAATCTCCCACCGCCTTGTACAGGTGTTATTGAAGAATCTCCCACCACCTTGTACTGGTGTTATTGAAGAATCTCCTACTGCCTTGTACTGGTGTTATTGAAGAATCTCCCACTGCCTTGTACTGGTGTTATTGAAGAATCTTCCACTGCCTTGTACTAGTGTTATTGAAGAATCTCCCACCGACGTACTGGTGTTATTGAAGAATCTCCCACCGCCTTGTACTGGTGTTATTGAAGAATCTCCTACTGCCTTGTACTGGTGTTATTGAAGAATCTCCCACTGCCTTGTACTGGTGTTATTGAAGAATCTCCCACCTCCTTGTACTGGTGTTATTGAAGAATCTCCCACCTCCTTGTACTGGTGTTATTGAAGAATCTCCCACCGCCTTGTACTGGAGTTATTGAAGAATCTCCCACTGCCTTGTACTGGTGTTATTGAAGAATCTCCCACTGCGTTCTTCTCCCTGATGTGGGATCGAACTCTGACCACTTTAGCGAGAGGTCAAGTCCATAGATTTTGCTCTGTTATCAGAGCAATCTAATCGGCCCGTTACAATTCTTGTTGCCAGCTTTTTCTCCTGCGAGTTCCAGAATATGAAAATCCCTACATTACTTTAACATTAAAATCGTTTCCGTCTTATTCCAAATTTGTAGTGCCGATCATATTAGCATTTTTTTTTTAAATTACTGAAATGAAATTCTCAATTCCATTTATCTCTGAAGATGTGTTATAGATCAATATATTTGTCGGGAAGTGGGGAGGGAGGCGATTGTTTTTGCTGTGCTGTTTGTGAAGAATAATGTGAACATTGACATTACGAATTGTTGTTTGCCCACTACGTGTACATAGATACTTGGTGAGTGTGAGCGTGTGTACTCTCTGTGTACATAGACACTTCTCTTTTACGTGGTGAGTGTGAGCGTGTGTACTCTCTGTGTACATAGACACTTCTCTTTTACGTGGTAAGTGTGAGCGTGTGCACTCTCTGTATACATAGACACTTCTCTTTTACGTGGTGAGTGTGAGCGTGTGTACTCTCTGTGTACATAGACACTTCTCTTTTACGTGGTGAGTGTGAGCGTGTGCACTCTCTGTGTACATAGACACTTCTCTTTTACGTGGTGAGTGTGAGCGTGTGCACTCTCTGTGTACATATATGATCAGTAATGCTTCTGTGTATCAACCTTTTAAATTTGGTTTTTAAACCAGTATTATCAACCCTTTACCTGGTTTTTAAACCATTATTATCTAACCCTACGTACGCACATAACTATGTATATGTCTACTGATATATATATATATATGTGTGTGTGTGTGTGTGTGTGTGTGCGTGTGTGTGTGTGTGTGTGTGTGTGTGTGTGTGTGTGTGTGTGTGTGTGTGTGTGTGTGTGTGTGTGTGTGTCTGCCAATAACCATGTCTATTTATTTTACCAATACCTACTCCTTATCTCTATATCTATCATATATCTAACGATCTGTGTACGTGTGTGTTGTTCATCTATACATCTCTATCTTTATCCTTCTGTAACTCGTTTTCAGACAAGAAGACAATAAAGGTTTTTCCCGCTCGCTGTAAAATTTTATAAACGTTACTTCTGTAACTCGTTTTCAGACAAGAAGACAATGCAGTAAAGATTTTTCCCGCTCTCTGTTTAGAGTACGATTTTGTAAACGTTATTTCTGTAACTCGTTTTTAGACAAGAAGACAATGTAGTGAAGATCCTGCTCGCTGTACGACTTTATAAACGTTATTTCTGTAAGTCGTTTTCAGACAAGAAGACAATACAGTAAAGAATTTTCCCGCTCGCTATTTAAAGGACGACTTTATAAACGTTATTTCTGTAAGTCGTTTTCAGACAAGAAGACAATACAGTAAAGAATTTTCCCGCTCGCTATTTAAAGGACGACTTTATAAACTTATTTCTGTAAGTCGTTTTCAGACAAGAAGACAATACGGTAAAGAATTTTCCCGCTCGCTATTTAAAGGACGACTTTATAAACTTATTTCTGTAAGTCGTTTTCAGACAAGAAGACAATACAGTAAAGAATTTTCCCGCTCGCTATTTAAAGTACGACTTTATAAACGTTATTTCTGTAAGTCGTTTTCAGACAAGAAGACAATACAGTAAAGAATTTTCCCGCTCGCTATTTAAAGGACGACTTTATAAACTCGCTATTTAAAGTACGACTTTATAAACTTTGTGCAATTTCAAGGGATGAGAAATTTCCTCTAACTGATTAAATCTAAAATCTTAAAATCTGTCCTTAATCAAATGCCAAATAAATTGCAGGATTCAGCAAGCAAAAGCCGTATTTAAAAAAAATCTCGAGAAATCGAAGGGGAAAATAATTTCCGTGCTAATATCCGTGCCAATATCCCTGCTCACTTAGCACAGTCGTCACTGGTTTCCGATTTGTTTAATCTCTAAAAGACCCCGACTTCGTTCGCTGTTTAAAAGCCAAACACTATAGATAGACAGATAAATAGATAGATGGATGGATGGATGGATGGATGGATGGATGGATGGATGGATGGATGGATGGATGGATGGACAGACGGATGGATGGATAGATAGATAGATAGACAGTCAGACAGATAGATAGATAGATAGATAGATAGATAGATAGATAGATAGATAGATAGATAGATAGATAGATAGATAGATAGATAGATAGATAGATAGATAGATAGATAGATAGATAGATAGATAGATAGATAGATAGATAGATAGATAGGTAAACACAACGTGATCATTGATGCAGTCGCTGGTTCCGTGTGTTTCTAGTTTGAACACATTCGTACCTTCATGTATATATGTGTAGGGGGGGGGGGGAGTCGTGTATGTTTGAAAGCATTCATACCTTCAAGTATATATGTGTGGGTGGGTGGGGAGTCGTGTATGTTTGAAAGCATTCATACCTTCAAGTATATATGTGTGGGGGGGGGGAGTCGTGTATGTTTGAAAGCATTCATACCTTCATGTATATATGTGTGGGTGGGTGGGGAGTCGTGTATGTTTGAAAGCATTCATATCTTCAAGTATATATGTGAGGGGTGCGTGTATGTGGGTGTGCTTGTTTGTGTGTATGCATATATATATATATATATACAGAAGTATGGCCTAGTTAATATCATTTCTTCTGAAGAATGGCCTAGTTAATATCATTTCTTCTGAAGTTTGGCCTAGTTTGTAATACGTCCTACACAAATAACTGTCCGACGTGAATTAGATTACCTGTTTCCTAAGCGACAGCGCCATTTCTTCAGAAGTATGACCTAGTGCCCTAGTCAATATTATTTGTAATACGTCCTACACAAATAACTGTCCGACGTGAATTAGATTACCTGTTTCCTAAGCGACAGCGCCATTTCTTCAGAAGTATGGCCTAGTGCCCTAGTCAATATTATTTGTAATACGTCCTACTCACAGAACTGCACGACGTGGATTAGATTACCTGTAAAATAACGATCATCACCTTGAGAGTTGGTGACGTACACTTTACAATTTCATACACTTACATTGCATGTTACATCCACATGTGTAGACACACGTACACTATACAACATCATACACTAACATACAGTATACGCGACATCCACACGTTCACTATACATTTTCATACGCGTACACACAGTATTTGCAACATCTCTATGTATGGACACACGTACACTATAATTTTCATATACTTACACACAGTATCTGTAACAGCCAAGTTACTTAAGTGGATACACTTACACATAACATACACACGAACCTACATATATACTTCAACCTATAAGCACAAATATAAATATATACACACCTGCAGACACAAACACACACTAAATCAAAGATATACACAAATATGTACACACAAATACGTATGTACACTAATACACACAAAAACTAAACCGTATTCTAGTCAGAAATAATTAATTGTTAAGAAACATTCAATCTTAGAAACGGAAAGTCAGTCGACATGAAAAGGATTGTTTTCGATCACTAGGCGCGATTTCCGAAAGATCGTAGTTTTTACGTGTCATTGCAGACACATCCTGACTGATTTGTCGCCCCTTGCAGTCTGAGATCGAGGGATCTTGTGATTTCTCACGAACTCGTCCTAGACATATCCGTTTGATTGTGTGAAAAACACCAGTTGTATCCCTGGAGACAGGTTAGAAAAGGAGCAGTATTACCTGTCTTGGTGTATATCTTTGTTATTCAATCATTGTTTAGTACATTTTGTTATTCAGTCATTGTTTAGTAGATTTTGGTATTCAGTCAATGTTTAGTAGATTTTGTTGAAATTTAATCAAAATGTGTACAAATAATTACCTTTTCAAATAAATATCAGTTTAATATTTACAATCTATGTGTGAAAAAAAAACTTATGTGTGAAAAATCAACTTTCACGTGTAACAAAATTCAGACATTGGCGTACAATCTATTTTACATACAAGTTACCTCTGAGTCTGCGTGGACCCAGGGTTTGGTTTTAAGTTTGGTGCACATATGTTGGTTACACAATGGGCTAGCTTAATATGATACAGACTATGATTGGTCTTCTCTGATTTGGCCATAAAAATAGCGCTATTTTTACCCTTTTCAGCAAAAACACTTGTAAACACAAGTGACAGCCATTTGCAAAATAGGAAGTGCTATGGATAGTAGATTATTGTAGTTGTCTTATGTAAATATGGGTTCGTGTTGTTTTTTTCGAGATAAACTGACTAGCAAAATGTGATAAAATTTCGCCAAAAGTTCACTTTTTAGGGTTGACCCTGCACATATTCATCCCAAGTATTTCCCTTTTGATGAAGAGTTAGATAAAAATTAAAATTTGGTATCAAAATAGCGAGATATTGTCTATGTAATGTGTGACTTGATAGTAGATATTTAAAAAGCGATTATTTAAAAAAAAACAGAATCTAGGTAGGACTGCCCTTGACGTATGTTTTATGCAACATTTAGGTAAATTTCTCAAGGAATCTTTGCCCACACTGACCTCAGGGGTCGATGTGTCAGTATTGGAAACGTTGAGACAGATTTGTTGTCGTCATTGACCTCATTCTGAAGAGCTGGGTCGGATCACCGTCCACCATCATTATGCTTCCCCATGTTTAAAAACGTCAAACCAGGATTAAATCCCTTACTACATTAGTCTTAATCCGTGTTCGGTTCGACCACTTTCTAGAGAGCGGATAATACTGATTTTTCTGTCAACATCTTTCACAAACTAACTGCAATACGTGTTTGAATGCGTTATCTGTAAAATGACTGGAGAAAGTACGAAGATTTATCAAGTGGAAACGTTAAACTAACTAATTAAATTATAGACTTAAGGCAGCTGTTTTTTTGTATGCATGATTCTTGGCAAACTTTGCATAATAACATTATATATACAGGCAGTTATTTGTAAAATGATTCTTGACAAACTTTGCATAATAACATTATACATACAGGCAGTTATTTGTAAAATGATTCTTGGCAAACTTTGAATAATAGCATTATATATATATAGGCAGTTATTTGTAAAATGACCAAACATTATTATATATACAGGCAGTTATTTGTAAAATGACCAAACATTATACATACAGGCAGTTATTTGTAAAATGACCAACAAGAAGGAGCAAGCTGCATGCAAGATGACGCGATATCCAGTTATATGTAGATCAATGGCTTTCGTGGTGTTTTCGTTAAGCCGGGCATATTTACGCGTAAATTCAGTACTTTGCATGTTTCTTATGGGTCAAGACAGTTTTATAATGCTGAAGGCCACGAAACTTGAAGCGAAATGTCCTAACACAGGGTCCGTTTTAACGACCCTGATTCTTATGTGTACATTCTGTGACTGATTTTGAAGAAAGGGTGCATTTTTCTTTAGAGTTTAGTTGACGTGTTGCTTCACAATACGTTTTAAGATCATTGTTACAAGGTAATCAAACTTTGCAAAGAGGCACCCATTTTAGGAAAGCCACATCGATTTTGGTGCTCTGGTTGGCACTGATTTTTAAATTTATGAGCATTCATACCTCTCTGTGTGTGTATGTTTGTGTACACACGTATGTTTGTGAGAAAGTATTTGTATATGTATATTTGTATGAGTATAACTGTGAGAGAATGGATTAATTGCTTTTTTCTTATATGTTTTTGTATGTGCTCTACGTTTGTGATGGCAAGAGTGTGCGTGAGTGCGTGCGTTTGTGAACTTATAACACTTTAGTATTCACTTGCAATATAATTATAAACAGCCACCAAATTCCAAAAAATGAACACAGTCGTCTTTTCCGGATTTTCACATAAATATTTACTCCCAATGACTCTTCAAACAAAAACAAAACAAACAAAACCCCCAAGTAATCATTGATTAACAAGAAAGCAGTAACATAATTAAAATCATTCCAGCCAATCACATAACCGAAGACGCTCACTGACGTCAAAAAGCAATGTGAAGGTCGTGTTTATCACTAAGGCTTGCGTCAGAACCCGAAGAAAGTTTCTTTTTTTTCTCACAGTGAGATTAAGTAAACATCCTCGGAGCAAAGATGATTAGTGTTTGTGGGCGTTATATACGTCATATTATATGTTGCTTACATTTTTCTCTTAATTTATTTCTCCATTTGTTTCTCCATTTGCCTTATTTTCTTATTCTGCTATTGATCAAGTCTAAGCACCGCTCGAAGTGGCTTAATCTAAGACACTTGTACCAAACTTGAACCAGACAATTCAACCTTCATTTCTAAAACGCGAGAAACAGTAAGCATAAATTACAGGGAATTAAATGGAGGGAACAGAATTTGTAAAGGGCAGTCGAAAATAACAGGAAATTAACAGAAGGAAACTATGTTACAAGCAACGACTAATTACAGGGAATTAAATGTAGAATTATGCAAGAAACAATAGAAAATTTAATTGTAAGCAATAAAGTCATCTAAATTAATTAATCTTTACAGCCTGTGAAGAAAACAGACTTCTCACCATTGACTTCAATGTAAGCATAAGAAACTGTAAAGCAAAATCATCATCGGCGAGGTATATATAAAAAAAAAAGAAATATAGAAAGCAAAAGGGATGGGGAAGAAGAACGAAAGAAAGGATCAGCCCCTATTTAGATGGCTTAAAAGAAAGTGCACACTTGTTAACCAAGCAAATATTTGTATTATCCCATCCCTTCACCTTTATATTTATGAATTTCTTGACAGTCTCTATTTATAGCTGTTTTTTTTAAATAAATAAATAAATGTTACTCATTCCCTAACCCTAACCCCCCTCGGTGACTTGGGCTCGAGCATGCATGTAGAGGAGGCTTTTAGAATCCCAAAGATATCAGTTTACACGGGTGTTGAAGTGGGCAGCCGAAGACCTGTAGTAAACTATGCCTCTGTTTCATGCTTAGACAAGAGTAAATTATATCTCTGCTTTCTTACCTAGACAATAGTAAATTATCCCTCTATCATCATAATAAGACAATAGTATCATGTCTCTGACTTCATACTTAGACAATAGTATCATGTTTCTGCCTTCGTATTTCGATAATAGTAATTGTCACAAAACGGGAGGGCTCGTTACAAGCCGACCCCGAGCTGAAGTTAGAGATGCAAAGGGGGAAGTCTATTTTTGGCCTGCTCCGGTGCACCTCCAAGATGTAACTCGTGTGACGTATGCCAGTACTACGTCGTGTCAGGTTGTTACATAGACACACATGACATACACCATTGATGTTTGGGTGGGGCCCAGTTTATTAGTGTCATGCCAAGGAACGTTTTATTGGCGGTGTGTGTTGTGAGTGTGTATCATAAATGTGAATAAATGGACGAACAGACGAACGGTGCAAAACAATAGTACAAATTCTTTCGTCCCTCTCAAAAACTATGAATAACAAGAGAGTTGAAAGATGTTTAAATCAGGTTATTTATTTCCCGATTTAAAAGGGGCACTACTCTTTCGCACAGTGATTAATCATTCATTCAACTTTCCAATGTCATACACTCTGTGGGAAATAAGGGGAGATGAAAATGATGAAATTCAAAATATAAAATAAAGATTAATTACACAATTCTTATGCGGCAAATGGGGCCGCTTTAACAATAGTTCACATGTAAAATAAGCATTACTTTTAACATTAAAGTTCGTATTTCACAAATGATATAATAGTGTTCATTTTCTTAGAGTCCTAGGGTTAAGTATGTGCGCGTTAGCCGTGCTAATTATTACTCACTATTAATGTCAGAGTTCCAAGGAGATGACGTAAGCTCACACGTCACTTATAAGCGGCACTTCAAAGTGAAGATCACGACGCAATTGAGGCGTCGCATTACAGGTGAAGATTCTGCAGAATCTAGGCACCACTTTCAGATTATCACTGGGGAGAAATCTGAAATTTAGCTGACTGTTGTCAGCCTCGATAATTGTCGCTGTAAACGGACATGCCAACGACGTTTAGCATTATCGGGTGGAGTCGTCCAGTGGGATGTGTCGTCGCATTACATTGAGTGTAGAAATCCGGATATGTATCTCCGGCGCTAGCCTTCTCAATCGCGGGATAGACTGCCAAACGAACTCAGACAGGGGGGATGACAAAATTGGGTCCCTCGTGTCGTTAACTGCATACAACCAGTGTCGCATACATTGGTTTTTCTTGACAGTGAACTTTCCACTTTGCCAAAAATTATACTGAGTAATTTTGCCTCGTTACTCAATATATGGCATCAGACGGATGGAAAACGGATGGAAAGAGATTTTTGCAGCTTTCCTTTATGAAATCTCTGTACATGAGATAATTCATACGTGAAGTTAGACTGGCTTCAGACGAATCGACGTTTTCAACATTGAGAGTAAAAATCCTCTTTTCGCCTCTTATATAGCTTCCACTGAAGGTTTCCAAAACTTCCAGAAGCTATGTCCTGTGACATGATTTTTGCCTTGGATATATAGTGGTAATCGTGATGCACACTTTTCTGTGGTCAATTCTAATGCGCACTGGCCATTTCTCTCGTCAACAACACGTGACTCGTAGTGCGCAGTTGTCCCAATTGTTCGATATACATATTCTTCATAAACTAATATATATATTCAATATGATAATTGACACACACTGCGTCACGAACGTCTGTCTACTAAAGAGATCTTAGGTGACCGTTACTGGAAGTTACATGCTACATACGAAAAATAACAAAACTCGGGTTACTTCAACTAGTTTTGTTAGCGGTTTATTAAAATGAAATAAAATATAATTTCTGTCCCTCATTTCCTGTGACAGTAATATGTCTGCTTTCATACTTAGACTATAGTAAACTATGTCTCTGCTTTCATGCTTCGACAATACTAAACTATGTATCTGCTTTCGTATTTAGACAATAGTAATCTATGCCTCTGCTTTCATACTTAGACAAAGTAAATTATGTCCCAATTTTCATATTTAGACAATAGTAAACTATGTCTCTGCCTTCATACTTACACAATAGTAAACTATGTCTCTGCCTTCATACTTACACAATAGTAAACTATGCCTCTCTCTGCCTTCATACTTAGACAACAGTAAACTATGCCTCTCTCTGCCTTAATACTTAGACAACAGTAAACTATGTCTCTTTCTGCCTTCATACTTAGACAATAGTAAACCATGCCTCTGTTTCATGCTTAGACAAGAGTAAATTATGTCTCTGCTTTCTTACTTAGACAATAGTAAATTATCCCTCTATCATCATAATAAGACAATAGTATCATGTCTCTGCTTTCATACTTAGACAATAGTATCATGTCTCTGCCTTCATACTTAGACAATAGTAATATGTGTCACATGTCTAGTTTTCATTTTATGACCCTGTCCTAATTTAGGCATTAATCATCAATATTAATTTATAGGATAATCCTCAATATTAGCGACAGCTAGACTTGCCTCACTTATCTCCCTTCAAATGCCACAATCTCCTGATTGCTCACGACACCTAGTCAGATAAGCTAGTTGATTTCTTGCGATTGATAACGTTATCTCCCTTGTATTTATAATATTATTGATTCTTTATCTTTTATTCCTGGCTCTAGCCCACAATCAATCGCATTCCTTTGGTCGATTACATACACTTATGTAATAACATAGAGAGATAACAGTTTAAGAAAATTTAACAATAAAATTAAATTTGAAATGAGAAATGAACAAATTGGTTTCTGCGAATATAGAATGTTAATGTGCGACCCAGAATGTCATTTGTTAATCAAACCATGGAAAATCTATTCTGATTTGTCTTTCGGGACATCTTGTATACAGCACGTGTTGTCGTTCACTGATGCACGCTGACCTCCATGACCTTTGGCAACCCATGTCCGTTCTACAGGCGGTAATATGGACTCAGCACAGATGCTTGCTTGCTTGTCCTGGACTGCAGGCTTTAGCAAAGTTGGATTTCCACATCAAGGAACAGCTAGCAATTAGGATCTGAGTTATGAGGTAAAACTCAAGACTGGCTGCAAATACATAGTTATTTATGTTACAGCCTTGTGTGACAATAATGATTTTTATGGGCCTTATAACTGCAGCATTAATCATTCCTTACAATTTCCACTAATTCACAATTTACATTACATAAAAATTCAAATATATATTCTTTCATTATTCCAAAGTTGCTCATGATACAATTTAACTAATGACTATGTAGCGCATGTTAATTCTCCCATGATAACAATTAATCAACATTAGTGAAATTACATACACATGGCATTTCACCACATTTACAAATGTAATATCGCTGTGCCACTAGCCTCTGTGGAAAAAATGTATTATATCAACAGTAATGAAAGTCACAAGAGTATTCTACATATATCACAATACAAAATATATAGAATTAATTACAAGAAGGATTTTGATTTTAGAGAGAGAATCAAGGTATTACCACTAGGTGTTTCATATAGGAACGGTCATAGCAGTGGATGTGTAAGTTGGGTGCAGTGAAGCGCAGGCGTCTGACGTGACCTGCTCATTCAGGTGGTTTTATGAATGAGGGAACGGTCTGTTCACAACTACGTCATTAACTAGAAAACAAATAACCGTACAGGGATAGTTAGTATCCGAATTTTTGGTGCGACCTTCACCTCTGGTCTAACCTATTTTCTCCAAACTAGTAAACAGGCCTTTCATCAGTCTTCTAAGCTTAATCCCTAACAGATGTCTCTGTCTTCATACTTAGACAATAGTAAGATGTCTCTGCCTTCATACTTAGAATTGGTAAACTATGTCTCTGCTTTCTTACACAATAGTAAACTATGTCATGCCAACCTGATCAAAGTCATAGAAAACCTTTCAGCAAGGCCATCAGCACAATCTGCTTTAACAGTCAAATAAGAGATTGGTTCAGACAAAGTTGCTTGCTTTCACCTACTCTCTTCAACATCTTCCTTGAAAGAATCACGACAGATGCTCTGGAAGACCATGAAGGAAGTATTGGAGGCAGAAAAATGGCCAACTTACGCTTTGCTGATGACATCGATGGCCATGCAGGAAATGAGGAGCTAACTCATTTGGTAGCAAAACTAGACAGGACAGCTACTGCTTTCGGTATGGAAATCAGTGCAGAGAGGACCAAATTGATGATCAACAACACCAAAGGCATCGGCACTGACTGGTGATCAGAAACTGGAAACAGTTAATAAATTCAAGTACTTAGAAGCCATTGTGACAAACGAGGGATCAAAACTAGAAATACTGTCCAGGATTGCACTGACAATAATAGTAAGGGTAAGGCTGAAGACAGTTTGGAAGACAGAAACACCTCAGTCAGCTCAAAGATCAGACTGATGTGCTCCTTGTTGTTTTTTTTTTGTTTGTTTGTTTTTTTTTGCTGACTCTCTCCAGAGGATGCGGGAAGATATATTCTCAGCTTTGGAGGTCCTCTGGAGAAAACTTCCTCTCCTCACTTGTTTCTGGAGAGGGCGGGGGTGGTTATGTGTCGAGTAGATGTAGTGTGTGTGTTGGTGCGTGTCGTTGGTGATGATCGCTGTCCTGCATGTCTGCGTGTCTAGTCGGTGGAGGTAGGCTTTAGTCCGGAGTTCCGTTGACTAATTTGCCGTTGTAGTTGTCGCCCTTGTTGTGGTGGTGGGGTGGTGGATTTTACAGAGCCCAGGCGTATATGTGCGCGCGGGACGCTCAACTCCCTTTCCTGCTTAGTAGTTTGGGTGCTGTTGTCGGCGCTGTTGTTGTTGTTTTCCCGGGGTCATAGGGTTGTGTAAAAATGTGTGCTGTTGGCTAGTATAGATGGTCTAGTATGAGTTGGATCAGTCTGCAAAGGGGTGGTTGTAATAACCCCACTGCATGTACTGATGCTCAGTGCGCCTTTGCCATTGTGTGGATGTTGGTGGTGGCTGTTGTGGAGGCGTTGATGTTGTTGTTGTTGTTGAGGTTCCTGTTGTCGCTGTGGTTGTTGACGTCTGATGCCTGGTGGTGGGCGCCGTCGTTTCGTTTTGTGGCTTTTTTTTGTGTGGTTGTTTTGGTTCTCTGTTGTCATCGTCGTCGGCGTGGTTGTTGTAGCGGCACTTGGTGTTGACTCGAGTAGTGGTGAAAGTGCAGGAGCCACTCGTGTGCTTGTTAGTTCGGCGATGGCTACTGCGAATTCTGTCTGTTCGTCTTCTTTAGGCGGGTCTGCTGATTTAGTACTCTTTTCCCTTTTGTCTTTTTTCAGGTTTTTTGCGTGTTTGATTGTTTCCCGGTGTTTTTTTGGTTTGTCGTCGTCGTCGTTGTTTGTAGTTTGTGTCTCTCTGCTTTCTAAAATAGTGGTGAAAGTTTGGCTTGGTGGTGATCGGGATTTGGGTGAAAGCCCGTCTTGTTTCCTCCTTTTCCTTTTGTGAAGAGCGTGATTTTGTTGTCGGCGGTATTTTCCAGATAATGTTTGTGTTTCACTGTCTGTTGATGTAGTTTTTTCGGTTGCGTGGTCAGGTGTTTGTTTAAAAAAAAAACTGTGGAGACGCAGTACGGTTAAGATGGCTTGTTGGCTAGTGGCAATTGCATCTTCCGTTTTGGTGTGGAAGAGGACCAACAGCAGATTAGTAAATACATTTTTTAGTTCATCAGTTTCTAGAGTGAATATGAAAGGGGTAACATTTTGTATGTCCCCATTTTCGGTTGGCCAGCTGATTTCGCGGTCATATTTTGTCCAGTTTTACCTCTTGTGTATTTTTTAATGTTTCCACCTCTTACTGTCTCAGCCTGGATATGCGCTCTGGTGTGAAAAAGAGGCCCGACCGCATCTTCTTTGACTGGCTCAAAATCGCGTAAGTTGTCACTTGGTGGAGTGGGAAGTAGAGGAGTTTTTGCCAGCCCTGAAAAGGGCTGAGGCTTGGTGCTGGCTTGTCTGGTATGGCACTTTGACATGACTCTTGTCCCGGCGGTCCGATGGATGGATATCGAATCCTTATTTGTATCTTTGTTTTTATATGCCTGTGAGTCATGGACCACACAGCGGATCTGGAAAGGAGGATACAAGCTACTGAAATGAGATGCTTTCGAAAGTTGTTTGGCATTTCATATAGAGATTATTCCACGAATGAGGAAATGGAACATAGAATTATACAAACCATTGGGCCCTAAGAAGAGCTATTGGCCATTGTGAAAAAACGCAAAATTAAATGGTATGGACATGTCACACGATCAGCAGGGCTTGCCAAGACAATCATGCAATGTACTGTGCAAGGAGGGCGAAAGAGAGGAAGAGAGAGGAAAAGATGTGAGGATAACATCTCAGAGTGGACAGGACTGAAACTGAGCGATACAGTAAGATTATCAGAGAACAGAATGGAAAGGAGGAAACTGGTTGTTAGGTCATCAGTGGTGCCATAACGGTCGGAAAGACTAAGGGATAGATAGATAGATAGATAGATAGATAGATAGATAGATAGATAGATAGATAGATAGATAGATAGATAGATAGATAGATAGATAGATAGATAGATAGATAGATAGATAGATAGATAGATAGATAGATAGATTTTTATTTCAGCAGTCTGGATAGATAGATGTATTTAACTATTTCATCACTCTGAATAGAAATACTGATTTTTCTATTTCATCACTCTGAATAGATATACTGATTTTTCTATTTCATCACTCTGAATAGATATATTGATTTTTCTATTTCATCAGATCTGAACAGATAGATTGTTTTTTCTATTTCATCAGTTCTGAACAGATAGATTGTTTTTTTCTATTTCATCAGTGTAAAATTCTGTAATAATAAATGAGTTAAGAGTCCTTAACATGGCTCAGAACAGTAAATGGTTTGACGACCGTTTTACAATCCAATTTCCCAGCGTCTGTGTGCAGAGTTAATCCTTGTAGAATAAATATGTGTTCTCTCAGTTACTGTCCATGTTGGTTCGACACAAAACGAGCCTTTTGCATAAAAGAGGATGGAAATTAATCTTCAGTCAGACAGGAAATTTCACTGGGTCGAACCTCAAAGATGAAATGGAATGAAAGCGCTTAGAACGACAGAAATCGCGTTGGATGCTGTCGCGTCTTAAATAAACAGAAATAAAGATTTCTTCGTCACATATGTGACCACAGCATGCAATGGTGTGCCTAGGGATGAGTAGGGGTTGATGGTGATAAGGTGTAAAGGTGTTGTAACGTGGGCTTTTAGCGGAATATTCTTTTTTCTGCTTTTCTGCTTTAAATATTTGTCTTCTTCTTTTGTTTTCTTCTCTATCCCTCCATCTCTCTCTCTCTCTCTCTCTCTCCCTCTCTCTCTCTGGTATATCACGGAGGTTCGAACTTTAAATAATCTCACTTCTTTTGTTGCTATTGTTGGTATTGGTTGGGCGGGGGATGGTGTTATAGTGTTCGGTAGTGGATATCTTGGTAGTTGCTACTAGCACGTAGTGATGGCGATAGTAAGTGTAAAATATTTACCGCTATTTCTATCTTTCTTTAATTATTTGGGGGGTGAAATGCGAACAGTTGTAAATGTGCCAACGGGTGATACTTATTGATTGCGATTGGTATTTTTTGCGGGGTTGGCGGTAGTGGTGCTGGTGGAGGTCATGCGTACCGATGTTAATTGGAAACAGAACAGTTTTGATTGTATTGGAAGCGTCCTTATCTGTCTGCTTGCATATTTTTATATTACTAGCAGCAATGTTACAGAGTTTCGAGCAGTTGGATAACTTGTATTACTAACAGCAGTGTTACAGAGTTTCGAGCAGTTGGATAACTTGTATTACTAGCAGCAATGTTACAGAGTTTCGAGCAGCTGGATAACTTGTATTACTAACAGCAATGTTACAGAGTTTCGAGCAGTTGGATAACTTGTATTACTAGCAGCAATGTTACAGAGTTTCGAGCAGTTGGATAACTTGTATTACTAACAGCAATGTTACAGAATTTCAAGCAGTGGAATGAACAGTTGGATAACTTGTATTACTAACAGCAGTGTTACAGAATTTCAAGCAGTGGAATGAACAGTTGGATAACTTGTATTACTAGCAGCAATGTTACAGAGTTTCGAGCAGTTGGATAACTTGTATTACTAGCAGCAATGTTACAGAGTTTCGAGCAGTTGGATAACTTGTATTACTAACAGCAATGTTACAGAATTTCAAGCAGTGGAATGAACAGTTGGATAACTTGTATTACTAACAGCAGAACACACAATGATGCTCACAGTGAAATAAACGGTAATGCTAACAATGGACTTCGCAGTGGCGTGCTAATATCGGAATGAACATTGAAGCACGCAATAGAAACAAGTACTAACACTAATAGTACAATGGACATTGGAGCAAACAAAGTACTAGTACTAATAGTACAATGGACATTGGAGCACACAATAGAAACAAGTACTAACACTAATAGTACAATGGACATTGGAGCAAACAAAGTACTAGTACTAATAGTACAATGGACATTGGAGCAAACAAAGTACTAGTACTAATAGTACAATGGACATTGGAGCAAACAAAGTACTAGTACTAATAGTACAATGGACATTGGAGCACACAATAGAAACAAGTACTAACACTAATAGTATAATGGACATTGGAGCACACAATAGAAACAATTACTGAAATATGCTTTTCGTCGGAACAATATTAATACCAGTAACAACTGATATGAAAACGTGTGTGTTTGTATGAATAACCACTCTGCATTAAAAACAATTTTACGTCTGTGGTTAATTGCTATAGGTTTGTAAAATTTATATATAATAATTATTAGGGTGTATTATTAATAAAATATTTATTATTTCATTTCGAAGAGTATTGTTTATATTTTTAATTATTTTTTAATATATTGGTTTGCTTACATGTTTATTTTTTCTTTTCTAGCGCGATAACTGTAAGTAATATTTGTACTTTATTAAATTTTGTTTTTAATTTAATGTTTTCCACGTTCAGATGACGTCATGACTATTGCGAAGACTTAAAACACCTTGTACAAAGGACGTCATGACAATTGCAAAGACTTGAAGCAGCGCCTTGTAGTTTCAAATGACGCCATGACTATTGCAAAGACCTAAAACACCTAGTTTCAGATGACTTCATGACTATTGCGAAGACTTAAAGCACTATAAAGAATAAACGTTGTAATATTTAGTAATTCTAGTAAGACTTAAAGCACTAAAGAATAAACGTTGTCTTATTTAGTAATTCTAGTAAGACTTACTGATAGTTAACAATATAAACGACAAGACTTCTAGAGGGTAAAAAAAGATGATGCAATATAACAGTTGTTAATGAGTAATAAAATTAATGCAACAAAATCATCATATTGACAATGGACAGCTGCTCGTCGTCGACATCATTATCATCGTTGCTACGTGTGGGGTTTGTATATGACCTTGAGAATGTATTAACTACTACAGCTACTGGTTGCTACGTGTGGGGTTTGTATATGAATTATGCATTAACTACTACAGCTACTGGTTGCTACGTGTGGGGTTTGTATATGACCCTGAGAATGTATTAACTACTACAGCTACTGGTTGCTGCGTGTGGGGGTTTTATATGACCTTGAGAATATATAACTACTACAGCTACTGGTTTTGGTTAGTAACCGTAATCCTACCAGCAGTCCTACAGCCTTGTCTACAATAACTATAGTAACACTTGCTGCAGTAACCCTTTGGGACAGTACTCAATATAGTGACAAGAAACATGTTCACGTTGCCCCTAGGATCGCTTACTTAACTTACTATTCTCACCTATTAATTAATTAAAATCACATTAATCATATCTGCAGCACACCCACAAGCCAATTCCAATTACTGGTCATCCACAGGAGTTAATTAAAATATGGTGTAAATAACAGTTTCATAAATAGGAAATGACGTCATATTTACAAGTTACACTAATAATAAAGAACAAGCATTATCCCTGTCCTTACTATGTATATAATTACAGCTAGATTATATATATATGTATAGAATTACAGCTAGATTTTATATATATATATATATATATATGTATGTATGTATATAATTACAGCTAGATTTTATATATATATATATATATGTATATAATTACAGCTAGATTTTATATATATATATGTATATAATTACAGCTAGATTATATATATATATGTATATAATTACAGCTAGATTTTATATATATATGTATATAATTACAGCTAGATTTTATATATATATATATATATAATTACAGCTAGATTATATATATATATATGTATATAATTACAGCTAGATTTTATATATATATATATATAATTACAGCTAGATTATATATATATATATATATGTATATAATTAAAGCTAGATTATATATATATATATAATTACAGCTAGATTATATATATATATGTATGTATATAATTACAGCTAGATTTTATATATATATATATATATAATTACAGCTAGATTTTATATATATATATATATATATATAATTACAGCTAGATTATATATATATATGTATATAATTATAGCTAGATTTTATATATATATATATGTATATAATTACAGCTAGATTTTATATATATATATATATATGTATATAATTACAGCTAGATTATATATATATATATATATATATATAACCCTATTTCCAGCGTTAGGTAGACCATGCTTAAAAACCAGCATTAGGTGGACACAGTGTATATCCCATAATAATAATAAAATTAACATTTTTTTTTCACATTCTGCTTTTAGACATCACTAATAGCAAACGTACTTAATTTGAAGAAAAAATATCAAATAACAAAAAATATACATGTTTTGTGGTCTGCCTAATTCCTATAACCCTAAAACCAGCATTATGTAGACAAACACATACACTTAAAAACCAGCATTATGGGACTCGTACTTAAAAACCAGCATTATGTGGACACTTAGTTAAAATGGTCAATTTTATAGTTGTAAACAAATGAATCTTTTTAAAAACCATGACTCTGCATAAATAAATGTATAGGTTATAAATATAAATCAAAAGTAGAAGAATGCATTTGCTTTAATAGATATTTGTATAGATGTATCTCATTTTATAATCTAAAAGTCCACAATTTGGTATGAATAAAAATATATTGTTGAGTTTTTATATTGATTTATTACTATTTAAATCAGGATATACATTTAGAATCATGTTAAAGGACTCCAAACTCAATTAAATCTTGAGTTTGGAAAAATATATGTTTATACTTAAAAACCAGCCTTAAGTAGACATCATTTGCTTAAAAACCAGCCTTAAGTAGACATCATTTGCTTAAAAACCAGCCTTAAGCAGACATCATTTGCTTAAAAACCAGCCTTAAGCAGACATCATTTGCTTAAAAACCAGCAATATGTGGACATATATCATTCTAATAAATGAAGCTATATTTCATTATTTAATGCCATTGTCTCATTATTTAATAAATTGTTCAAATTTAAAAGCATGTTAAAAGGTCCAAAATTTAATTTGGTATTAAAATTGGAAAGTAAATGTTTTAAAAACAGCCTTAGGTGGACATTATGTGCTTACATACCAGCAATATGCAGACAACATATATGTTACTCAAATAAATAAAGGAAAGCAAGGTTTCCTTAATTTATCACTATTTCATACAGGTTTAAAGTCAAAATTAAATTAAAGGACCACAAAATCAATATAGTGTTGACTTACAAAAATAAAAGCTTTTTTCTTTTAAAAACAACCTTATGTGAGCATAATTTGCTATTAAAAAATTAAAAAAGTAATCATACCTGTAAGTTAATTTTGGAAATAACTTGATTTTTCTATATTTTTTCTATATTTACTATTAATTTCTCACCATTTAAAAAAAGATTCAAACTCAGAATCATGTTTAAGGACCCCAAATTTAATTTGGTATTAAAGTTGGAAAGTAAAAGTGTTATGCTTATAAAACACCCTTACTTGTACAATGCAAACTTTGAAACCAGCAATGCAGCAATATGCAGGCAACTTAAACATTATTGTAATAAATAAAGCAACGTTTCTTAAATTTATTTCTATTTAATGCAGGATTCAAATGCAAAATCATTTTAAAGGACCACAGTTTCTATTTAGTGTTGAATTTGTGAAAAATAAGTGTATGCTTAAAAATCAGCCTTACGTAGACATTATTTGCTTAAAAACCAGCAATACGCAGACATTATTTGCTTAAAAACCAGCAATACGCAGACATGTATATGTCATTCTAATAAATAAAGCTAAGTTTCTTTATTTAACATTATTGTATCACTATTTAATAAATTGTTCAAATTTTAAAGTATGTTGAAAAGTCCCAAATTTAATTTGGTATTAAAATTGGAAAGTAAAAGGTTTATGCTTTAAAACCATCCTTTGGTGGACATTAAGTGCTTAAAAACCAGCAACATGCAGACCGCATACATGTCACTCAAATAAATAAAGTAATGCTTCTTTAATTTATCACTATTTAATACAAGATTTAGATTCAAATTCATGTTATACGAGACACTAAATCAGTAAATGTAATTTAGTGATGAGTTTGGAAAATTAATGTTTAATGCAACTAGAGGTACGTGGACAATATTTGCTTAAAACCAGTGCTATGCAGATAAGCATATATTATACTCTAATAAATAATGTACATGTTTCTTTATTTAAAATTATTTTCAATAAACTAAAGAAACATAGTGTGTAAAAAGTGTATTATCATTTTGGGGAAGAGTTCGCATATTACGTTTAATATAAAACGATCCGAAATGTAAGGATTTCACCAGGCTCTTGAAGTGTTATTCCAAAATAAACATTATCGGATATGTTACTTATTACTGATCCATGAGTAAGGCCAGTAAGTAGTTTAGTGATTATATTTAATTAATTATTATACAATTGTTGCACAAACCAAACAGCAGACAATGCGGTGGTTGATAAAATATTTTCACAATTTAATAAACATCAAAGAACTAAAGCCGCAAACATGTTGGCTGGGCTTGGCGGTGTTGTAATACAGTGTAACCTAATTCGTGATATTACGTCACTCGGGGTATTATGGGACAATGTGTATTATCGTACAAACAAATAAAAATTAGTAAAACTATTTAACGCAAAGTAAAAACCTATAGATATTATATCCGTCCATTATTTTGAATATATCTTAATAATGCATTCCATTTAATATTCGTCCCATAATAACCCAACCTTTTACATTAGACATGAATAGACGTATATGTTCACAGAAAAAAGTCAAATATTGTAAAAAGCCCACTATTAATGCAATCCGATTTTATGGACCCCAATTATCGCCTTATAGCGATATTTCACTGTACTTAGATTTATTTATGTAACAGCGGTGATGAATTAAATTATAACTATAAAGAGCTGTCTTTAAGTACGATTATAATTTAGAACGATAAGGCTTGGGGCGACACTTGTTTATGGGTGAAGGCCGAATGAACACGTAAATTATACTGTCCATAGATAGAAACTGTCCAGTGCTCTTGCACTATAAAACAGTAAAGTCGCAAGTCTAAAATAAAAATTGAGTAATGTAGAATGGACTCCTCAAGATCCATTCTGTTAAAACTTATAAAATGAAGTGGATTTTGAATTAAAATTTCTATTTAAGAAATACTCTGTCATAAATTGAAGGACTTAATTAGTGTCTGAAGCAATATTATTGAACTGAAGAACAACCGCAAAGGCACAGCAATTCTTGCTTAATTCAGGGGCTGAGTTCGATTCGTGCCAGGATGGATAGTGTGATTCTTACCCCATCCCCAGATAAGGTTCTAGGCTTTGTATCTAGTCCATCAAATAGGACAAACAAAATGGTTAGTTTACTAAAACAGTTACGTTTACTAAAGCTCGTGCAAGCATGGCAATTAAAGAGCGAAGAATGTCTCCGTTGGTTACTCACTGCCTGACATAATTGCACATAAAATTGATACCCCTCCGCCTCGTAAAAGATGAAGAAAAGAACAGAAGTATTTGCTCTTGCCATCAATCAGTGCCACCGACGATTTCTCTCTATTAAGAAAGCTAACATGTAAATGATAAAGTAATCAAAATAAATGATCTCTTACCTTATTTTGTAGACAGTACTGCAGAGATTAGCTGAAAAACATCGATCTGCAGTGTACATGCTTTCTGTTTCAGAAATAAGTACAGTCACAGATCCTTTATCTTTTTTTTTTTTTTAAGTGTGAGAACTGAATGATGAAAACCGCTGATCTTCGAAAGACTGGAAATAAAGTCTGATAAGTTCGGGTCTACTCAGTCATTTTCTCTTTTTTTACATTCATTTAATGCCCTCCCTATTCAGAGCGAAACATGTTGACTAATTTAAACTCCTTTATCTCACCCTTTCCCACAGACTCAGATGAGACTTTTAGAGAGAGAACAGATAGATCGTGGTAACAATTAAAAAGAAAGGTGTGGTTTGGATGGAACAAAGGTTCACTCTGCATTCAACCATCAATCAATCAATGCCAAATCCCTAGGACTGAAAACGCCTGAATTTTATTGGTAGGTATTGCTTGGTACTGCGGACTGGATAACAAAAAGATGTATAGTTTGAAAGGAAGAGAAATAATAGCATGGAGTTTAATTGTTGAGTTTAAGCCCAAACTCTGGTATATCGTTTTCTCTTTCCGATTTTTAACTATCAAGGGATCATCAGCGTGAGTGGTACCACTCGGGAAACAGTTTATTGTTTTTATTGAATTATAATACTATTAAAAATATGAATGAATTATAATTTTATTTGACTGATGAAACTTGAAAATGCAGATATATACGAATATAGACTTAGTTATATTAAGTTGTCTGTGTTGTTTATGAACGGACGCGTAGTTCCTGTTAGCAAGTGAACGCATAAGGATGTGAACTGTAAAGCATGCCTTTAGGGATTAGGGATTAAGATTATTGGTCTTTCGCGTTGGCGTGCTGTTCAAGACGCTGTGAAGCGTGAACAGAAGGTACTCGGACAAAGCAGAGAGTAGGACTGATTGATTGATTGATTGAGTGTAGGGGGGGGGGGGCGCTTCCGGCTTCCGCCACTTTCGCGAGCGTAGGCCTGAGTGTGCCTAACTCTACATCAAAGTTATACAAAGTACCGCCAGCTAGACTTGCTACCTTAGGTGATTGTTGACACAGAAACTTAGATAATCAAAGAGATTAGATTCTCTCTTCTCTTGTTAATTTCTTTTCTGTCTCTGTCTTTTTGTTCTCTCTCTCTCTCTCTCTCTCTCTCTCTCTCTCTCTCTTACACACACACACACACACACACACACACACACACACACACCATAACTTGCCCATTTGAAACATATTCACGTTTTCACAGAATGAAGTCTAGGAAATAAAGTCACAATGAAAAATGTCACCGGAAGTAAAGTCACAATATATGTTTAATATAAAGTCGTAAGTCAGTGTGATTGTGTTATACTGTTTATTAACTGTAAGTGAAGGACGAAATGTCACGGAGGTTAACAGCTCGCTGAAGATGTGCGTGGTTCAAATACAGTTCGGGGTGAAAAAACGTTAATAATTATAATGTATGCGTGTATGTCCGCTATTGTCTTTGGTGTGCACGTGCGTGTATTTTATATACCGTATAAATGCATTCTAAATCATACATTTAGTTCTGTTTGTATTAATTTTATTTGTAAGTCCATATATATGTTCATTATTTACTGAATAACAGTAAAAGGAAGTAAGCGGCGGCTCTGTTGGATCGCGGTTCGATTCTCCCTCGGGATTAAATGTGTGTGTGTGTGTGTGTGTGTGTGTGTGTGTGTGTGTGTGTGTGTGTGTGTGTGTGTATGTGTGTGATTTGTCCGTCGTATACATATTATAATTCACAATTTTAATAAAATGATTTATTCATACATAGTCATGTTTTATGCCTATAGTCCATAAACACGTATATTATTGACTGAATAACAATAAATGACAGTTAGCGATTGCGCAGATTAACATATCGCCCAAGAGGATCGTGGTTGTGATTCTCGCTCAGAGTAAAATATGTTTTATTTTGTTTTTGTTTGTGTACGTATGTTTGAGTGTGCTCGCGCGCGCGAGTGTGTGTGTGTGTGTGTGTGTGTGTGTATGTGTGTGACTGTAAATTAAAAGAATGTGCCTCTTATCTCTCCGACACAACTTACATAGTAAATATGACTTAAACTTTAGCAGTGGATATTACTGACAGTAATAAGAGCGGTTCATAATTGTGCTTCGATGAATTTATGTATACCAAGCATGCAGCTCGCAAAACCAATGTATTCCTTTTTTTTTTTTTTAGAAACTTCAATCTGACGTGCATTGTTCGACAACTCTTTACTTGTTTAATACATACGGCTGGTAACTGTGAATAAAATGTTCTTTAAAATATCACCTAACAAACATTACCAACAGATGTTTAGTGTGATATGACTGCTTGAAACATGATTTCATTGATACATTTTTATTTAGTTTCATTTTATGTAAATACGTCAGATTCTTTTCACTTCTGGAAATTATTTCTCGATCGAGATAAAAGAAAATTAAACTGTGTTAGCCGTATTATTGATAGTGTTCTATTGTTCTTGTACTAGTGGGCGATTATAAAGTTGAAATATATAGTACTAATTGATCAAAACGGTCGGCATATCTGTAAGATATAGTAACTATAAATTTGAACGGTGACATGCAATATTAATAAAACTCACCTACCATACAACTATCTAACATGTTTATATTGCATTGAATGCTATAACCATATGATTGCATTGGTGTCTTAATTTGTTTTAGCGTAGTTCTTTGGCGTTTCTTGGAATTACACTTGTAGTATTGGGTTACACATAGAGCTATAGTTTAAATCTTATTTACTATGTGAGTTGTGTCGGAGAGATTAGAGGCAGATTCTTTTAAATTACAATCACACACACACATACACACAGTCTCTCTCTCTCTCTCTCTCTCTCTCTCTCTCTCACACACACACACACACACACACACACACACACACACACACACACACACACACACACACACACAAACAAAACATCTTTAATTCAGAGAGAGAATCACACCACGATCTTCTTGGGCGAGAGGTTAGTTTCTGCACAATCACTTATTTCCATTCACTGTTATTCTATCTATAATTTACTTGTTTATGGACTTCAAGCATAACAATATAACTAAGTATGAAAAAATCATATAATTAAATGCGTGAATTATAATATGTTCCGATATACAAGTCACACACACACACACACACACACACACACACACACACACACACACACACACACACACACACACACACACACACACACACACACACATTTACCCCAGAGCGAGAATCGAACCACGATCCTAATGAGCCGTCGCTTAATTCCATTTACTGTTATTCACTCAATAATAAGCATGCATACCGACTTACAATGAAAATTAATTAAAACAGAACTAAATGTATGTATTACAAAGCATTTATACGGTATATAAAATACACTTGAATCACGCACATATTGAGCGAGCAGTTAACCTCCTTGCCTTTTCCTGATTCACTCACTGTTAATAAGTATTATAAGATATACACTCTGACACTTATGACTTTATATTGTGAATTTATTTCCTGTAACTTTTTCCTTGTGATTTTATTTCCTATGACTTTTTTCCTGTGACTTTTTTCCAGTGACATTTTTTCCGCTCACCGTTGATAAGAAGCGACTCCATACACAACTCTCTTGTTTTAGGTTAGAGAAAAAATATGAGGGAATTTTAGAGACAGTTTTGTTTTTGTTGTTTTTAGAGAAATGTTAGGGTTAGGATTAGCTGTAAATAAAAAAAAAACAAATATAAATATATTCTAAAACTTTTTTACTTGTATTCCTGATTTAGGATCTGCTAAATTTTGTGTTTTAATGACTTAAATATTGCAGTAAAAATAGCATCGAGTAACACTTTGTATCTAAATGTATGCCATATAACTTCTGTCCTTCGATATACGTATAATGACCCCTTTGTTTTTCAAACACGACAATTGTGTATGGAGCTGTTGGGTCTACCGTACACACCTTTGTGTACATAAATGCCTGCAGTGTTGATTTGGTGGAAGTACGAAGGAATGCGTAGCCATTCACTAAGAGTAACATTGCTAAGAAAAATAGCAGGACTTCCGACTGATTGCACAACAATCGCCAGTCAGTAGTAAAGATCGGTACTGTTGTTCTCACGTGTACGAGTGTAGACGAGGAGGAAGGATTAACTTTTGATATAATCCGCCTGGCTGTTAGGAAGGAGACAGGGGTCCGGGGTGTTTGGAAACCCACTATAAACCGTTAAGATGAGAACAATAGGGATGGTCTCTTTGAGTTGACAAAAGAAAGCCCATTATCTCCTCTATGACTGAGTTGAGGAAAATTAACTCTCCACGTGACAAAAGGGGGGAAAGTAAGGAAAAGACAAGAAGGGTGTTGGATATATTGTTTGTTTTTTTTAAAAAAAAAATAATTAATAATAATAATTACCCGAACAACAAGAGCTCAGAGACCTAGAAAATTTTGACGGGCCAGACATGAGGTAATGAGTAAACAGTAAAAACAACTTTGCGGACAGCTGACCATTTGGAAATAATAGATAAAAACTAGGTTGACATAGCCAGGGGGGTAAACCACCCCTCCCTTTCCCCCACAACCCCTCCACCCAGAGCAAAAGCGGCGGAAGCCGGAAGCGCCCCCCCCTACATTCAATCAATCAAATCAAGTTTTATATAGAGGAAAAAAACTAGGGCCAGTGTGTTATTGCATTTGTAGTGGGGAAAAGTCACAGAATGAAGTCTTAGGAAATAAAGTCACAAGGAAAAAAGTCACAGGAAATAAAGACACAATATATGTTTAATATAAAGTCGTAAGTCAGTATGTATGTGTTATACTGTTTATTAACTGTAAGTGAAGGACGAAATGTCACGGAGATTAACAGCTCGCTGAAGATGTGCGTGGTTCAAATACCGTTCGTGGTGAAAAACATTAATAATATATGCTTTTGTCTTTGGTGTGCAGGAGCGTGTATTTTATATACCGTATAAATGCATTCTAAATCATATATTTAGTTCTGTTTGTATTAATTTTATTTGTAAGTCCATATATATGCTCATTATTTACTGAATAACAGTAAAAGGATGTAAGCGGCAGCTCAGTTGGATTGCGGTTCGATTCTTCCTCGGGATTAAATGTGTGTGTGTGTGTGTGTGTGTGTGTGTGTGTGTGTGTGTGTGTGTGTGTGTGATTTGTCCGTCGTATACATATTATAATCCATATTATAATTCACAATTTTAATAAAATGATTTATTCAACATAGTCATGATTTATGCTTGTAGTCCATAAACACGTATATTATTGACTGAATAACTTATCGCCCAAGAGGATCGTGGTTGTGATTCTCGCTCGGAGTAAAATATGTTTTATTTTGTTTGTGTTTGTGTATGTATGTTTGTGTGCTCTCTCTCTCTCTCTCTCTCTCTCTCTCTCTCGCGCGCGCGCGCGCGCGCGTGTGTGTGTGTGTGTGTGTGTATGTGTGTGTGTGTGTGTATGTGTGTGTATGTGTGTGTATGTGTGTGTATGTGTGTGTATGTGTGTGTATGTGTGTGTATGTGTGTGGCTGTAAATTAAAAGAATGTGCCTCTTATCTCTCCGACACAACTTACATAGTAAATATGACTTAAACTTTAGCAGTGGATATTACTGACAGTAATAAGAGCGGTTCATAATATTATGCTTCGATGAATTTATGTAAACCAAGCATGCAGCTCGCAAAACCAATCTGTGGTTGAAATATGTACAAAGAACATGTTGTCAATGTGGAAGACTTATAACGGGCTAAACTGTTCAAATTTATAGTTATTATAACTTACAGAAATGACGACCGTTTTGATCAATTAGTACTATATATTTCAACTTTATAATCGCCCACTAGTACAAGAACATTAGAACACTATCAATATTACGGTTAACACGGCTCATTTTTTTCTTTCGATCGGGAAAAAATTTCCAGAAGTGAAAAGAATCTGACGTATTGACATAAAATGAAACTAAATAAAAAGTTATCAATGAAATCCTGTTTTAAGCAGTCATATCACACTAAACATCTGTTGGTAGTGTTTTTAGGTGATATTTTAAAGAACATTTTATTCTACAGATTCCAGCCGTATGTATTAAACAAGAAAAGAGTTGTCGAACAATGCTCGTCAGACTGAAGTTTCTAAAAAAAAAAAATACACTTAACCCTGATCGGGAATCGAACCACGATCCAAATGAGCCGTCACTTACTTCCACTTAACATATATTGTGACTTTCTTTCCTATGCGTGGCTTTTTTCTTGTGACTTTATTTCCCGTGAATTTTTTCCCCGCTCATCCACGAAACCATCCCAATCGTGGTTTAGTGATTTTTGTACTTAGTTCATCCGTCATACACTTTGCTCACTGGGAGAACCTCTCCTCAGGCAAACATGATCTCTTGATCGCAGGTGGAAAGGACTATCTATCTATCTATCTATCTATCTATCTATCTATCTATCTATCTATCTATCTATCTATCTATCTATCTATCCATGCATCCATCCTTCTCTCCAACCATCCATCCATCCATCCCTCTCTCCAACAATCCATCCATCCATCTGTCTGTTTTTATATTTGACAGTATATTGGTATGCCCGATGTTTAACTATTTGTCTTTTCATATGCAATTTCTCAGTCTTTCTCTATTACTTTTTGCTGCTTTCTGAGTGCAATAAAATATCCACTCTGCTTATGCGTATCAATCGCAAGATTGATGGAGACGTGTGATGTACCAATTCGCTTCTCTGTAAAATCAGCTTACATTAGAAAGAGACATTAAATTAAAAATAAATTCTAATGAAGAAAATACCTATATAAATCATTCTTTAATTACGTAATTTTATGTTTCTTACCACACATCTATCATAACAAAAACATGTTTTTAGTTTCGGTCTTATTAAATGTATTACAATAATCCAAGTGACCGGAAAGAGCCTAGTTTAAATTAACCTTTTCATTTGTTAGCTCAAAGTCAGAGTATGGGTGTGTGATTGGTTTTAATGGATGAATATCGAAACAAAATACCTCGCAAATCACTCATAGATTTTCGCTTTTGGTGAAAGCAACTTGAGGGTGAACTTTAACTTCCAACTATATACACATCATCGAGCTCAAGTTGTTCCCCTAATACAAAAGACTATGTGTAAGGAGCCGTGCACAACATGCCCCAACTTCATGCTACTGGACTATAAGGTATCAATTTAGAAACGAAATTTTCATTATCACCCTGGCTCTCGAAATCCAACACTTGGCGATGTGAATGTCCATGCATATTGAGTCAATTTCGAATTCTAAATATAATTCGTTGTTTATTAATTATCGATTTATTTATTAGTTAGTGGATGAACAGTGGTTTGTGATGTTGATTCAAAGAGTGTTTAGATTTTTCAGATATTTCTGTGCATCAAGTGCATCTTTTGTCCAAAATAATTGTTCGCTCCACGACAATAAAAACTTTTGGGGAAGTAATGGTTTTCTCCAAGTCGTCCTGTAAGTGTAGTAAAGGAGAAATAACGAAGGGTTGGGAGGGGGGAGAGCTGCTCGTCGGATATTTGTCAGTGATTGTTGTGTACGCGTGGCACGCGCTAATCTGTCTGGATGCAGCTTAGGATTGGGAATACCCACTGAACACAGGTGGGAAATTGTTAGCGAGTATTCAGTGACTGAGTGCTGATCTTCAATCAACTTGAATCAAAACTTAAGGGAGGGATGTGAATATGTCTGAATTTTCCAGATAGAGCGATGACCACTCTGGAAGTGTTGAAATTGTGTGTGTGTATGTGTGTGTGTGTGTGTGTGTGTGTGTGTGTGTGTGTGTGTGTGTGTGTGTGTGTGTACGTACTTGCGAAGATTCGGTTCTGCGGTACATTGCTTTATATGCAAGTTTGGCTCTGACGACTGTAAAAGTTACTGGAGTCCTTTCAAGTCTTCTATAAATGTTTCAAACTTGTTCTACCAAAATTGATCAGAGGCTCCCACTTTATACAGTTTATCAGCTATTAATTATTCACTATGTTAAATTTGTAACCAGAAAACATTGTTAGTTTGCCTTCACTCGTGCGTATAGTCCAGCTAATCAAACGTAGGCATGACATTTTAAGGAGTGTGGCATCTTGGAAGAGCAAAGAGCACTTACTTCGCGATCAATCGATTCACCGCACTCCCTCAAAGGACTATGTGCTCTGTGTACATAGAAGCCTACATAACTTTTTCTTGTTTTCAGTGTTTCAAGCCGTAAGTAAGAAGGAAATACGCAATGTAATAACCAAACTGAAATTGAAACAAATAAGCAAACTGAAACTTCTTAAAATCATGTGAAATATTGAAACTCGATTTGACAGTTATTTCAAAACTTTAATTAAACTAGTTTATTTGATTTTAGGAAAAATATTAAAAGTTTAAACTTGTTTCATATATCCTGAAATAATAAGAAAGCTTCAATTAATAAACATTTCTATATGTGCCTTTGTATTTAGTAAGAAGTGGCAAGAGAATGACCTGCAGTTTATTAGTCATATGCTTGAATCATGAATCTATTTTTATTAGTGCTATCATCCTTTTAGTTCATTCATATGTAATGCTTGTCTGTAAATGAGGTCGTGTGGTTTGCGTGGAATGTGTACACGTTAATAAAACAAACAGATAGAGAAAAATGAAAGAGAGTGAAAGAGAGTAGTAATTTACTAAATTATATTGTAATAATAATTCAGTGAATATACAAATGCGTTCATCATGACACAAATGCCATATTATCTTGCTAATCAGTATTGGCATACAGCTTAATTGTCGCCAAACATTTTTATCTATCTCTCTATTGATTTGACGTTAAATTGCTCCTAACAGTGAGTAAGCAGATGCATTTCGATACGTGAAGAAATTCATTTAAAAAATGTATAGTTTGTTTGTTTCCATTCTATTGGTTATTTTTTCTTTTCTTAAGGAAGATTAAATCGGCAAACATTTTTTTGTTTCTAAAGTGAGTATGGAATTTTTTAATAAAAACAAAGTCAAGAGAATGACCTTACAATAATTTTAGATAACATTTTAACTTTATGCGCCCAATTATGAAAAAACAACATTGTCTTCTTCTGCTTTGGTTTACGGAGTGACCAATAATATTTTAAAGATATCAAACGTAATACTAATTTACACCATCTCTGTTTTAGAAAAATAAATATGGAAATACAGAATCTGAATACAGTGAAACACGACTAAAAAGAATAGAGTAAGCGATATCTTTTATACAAATAAAAGTGATCATTGCTTAGAGAAACCTCTTAAAGGATTCTAAAATGAAATAAGCATTATTTAAATTTTTATTATGTTAATTAAGTAATTGATTTAATTAAAGAAAATAAAGGCACTCTGATAGGTTAATTATTTTGATTTGTTGATTCTGCTTAACAATATTATTATTTTTAAAATCCTCCTGCTTTTATAGAAAGCAACGCTAGCGAATTGCGTATAACGTACTAGCTAGACTCGCTGAGATCCTACATTCAAACAAAGCGACAACCAGTACGAATAATATAAAAACAATCAGATAGACGAGTATATATGGATAGGTAGATTGGTAACTAGTAAGATAAATAGATGGATAGAATTTGGATGTGAGAGTAGACAGTTCCATCGAAAGACAGATGCACGTACAGATCGACAGACAAATAGGCAGAAAGATAGATAGATAGACAAACAGACAGACAGACGGGTGGATGGATGGATAGAAAAGAAAAGGAAAGAAACAGATAGACGGGTGGACGGGCGGGCAGGCAGATAGAGAGGGGATTTTGACATTGATAGGAGACAAATATATAACGTTAATGATAAGAATAGATAGATAGATAGATAGATAGATAGATAGATAGATAGATAGATAGATAGATAGATAGATAGATAGATAGATAGATAGATAGATAGATAGATAGATAGATAGATAGATAGATAGATAGCGTGGACTACTCGCTCTCAGAATTGGAATGCATTCATGCAGAGATTCATTCTGTTGTCGTATTTTTCCAACATCACTTTCACGCCTTGTGTACCACTTAAAATCCTTAGACAAAAGACGCTGGCTAAACAACCCTTCCTTGGTGTGAGTGAAATCAACTTTCAGTAAAGAAGAGACTTAGTGAGCTTGGAGGGAGGTTTCTCGCTGGCGGTACTTTGTATAACTTTGATGTACAGTTAGGCAATGCAGCTTGAAGAACAGCACGCCACGCGAATAATCCCCAATCGTCATTCCCCCCAGGCATGCTTTTGCATTCACTTACTGACAGGAACTACGCGTCCGTTCATAAACAACACGGACACCTTACTATAAACTAAGTCTTATATTCGTATACATCTGCATTTTCAAGTTTCATCAGTCAAATAAAATTATAATTCATTCATATTTTTAATAGTATAGTTCATTCGAAGTGAGCTTACTTCATGACATAATATACTCACAGTTACCAATCATAGTTATCAAACAAAAAAACCCTGCTTTTAAAATAAGTAAAGCAATGAGAGCCTTGTTTAAAACATACAATAAAATAGTACAGTATTTTCAAATACACTCAACAACATTAGCAAAACATACCTGGTAAATTTATGAGGTTTCTATATCTGCATAATTAAGTTATTATGTGCTATTGAACACCTGAAGATTCTAAGATTTAAAACAATTTTCATTTACTTATGGTTACCATTATGCGTTTGCTAGGATGATTTATGAATGATTTTAGTGTTTGATATTTTGTTTCTGATAAAATATTCATGATTAAGGCGAATGTTCCAAACGACTCCTCAAAGAAAGTATGTCTCTATATTCAGAGTTTCTTGTCGGGCTAAACACAAATTTTGAACCGCTCTTATTATTGTCAATAATATCCATGGCTAAAAAATTTCTCTTTTACAAAACTCACATATAAAATTAATGTTCTACAGTGGTACGGTCGTGCTCCCACAGTTCAAATTAACTACACCGTTTCGCTTCTCTATTTATCAAGTCATTGTCTCTTAAAAGATGGTCTCACACTTAAAATGCTCATATAAACTTAATATCTGCATCTTTAGAATTAAAGTCGAGGCTTGTATATTAGTTTTTCATGGACATTTCTTTTTCAGCAATGAAATGGTGATGATGAAATAGTCTATTAAAAAGAGCTACTCAAATCGAAATATCTATACTACTAATAATGAAGTCGCAAATTTATACCAAATAGCTGCAGTAATATTATTTAGAGTTCGCTCTGCCAGAATGTCACTTACAGAAAATCAGTAATAAAAATAACGTCATACGATCTAGTCCAATCTAAGGGTGAGCGGAAAAAGTCACAGGAAAAAAAGTCACGGGAAAAAAGGCGTGCGTGCGATTTGTATATCGTGTACATATAATAATTCATATTATAATTCACACATTTAATAATATATTTTATTCATACTCAGATATGTTGTTATGATTGTGTCCATAAACACGTATATTATAGACTGAATAACAGGAAATGGAAGTAAGTGATTGTGCAGAAATTAATAACCTCTCCCCCAAGAGTATCATGGTGTAATTCTCGTTCGGAGTAAAAGATGTTTTTATTTTGTTTGTGAGTGTGTGTGTGTGTGTGTGTGTGTGTGTGTGTGTGTGTGTGCGTGCGCGTGTGTGTGCGCGCGTGTGTGTGAGTGTGTGTATGTGTGTGTGTGTGTGTTTGTTTGTAATTTTTTGTGGTGGGTGGGGTACAAGGATGTTGATCCGTCGGGAAGTTCTAAAGTTATATGAATTTCCACATTTCCTTATGACTCAGGAATTATTTCTCCTGCGATCCACCAGGTGTGTCCTTTTTCTGATTTGCAGTTATTTAAATATGAATTAAAAACTAACCCCTCCCTCTACCGTTAGCTAAGAGTGGCCCTTTGATCCCCTGACCGCTTCCTGTACCCTAGCCCATAGCTCAGTGTGAGTCTATCAGTTAGCTACAAGTGACCCTTGGATCCCTAACCATTTCCTGTGCCCTAGCCATGTGTGGTCAGTCTTGTATAACTCTAACATCCTGCTAATGTCTTGGAGTGGTTGGTCAGTCTTGTAATTTGTGTCTTGGTTGAATGATTTGAATGTGTATTTTGTGCTATTGTTCCTATACCCCTTGTGTATCTATATTTTACTATTTTAAATTTTTAATGTTTATGGAGTGATGCCGGGCTAAGTTTTGTTTTCGCCTGACACGCACTTTGGGCCGATTTGCGAAATTGGGTCATCATGATTACCGTATTGTAGCGCGCGCAGTTATGGACATACAATTATACACTTAACTTCTGGACGTAGTCCGTAGATTCCTCTTTCGAAATCATCCCTGAGAACGGAGCTGAGGAGTAAAATTACGAGGTTGTAAATTCATTATAATTATCTCAATGCAATAACTTTATTGCAACCATATATTGAATTTGATGGATTCAGATGGATTTTGTTGTTTAAAATATATTTCACACAAAAAAAAATAGCAGGATTGATCATTGACTGATAAAAACGACTTTCTAATTAGGGTCAATAAATATTCTTTATGCATGAACTGATTAATATTGCTTTCTAAATCAGAGTAACTATTTCAGTTGTTTGATAGTGTCTTTTTATATTAAAAATATGTATAAAATTCTATTTACAGATATAAAGTCAAGCAAATAAAAAATTGAAAAAAAGAAATTTGGGGGTCAGGTGCACGAATTTTATTATCTCAAGAGATATTGCGAATATCCGACTTTTTATTTTATATTCAGAGTCACAAATTATTTTGCTTCATGCCTACCAATTTTAGTCCTTTTCTAACAATTAGAGGAGTAGAATTACAGGTGACCACGGCCATCCGAACGAGCTAAAGCGGGAAATGTGCCATTTTAAGTAGTTTGAACCTAATTATTTCCGACATGGATTACTCTAAAAATACTCAATAAATACAGATCATAGGACCCGTGGTTGTGCATTAGGTACCTGAATTCAATGCATGTAGAGTAAAGCGTTCGTCAGATAAAAAGTCAAACGCTTCGAAAAATCAAGAAAACTCAATTTTTGCAGGAGGGTTGCAGGAACGGGTTTTTCTCTAGAGTTCTTTGGAATATCAGACTTTTTATTTTACATTCCGAGTCACAAAGGATTTAGTTTCATGCCTACCAATTTTAGTCCTTTTCTGACAATTAGTTTTGTAGAAATTCAGCTTTTGTCAAAATGTCGACTTCAGTTAGCGCCTTGCATTATTAGTAGGTAAAGTTGATTTTTTGAGACAAAGAAATTTTGGCGCCAAATCGCGTTTTCTACTAAAGTCGCTGAAATTTTGATAGATTTTGCAGGATAATACAGGAAGACTCGTGGCTTATTTTGAAACGATAATATTTCATATTTCTCGAAATATGAATTTTTTTGTGAAAATTTTATTTTTCTAATTATGCGCATTTCTCTTAAAGTACGAGGAATTTAATAAAACTAACTTCAGATTCGGGTTCAGCACACGCGGATACAGTTTATTTGTTCAAAGAGGTATTTGTAATATTGCGCCAATTTGTCAGAATTGACGTTTGGATATTTTCGCACCTTTGGCCGATTTGCAAAGTTTGGTCATCGTGATTACCCTATTGTGGTGCGCGCAGTTATAGACATACAATCATACACTTAACTTCTGGACGTAGCCCATAGATTCCTCTTTCGAAATCATCCCTGAGAACGGAGCTGAGGAGTAACATTACAGGTGACTGTGGCCATCGGAACGAGCCGAAGCGGGAAATGAGCCATTTTAAGTAGTTTGAACCTAATTATTTCCGACATGGATTACTCTAAAAATATTCAATAAATAGAAGTCATAAGACCCATGGTTGTGCATTAGGTACCTGAATTTAATGCATGTAGAGTAAAGCGTTCGTCAGATAAAAAGACGAACGCTTCGAAAAATCAAGAAAACTCAATTTTTGCAGAAGGGTTGCAGGAACGGGTTTTTCTCTAGAGTTCTTTGGAATATCAGACTTTTTATTTTACATTCCGAGTCACAAAGGATTTAGTTTCATGCCTACCAATTTTAGTCCTTTTCTGACAATTAGTTTTGTAGAAATTCAGCTTTTGTCAAAATGTCGACTTCAGTTAGCGCCTTGCATTATTAGTAGGTAAAGTCGATTTTTTGAGACAAAGAAATTTTGGCGCCAAATCGCGTTTTCTACTAAAGTCGCTGAAATTTTGATAGATTTTGCAGGATAATACAGGAAGACTCGTGGCTTATTTTGAAACGATAATATTTCATATTTCTCGAAATATGAATTTTTTTTGTGAAAATTTTATTTTTCTAATTATGCGCATTTCTCTTAAAGTACGAGGAATTTAATAAAACTAACTTCAGATTCGGGTTCAGCACACGCGGATACAGTTTATTTATTCAAAGAGGTATTTGTAATATTGCGCCAATTTGTCAGAATTGACGTTTGGATATTTTCGCACCTTTGGCCGATTTGCAAAGTTTGGTCATCGTGATTACCCTATTGTGGTGCGCGCAGTTATAGACATACAATCATACACTTAACTTCTGGACGTAGCCCATAGATTCCTCTTTCGAAATCATCCCTGAGAACGGAGCTGAGGAGTAACATTACAGGTGACTGTGGCCATCCGAACGAGCCGAATCGGGAAATGGGCCATTTTAAGTAGTTTGAACCTAATTATTTCCGACATGGATTACTCTAAAAATACTCAATAAATAGAGGTCATAGGACCCATGGTTGTGCATTAGGTACCTGAATTTAATGCATGTAGAGTAAAGCGTTCGTCAGATAAAAAGACGAACGCTTCGAAAAATCAAGAAAACTCAATTTTTGCAGGAGGGTTGCAGGAACGGGTTTTTCTCTAGAGTTCTTTGGAATATCAGACTTTTTATTTTACATTCCGAGTCACAAAGGATTTAGTTTCATGCCTACCAATTTTAGTCCTTTTCTGACAATTAGTTTTGTAGAAATTCAGCTTTTGTCAAAATGTCGACTTCAGTTAGCGCCTTGCATTATTAGTAGGTAAAGTCGATTTTTTGAGACAAAGAAATTTTGGCGCCAAATCGCGTTTTCTACTAAAGTCGCTGAAATTTTGATAGATTTTGCAGGATAATACAGGAAGACTCGTGGCTTATTTTGAAACGATAATATTTCATATTTCTCGAAATATGAATTTTTTTTGTGAAAATTTTATTTTTCTAATTATGCGCATTTCTCTTAAAGTACGAGGAATTTAATAAAACTAACTTCAGATTCGGGTTCAGCACACGCGGATACAGTTTATTTGTTCAAAGAGGTATTTGTAATATTGCGCCAATTTGTCAGAATTGACGTTTGGATATTTTCGCACCTTTGGCCGATTTGCAAAGTTTGGTCATCGTGATTACCCTATTGTGGTGCGCGCAGTTATAGACATACAATCATACACTTAACTTCTGGACGTAGCCCATAGATTCCTCTTTCGAAATCATCCCTGAGAACGGAGCTGAGGAGTAACATTACAGGTGACTGTGGCCATCCGAACGAGCCGAATCGGGAAATGGGCCATTTTAAGTAGTTTGAACCTAATTATTTCCAACATGGATTACTCTAAAAATACTCAATAAATAGAGGTCATAGGACCCATGGTTGTGCATTAGGTACCTGAATTTAATGCATGTAGAGTAAAGCGTTCGTCAGATAAAAAGACGAACGCTTCGAAAAATCAAGAAAACTCAATTTTTGCAGGAGGGTTGCAGGAACGGGTTTTTCTCTAGAGTTCTTTGGAATATCAGACTTTTTATTTTACATTCCGAGTCACAAAGGATTTAGTTTCATGCCTACCAATTTTAGTCCTTTTCTGACAATTAGTTTTGTAGAAATTCAGCTTTTGTCAAAATGTCGACTTCAGTTAGCGCCTTGCATTATTAGTAGGTAAAGTCGATTTTTTGAGACAAAGAAATTTTGGCGCCAAATCGCGTTTTCTACTAAAGTCGCTGAAATTTTGATAGATTTTGCAGGATAATACAGGAAGACTCGTGGCTTATTTTGAAACGATAATATTTCATATTTCTCGAAATATGAATTTTTTTTGTGAAAATTTTATTTTTCTAATTATGCGCATTTCTCTTAAAGTACGAGGAATTTAATAAAACTAACTTCAGATTCGGGTTCAGCACACGCGGATACAGTTTATTTGTTCAAAGAGGTATTTGTAATATTGCGCCAATTTGTCAGAATTGACGTTTGGATATTTTCGCACCTTTGGCCGATTTGCAAAGTTTGGTCATCGTGATTACCCTATTGTGGTGCGCGCAGTTATAGACATACAATCATACACTTAACTTCTGGACGTAGCCCATAGATTCCTCTTTCGAAATCATCCCTGAGAACGGAGCTGAGGAGTAACATTACAGGTGACTGTGGCCATCCGAACGAGCCGAATCGGGAAATGGGCCATTTTAAGTAGTTTGAACCTAATTATTTCCGACATGGATTACTCTAAAAATACTCAATAAATAGAGGTCATAGGACCCATGGTTGTGCATTAGGTACCTGAATTTAATGCATGTAGAGTAAAGCGTTCGTCAGATAAAAAGACGAACGCTTCGAAAAATCAAGAAAACTCAATTTTTGCAGGAGGGTTGCAGGAACGGGTTTTTCTCTAGAGTTCTTTGGAATATCAGACTTTTTATTTTACATTCCGAGTCACAAAGGATTTAGTTTCATGCCTACCAATTTTAGTCCTTTTCTGACAATTAGTTTTGTAGAAATTCAGCTTTTGTCAAAATGTCGACTTCAGTTAGCGCCTTGCATTATTAGTAGGTAAAGTCGATTTTTTGAGACAAAGAAATTTTGGCGCCAAATCGCGTTTTCTACTAAAGTCGCTGAAATTTTGACAGCCTTTGCAGGATTATGCAGAAATACGCGTGGCTTATTTTGAAATGATAATATTTCATATTTCTCGAATTATGATTTTTTTTGCGAAAATTTTATTTTTCTAATTATGCGGAATAGTACGAGGAATTTAATAAAACTAACTTCAGATTCGGGTTCAGCACACGCAGAAACATTTTATTTGTTCAAAGAGGTATTTGTAATATTGCTCCATTTTGTCAGAATCAGAATCAACAAAAGAAGACAATTAACCTATCAGAGTGCCTTAATATTCTTTAATTAAATCAATTACTTAATTAACATAATAAAAGTTTAAATAATGCTTATTTCCTTTTAGAACGCTTTAAGAGGTTTCTCTAAGCAATGATCACTTTTATTTGAATAAAAGATATCGCTTACTCTATTCTTTATAGTCGTGTTTCACTGATTTCAGATTCTGTATTTCCATATTTATTTTTCTATAACAGAGATGGTGTAAATTAGTATTACGTTTGATATCTTTAAAATATTATTGGTCACTCTGTAAACCAAAGCAGAAGAAGACAATGTAGTTTTTTTCATAATTGGGCGCATAAAGTTAAAATATTATACTAAAGTTATTGTAAGGTCATTCTCTTGCCATTTTTTATTAAATACAAAGACGACATTCCATACTCACTTTATAAAGAAAAAAATGTTTGCTGATTTAATCTTCCTTAAGAAAAGAAAAAATAACCAATAGAATGGAAACAAACAAACTACACATTTAATTTTTTTTTTCTTCACGTATCGAAATGCATCTGCTTACTCAATGTTACGAGCAATTTAACGTCAAATCAATAGAGAGATAGATAAAAATGTTTGGCGAAAATTAAGCTGTATGCCAATACTGATTAGCAAGATAATATGTCATTTGTGTCTTTAAAAATGAACGCATTTGTGTATTCACTGAATTATTACAATATAATCTAGTAAATTACTACTCTGTTTCTCTCTATCTGTTTGTTTTATTAACGTGTACACATTCCACGCAAACCACACGACCTCATTTACAGACAAGCATTACATATGAATGAACTAAAAGGATGATAGCATTAATAAAAATAGATTCATGATTCAAGCATATGACTAATAAACAGCAGGTCATTCTCCTGCCACTTCTTCTTACTAAGTACAAAGGCACATATAGAAATGTTTATTAATTGAAGCTTTCTTATTATTTGATGATATATGAAACTAGTTTAAACTTTTAATATTTTTCCTAATATCAAATAAACTAGTTTAATTAAAGTTTTGAAATAACTGTCAAATCGAGTTTCAATATTTCACATGATTTTAAGTAAGTTTCAGTTTGCTTGTTTCAGTTTCAGTTTGGTTATTACATTGCGTATTTCCTTCTTACTTACGGCTTGAAACACTGAAAACAAGAAAAAGTTATGTAGGCTTCTATGTACACAGAGCACATACTACTTTGCAGGGAGTGCGGTGAATCGATTGATCGCGAAGTAAGTGCTCTTTGCTCTTCCAAGATGCCACACTCCTTAAAATGTCATGCCTACGTTTGATTAGCTGGATTATACGCACGAGTGAAGGCAAACTAACGTTTTCTGATTACAAATTTAACACAGTGAATAATTAATAGCTGATAAACTGTATAAAGTGGGAGCCTCTGATCAATTTTGGTAGAACAAGTTTGAAACATGTATAGAAGACTTGAAAGGACTCCAGCAACTTGCATATAAAGCAATTTACCGCAGAACTGAAACTTCACAAGTACGTACACACACACACACACACACACACACACACACACACACACACACACACACACACACACACACACACACACACACACACACACACACACATTTACCCTCAACGAGCGAGAATCGAACGAGGATCCTAATGAGCCGTCGCTTACTTCCATTTACTGTTATTCACTCAATAATAAGCAAGCATACCGACTTACACTGAAAATTAATTAACTAAATGTATGTATTACAAAGCTTTTATACGGTATATAAAATACACTTGAATCACACACATTTTGAGCGAGCAGTTAACCTCCTTGCCTTTTCCTGCTTCACTTACTGTTAATAAGTATTATAACATATACACTCTGACACTTTTGACTTTATATTGTGAATTTATTTCCTGTAACTTTTTTCTTGTGATTTTATTTCCTATGACTTTTTTTTTTTCCTGTGACTTTTTTCCTGATATTTTCCCGCTCATTGCTCACCGTTGATTAGAAGCGACTCAATACACAACTCTCTTGTTTTAGGTTAGAGAAAAAATATGGTTAGGGAATTTTAGAGATAGTTTTGGTGTTTTTTTTAAAGAGAAATGTCAGGGTTAGGATTAGCTGTAAATAAAAAAAACGAATATAAATTTTAGAATATATCTTTTATTCCTGATTTAGATTTTGTTTCTGTTAAATTTTGTGTTTTAATAACTTAAATATTGCAGTAAAAATAGCATCGAGTAACACTTTGCATCTAGATATATGTCATATAACTTCTCTCCTTCGATATTAGGTATAATGACCCCCTTGTTTTTAAACACGACAATTGTGTATGGAGCTGTTGGGTCTACCGTACACACCTTTGTGTACATAAATGTGTGCAGTGTTGATTTGATGGAAGTACGAAAGAATGCGTAGCCATTCACTAACACTGCTAAGAAGAAAAAAATGTTTGCACAACAATCGCCAGTCAGTAGTAAAGATAGGTACTGTTGTTCTCACGTGTACGAGTGTAGGCGAGGAGGAAGGATTAACTTTTGATATAAGCCGCCTGGCTGTTAGGAAGACGACAGGGGTCCGGGTGTTTGGAAAACCCACTATAAACCGTTAAGATACGAACAATAGGGATGGTCTCTTTGAGTTGACAAAAGAAAGCCCATTATCTCCACTACGACAGAGTTGAGGGAATTAGCTCTCCACGTGACAAAAGGGGCAGTGCAATTCGAATGAAAACTTTTAATTACTATTCGTGCAAAACTGACACAAGAAAGTTCGTAGCACCTATATGACAGTGCTAAATGTTGATAGTCAAATAATTTGGCTAAGAGAAAAAAGATAGAACGGAGTATTCTATTTTTCTTTCATTTTTGTGCGAGTCAAAAACCACAAGGAGAAGTATTTTATTTATCTATAAAAATAAATCAATTTTCATTTCATTCACAATGCTCTATATCTTTTCTATTTCACTTTTAAACTACCAGTATAAATATTACTTTAAATACTTCCACACAGTTTTGAATAACGTTATGGACTGCAAAAAATAGCACACATTGTCATTTCTTTTTGTAGTGAAATTAAATCTAACTATAGTTTCCACATAAGTTACTCTATTGCATCAGCTACTGTAAATACACAGTCTTGAGACTAATACAGTTATTGTTCATAGTTGTAAAGGATTTGAAGAAGTAAAGAAATATTCATTGCATCTCTGTACACAGTTGTGTTTCCAATCATCCTAAACTTGAACCGAATTGAAATTTTTCTTTTTACTTTTGGATGAAATAATACTTGCTGCACACCCTTACTCTAAATTACATTTGAAATAAATATATATGTATATACATAAGTTATATTAATACAGTACTAGTTTTTGCAGCTAATTTAAAGAAAACATTTAGTTTTCATAAATGTATAAATCAATTATAGCATAGTGATCCATAGAGCAAATTAAAAAATATAAGATTTAAAAAGTTTCTTTGTGACCAGTAGAGATACAGCCACTTTAAAATGATAATTATTGTTTTAATTTCTCATGTAGGCATATATTATTAATAGCTCTCATGTATCTTTTAGTTTATCCAATGTGCATATGTAAGATTTGAAATGCTGAACTTGGCATTTTTGCTAGTGAATTTTGTTGTTTAGTGTGAAATTTTGTAATATACTATTATTATTATCAATTTCTTATAATCAATTCATATCTTAGAACTGACATTCTGGAACACTAAAATATATTCCAAATTAAATTATTATTTATTTGTATATTGCTGGATATCCTTTACATTAAAATACATTATATCTGTACCTCATCCCTCATTAAAGTCACTAGCCTAATAATAGTCTCATAATCCAATATGTGTCAGTTCTACTATTAAGAAAATATTTCATATGTATTTGCAACATTACATATTTTTAATAGTCTCATAATCCAATCTGAGTCAGTTCTATTATTAAGAAAATATTTCATATGTATTCACAAGATTAGTGATTTTTAATAGTGGATCAGTGAGTGAGAGTCTAAAGTGTTGTATACAACACAAGCTGAAAACATAATGGATTTGTCACTTTAGTGCTACTTTATTTGCTTCATACAATGCAACAATCTTATTATTTATGTTTTATTTTTTTTATTAGTGTATTTAACTATTAACTGAATAACTGAATATAAGGTAGTTGTCTTATTTCAGGTTATCTATTATATGTCTGGTAGTATGTTCTATTATTTTTTAACAACTTTCCTAATCCATGATCATTTTGTAGCTATATAAGCTGTATTAACTGTATATAATATTGCCCTGTAACTTTCAGTTATACATTATGAACATGTTAACTATCACTATCACTATTCAAACAGTTTTGTTAAATGGAAACAGTAAATATTCAGTTTTTCTATTGACATATCTTTCTTCAGTTTCTTGGACTTCAGTATTATTACTACTGTTAGAAATTATTATATTTACATAGCAGTAATAATCGCACTCCTGCTATAAACATAGCAGAGTGTGTTTTTTCAAGACCTGGAAATATATAAGAGCTTAATAACTGAGTAGTGCATCTTACAAGCTGAATGATATTTACGTATCTATAATTTAGTATAATAATCAAATCCATCATTTCACAGTAAAATGAATGATGGAATGTATTATTATGGTGCAGAAATGGATTTACAACATACATCTATAAATTAGAGAGCTTAACAACTGAGTAGTGCATTTTACAAGCTGAATGATATTTATAAATTTATGACAATGTATAACAAGTCAAATCCATCAGTACACAGTTAAATGAATGGTGGAATGTATTATTATGATGCAGAAATTGATTTACAAACATGCATGTATAAATTAGAATTAATTACAAAGAAGTGGGATAGCTATTCTTGTTGGTAAGAACATATTATCTTGAAAGGAATTTTGAATATTACACAAGTCTCTCACAATCCTCCTTGGAAAAGTCAATATTTAATAAAAGTGTTGCATAGAAATTAATTATTTTTTCCAAATAAATACCAGTTGGAAGTGTATTTCAGAGGCAAGTAATATCCACTAGGAAAAATGTCATCTGCTGTAAACAAGATTTCAGAGTACCAAATGGGTCTGACTTAATGAAATCTGCAGTGTTAAAATTATACTAATATTAATATATTATGTATAAATCTGAAAAATATTTCAAAGTATCACATGGTTTAATTTTGTTTTGAATAGTAGTTTTACTTCTAGTGCTTTCACAATTCTTTAAATGGAAATAACTTGTATTACAAGAGTATTAATTAGATAGACATATAAAAAAATAAAAATAAATAGTTAATGTTACATTTAATTCTATTGTTCATATGATGTTGATTTATAAAATCTAATATATTTCCACAACTTATTTAATCAATAATTTTGCAAAATCTATATAGCTAATGGTGATTTCAAGAAAATAATCTCTGAAAATTATGCAAATAATCCTCTACTGATTTCTAAGCAGACTTTTTAATGTAACAGTTTATTCGTTTTTGGAAATACAATAATTGTTAAAATTTAAACCAAACAATTAATTTGCTCTTTGTTGTTTACATGCATAACTAATATAGGCTGTCATTGTACATTGAGATCGAGTTCAGAATAAAATACTTAAATAATGCTTCTTAAACTGTTTAGCTTTTTCCTTTGAGAAATTAAATATCATTATTAATATCAAATTTAAGTAAGCCTTTAGCCTTTATTTTAGTTTATAGTTTCTGTGCAACCTACTTACACTTACAGTACTAGACAATCGTAAGCCGCCATTTTGAAAAAAATCAGTTCTTCGATTGAGCGAGTTTAAGCAATATTCTAATCTTTAAACCACAAAAGCGGCATTCTATTTGTTTATAATAGATGTAAAAGTAATTTCTTGACCTAGAGAAAGGCCACTTGAATCGTTAGTTTAAGCCAGTTTGTAGAAAATAAAAATATACATTTTGGGGCCTTAAACAGTGATACAGGAAAAGGGAAGCAATCCAATTTAACGTGTTCGAGTCGAGTTACAAAAAATATGTTTTAAAATTATTTTAAAGTGTATGGAGATTCTAATTTGATTATTATGACTTTAATATACACATTATATCAGCCGGTTTCAGTTTTACCTTTCCAGAGCATTCTTTTCACTTCCATATTGTGTTTAATTAGGTACGTAGTGTGACCATAAAATCGTTGTCAACAGGGTACTCTAACCTCACGCTTAATTAAATGTAGAAATAAACTGAATTTAGTAAAATTAATCAGTTATATCGATGAAAGACATTCTTTTCTAAACGATGACATTTAGGAAGTATATAGTATACACGCAAACTACATAGTTACAACCACTTTTTCAACGGTCTACATAACTCTGGATTTTAAGCATATCAATAATGCCCGAAGTATACAACCTTCAAAATCGCACCCGAATTTCGATGAAAACTCACAGGAAAAACTATTAAAATATGAAATTTAGTGGTTTATGTCAAAGATAATAACAACAAAGATAAAATTATGAGAGAAAAATGGCAAAATTAAGCTTTATTTATAAGAATGAACAATCTGAAACTTAGGCAGACCAAGAGGCGGTCTGCCTATTGCTGTAGGTCGACATAAGTCTGGTTTTTAAGCTTATTTGGTCCGCTTAAGTCTGGGAATAGGGTTATATATATATATATATGTAAGTATATAATTACAGCTAGATTATATATATATATATAATTACAGCTAGATTCACTCTTGTCACTATCAACATTTGCGATGGAGAGCTAATTTAACTCTCAAATGGGTGTCAATCATGGACATGGCGGACTGCTTGACCACCTGGTATTGCACACTTCTCACTTTGATTCCCTGGCCTGGTGGTGATCGATAAATGCCTTCAGTCCGCCGTCGTCATTTCTACTGGCACTAATCCAGCACTAATCCAGCACGCTCTGCAAGCCTCGTGTAGGTCAAAACTCGAGTCCAGCTCTGCAATCGTACTGATAATTCCTCACTTTGAATAGACTGAGTATATGTCATAACCCGAGTCCAGCTCGACAAAATACAAACATCCACTTTTCTCATTTAGCACGCCCATATATCTAAAAGGTACATTCTGTAGTGATAACGAGTTTTGTAGTCTAGCACGCCCATAATTTTTAATCTAATAGGTACATTCTGTAGTGATAACGACTTTTGTAGTCTAGCACGCCCATGTAGATACATTCTGTAGTGATAACGAGTTTTGTAGTCTAGCACGCCCATATAGGTACATTCTGTAGTGATAACGAGTTTTGTAGTCTAGCACGCCCATATAGGTACATTCTGTAGTGATAACGAGTTTTGTAGTCTAGCATGCCCATATAGGTACATTCTGTAGTGATAACGAGTTTTGTAATCTAGCACGCCCATATAGATACATTCTATAGTGATAACGACTTTTTATTGCAGTTCTTTACAATGCCATTATCAAAATCAAACAATAATCCGGTACAATGCAAAAAGTATCATTGGCATAAAACCAGTTAACTTTAGCAAATCAGCCAGTACAACAAGTAAAGATTCTCCATAAATCTCATTTCCATCAGCTGAGGTGCAGACAACAATTACTTCCACTTTTCAGACTTCACTTACGTGTGAACTAAAAAACACATAACACTCAAAAGTAGTTTCTATCATTCTCAAGACTTCATAATTATATATTTTTTAATGGAGGTTTACAACACGTGCACTCACAAATTGTATCAGCTTAAAACAAAATAAATCCTTAACAAAATTAGTTGTTAATGCCACATTTGCATCTCTGCAGAAGAAAATATATGTGCTGTGTGTGTCTGTGTGTGTGGGGTGGGTGGGTGGGTGTGTGTGTAGCTTTCGACACTTAATAAATCATAATTTAAGAAATCTCTAAACAACAACCATTCTACATAATAAACTTTTCTAATCGTTCTCTCACAAAGTCGATATAACCAAACGATGGAAATTGAGTTCAACGGTTTCCTGATTTCGTGATTCACTGGTTTCCCTTGATCTCTCTAGTCGGCGTTCATGAGTGAATGAAAATCCTCAGCAATAAAATTACCACTTGATTTACTTCGCAATTCTGTCTACGTCATACACCAAAACAACATTATCCATATATAGTAGTATAGCGACAGGAATCTACCAAGAACTGAAAACATCCAAAAGATGAAAAGTTCTAACGCAATCCCTGTGGGCGCAATGTTAGCGGAACAACAACCACAGAAATACTCACTCCTCTCTCAGTCCAGAGGTGAAGTCCACAAAGCCAAGCAACAGTGTTATTTGACTAGTCGCATAAAGACAGATCGGTAGAGAGGTATATATTTATAATTATCAAAATACTTGATCAATGAAAACAGTTCACGCTAAAAGCAAGAATAAACATATTCGGATGTTATCAGATGATGGGAGTGAGCCTTCTACTGTCCAGATGCAAATATTGTTGCTGTATCACTTTGAAGATTTATATGTCCTCGAGTTTGTTGAGTACGAAGAGGTAAAAGAAATTTGGCTATATATAAATGCGAAAATTCTAAAACAAAAACTGCTAAAGATCGGAACGTCTGAGTAGTGGCGGGTGGGGGGAGGAGAGTAGAGGGGTGCTTAAATTATTCGACTTCAGCCGGAAATGAAATTATGTTTTTTCTCTACCTATTGCAATAGCTTGACCAGATTTCACAAATATATCATAGTCAGACCACCGAGGGCGCGAATGCGTGGGGTGGGTGTGGGTGGAGGGAATAGATTGGAGTGATGTTTATTTTAAAGGTAGCTGGCACGTTGCTTTCCTGTTCTTCATAGTTGTATTTTTAATTTTTGAGATTGCTGCTGCTCCTAGTAAAAGTTTTGAAGAAGTTACATTTCTATTCAGTGATATGACATAACACACATATAGACAATTTAGAACGCTTAGCTATAAATTAGTGCGCATGGCTATATATTAGCATCATAGCTATAAATTAGTGCATATGGCTATATATTAGCATCATAGCTATAAATTAGTGCATATGGCTATATATTAGCACGCATAGCTATAAATTAGTGCATATGGCTATATATTAGCACGCATGGCTATAAATTAGTGCACGTGGCTATATATTAGTGCGCATTGCTATAAATTAGAATACAAGGCTGTCACATGTCCAGTTTTCATTTTATGACCCTGTCCTAATTTAGGCATTAATCATCAATATTAATTTATGGATAACCCCTAGTATAAGTGACAGCTGGACTTGCCTAACTTATCTCCCTTTTCAAATGCCACAATCTCAGCTTGATTGTTCACGACACCTAGTCGGATAAGTTAGTTGACTTCTTTGCCAATAATGTTATCTCCCCTTTATTTATAGATTAATAAATATAATTCTTTATTCCTCTATTCACAGCTCGGCCCCCAGTTGGTAATCATAGTCGTTACATGCACTTATGTAATAACATAGAGAAATAACAGTTTAAGAAAATTAACAACAAAATTTAATAACAATAAAATTAAATTTTAAAACAAGAAATTGAACAATTTGATTTCCATGAAGACAGAGCGATATCACATGACCCGGTAAGTCAATTTACTGTCCACACCATGAAAATCTATTTTGACTGTCTTTTAGACTTAGCTTTTGATTGAACACCGTATTGTTGTCATCCACTGACATACGCTGACATCATGTGACCTTTGGTAACCCCTCGTGGTTCAACAGGCTATGATAAGGATTCAGCACAATGCTCGCTCGCTCATTGTTTTTCTGGACTCCACCACGCTTTAGCAAGGTTGGATTTCCAGATCAAGTAGCATTCAGCAATCAAGGTCAGGGTTATGAGGTGAACTCAGGACCGGCTGGAATATACAGTTACTTATATTACAGCTTCATGTGTGATAATGACTTTTATGGGCTTTGTGGCAGCAGCGATAATTACTCTTTATAATCTCACTAATTCGTAGTTTACATTACATGAAAATTCAAATATATAAAATCTTTACAATATATATTTCTTTCATTACTCCATAGTTGCTCATAATACAATTTTAGCTAGTGACCATGCAGTGCTCTCCCATGATAACAATTAATCAATGGTAGCACAATTACATACACATGGTGATTCTATCCACTATTGCAAATGTAATATCATTGTGCCACTTAGGAAAATGTATTAACATCATCAGCATTAAATTCACAAGAATATTCTACATATTTACAATACAAAATACATAGAATTAATTCAACAAGAAGGAATTTTGATTTAGAGAAATCAAGGTATTACCACTGGGTGTTTAGTAAAGGTGTGGTCATAAATGGATACAGCTTATCACCTCTGGCATGTGGGCACTATCTCTGTCTGCACGTCTGATGCGGCCAACCCATTCAAGTGGATTTATCAATGAAATGAAGGTCAACTAACATCTTAACATTACGTCATTGCCCAGTATGCAAATGTCCATACGTGGGTAGTTAGTATTCGGTTTTTGGTGTGATCTTCACCTGTGATCTAACCTACTTTCCCTAAATGTGTAAACAAGTCTTTCCATGGCCTTTAAGCTTTAACCCTCAACAGAAGTTTCTCAATGGATATGTCAGATTGTGGAAAAACCTGTATATGAAAGAAACAGTTAATAATACGAAAAAGGTTATCAAAATACACAATGGCTATACATTAGCATGCATGGCTATAAATTAATGTGCATGGCTATATATTAGCATGCATGACTATGAATTTGCAAGCACATTTATAAATTAGCATACATGGCTTAAATTAGCATGAATGGCTATAAATTAGGGTGCAGATATATATATTAGCATACATGGTTATAAATTAGCATACGTGGCTATATATTAGTGCGCATGGCTATAAATTAGCAAGAATGGCTATGAATTAGCACGCATGGTTATAAATTAGCAAAATGGCTCTACATTAGTGTGCATGGCTATAAATTAGCATCCTTGTCTAAACGTCAGCATATATGACTATAGATTAGCATGCATGGTTATAAATAAATATGCATGGCTTTCGGAAATGATGAAAATCATAACTACGTGCTGACCTGATACACGTTATAGAACACATGTACACGTTATAGAACACACATACACGTTGTAGAACACATGTACACGTAATAGAACACATGTACACGTTATAGAACACACATACACGTTATAGAACACATGTACACGTGCACAGCGACTGCAGTATCTGAATACCCAGTATGTACACATTCAAGTTATATCTAATACAAATGTTTTAAATGTTTACACGTGCAATCACACGTATGTACACACACATACAATTATTTGAACAACCGCACGCGCGAAAATAGATGTGCATAACAAACGTTTCTTGAATTTACTCTCGCAAACTGTCACATGGTACATTGAAAACAACGTAAAGAAACATACACTCACACAACGCACACTCAAACACAATTTCATCCTCACTGAATATCAAGCACCAAGTCCTTAATTATGAGGCGTCCACACCAGCATAACCATGCAGCCATTTGTTTGCAGCGCACGGTTGTGTAACATATCAATCAGAATAACCCGCGCACGGCAACGCACGCACTACGCTGCACAGATCAGCCAAAAAGTGAAATCCAGACGGACAAGAGTAAAGATTGATCATTCATTGTAGGGAGCCACTTTTCCGTGTTTCGATCGACGATGGGAATTACAGACAGCAACCTAACTGTGCGTTTTGGTGGTTTTCCTTTTAATTTTTTTATTTTATTTTTCGGGATAAAGGGGAGTGGGGAGTTTAACATCGAAGTGTCGGGGTGGGCCGGATGGAATAAGGCAAGTTGTGAATAATTTACAGGTGGTAACAAGTTTCTCAGTTTTAGATGTCAAAGATTTATTCAACATTTATTCATGCATACAGCTAACTAGCAGAGAGAGAGAGAGAGAGATGGATGGATGGATGGATAGATAGATAGATAGATAGATAGATAGATAGATAGATAGATAGATAGATAGATAGATAGATAGATAGATAGATAGATAGATAGATAGATAGATAGATAGATAGATAGATAGATAGATAGATAGATAGATATTGCAGTGATAAAATGAATATTTAAACTGATTGCATATCAAGGCATTCTTTTACAATGCGAAAATAACATTTCATCACGAGTGATATATATACAGTTTTATAAAATGTCGATTTTCATCAGCAGATGAACAGAGAGATAGCTAGCTCCAAGAGATAGCTTTATCTATATTTTGTTCTATTTAAAGCCTCGCACATTGCATTAACTGGTGATTTGTTCTTTTTAAAGCCTCGCACATTGCATTAACTGGTGATTTGTTCTATTTAAAGCTTCGCACATTGCATTAACTGGTGATTTGTTCTATTTAAAGCCTTGCACGTTGCATTAACTGGTGATTTGTTCTTTTTAAAGCCTCGCACGTTGCATTAACTGGTGATTTGTTCTATTTAAAGCCTCGCACATTGCATTAACTGGTGATTTGTTCTATTTAAAGCCTCGCACATTGCATTAACTGGTGATTTGTTCTATTTAAAGCCTCGCACATTGCATTAACTGGTGATTTGTTCTATTTAAAGCCTCGCACATTGCATTAACTGGTGATTTGTTCTATTTAAAGCCTCGCACATTGCATTAACTGGTGATTTGTTCTATTTAAAGCCTCGCACATTGCATTAACTGGTGATTTGTTCTATTTAAAGCCTCGCACATTGCATTAACTGGTGATTTGTTCTATTTAAAGCCTCACACATTGCATTAACTGGTGATTTGTTCTATTTAAAGCCTCGCACATTGCATTAACTGGTGATTATTTGTCTGCCAGTAAACGTCGTTAGAATAGGCTTTGAGACAGAAGTAAAAACTCATTGACCTCAAGTGTCAGTGCATCTCTTGAATGGACAGGTCAGTCTCATTCATCATTGTAAGGAAATATTAACAAGTGTTTCTAAAACTCAATTTCTTTTTTGGTCACAAAGCTGGTTGTTGGATTTTTTTTTTGTTATTGTTGTTTTGTTTTGACCACTAATTAGAATATTTAGAATATATTTTTAATTAATCCGAAAACAAGCGACAAACTTCAAAATAGCATAGATAGACTAATGTCAGCAATACTACAAATACAAACATACTTCTAATGTCAGCAATACTACGAATATACTTCTATAATACTTCTAATGTCAGCAATACTACAAATACAAATATACTTCTTATGTCAGCAATACTACAAATACAAACATACTTCTAATGTCAGCAGTACTACAAATACAATCATACTTCTAATGTCAGCAATACTACAAATAAAAACATAATTATTTCTAATGTCAGCAATACTACAAATACAAACATACTTCTAATGTCAGCAATGCTACAAATACAAACATACTTCTAATATCACCAATACTACAAATACAATCATACTTCTAATGTCAGCAATACTACAAATATACTTCTAATGTCAGCAATACTACAAATACAAATATACTTCTGATGTCATCAATACTACAAATACAAACATACTTCTAATGTCATCAATACTACAAATACAAACATACTTCTAATGTCATCAATACTACAAATACAAACATACTTCTAATGTCAGCAATACTACAAATACAAACATACTTCTAATGTCAGCAATACTACAAATACAATCATACTTCTAATGTCAGCAATACTACAAACATACTTCTAATATCAGCAATACTACAAATACAAACATACTTCTAATGTCAGCAATGCTACAAATACAAACATACTTCTAATGTCAGCATTACTACAAACATACTTCTAATATCAGCAATACTACAAATACAAACATACTTTTAATATCAGCAATACTACAAATACAAACATACATCTAATATCAGCAATACTACAAATACAAACATACTTCTAATGTCAGCAATACTACAAATACAAACATACTTCTAATATCACCATAAAAATCGTGCTAGAGACTCGTTAAGATAAACCTTTAATACGACTTAAAAACTGCAGGCCCGTGCCTAATACACCCTTGTTGTAACACAGAACAGTACTAGAGACCCATGCATAATATGCCCTTGATTTCACAGATCAGTACTAGAGACCCATGGTCTGACTTTTAGAACAGAGGACCTTGCATAATATGCCCTTCATTTCACAGAACAGTTCTAGAGACCCATGATCTGACTTAGAACAGAGGAACCATGCATAATATGCCCTTGATTTCACAGATCAGTACTAGAGACCCACGATCTGACTTAGAACAGAGGAACCATGCATAATATGCCCTTGATTTGACAGAACAATGTTTGATAAATGCATTTTAAACGCATTATTTTACATGAAAAGGTACAGCAAACCCACACATTATAAACTCACTATATCATTTGAAACAGTACAGCAAACCCATATATTATAAACTCACTATATCACATGAAACAGAACAGCAAACCCAAATAATTATAAATTCACTATATCATATGAAACAGTATAGCAAACCCATACATTATAAACTCACTATATCACATGAAACAGAACAGCAAACCCATACATTATAAACTCACTATATCACATGAAACAGAACAGCAAACCTATATATTATAAACTCACTATATCACATGAAACAGTACAGCAAACCCATACATTATAAACTCACTATATCACATGAAACAGTAAAGCAGACCCATACATTATAAAGTCACCATATCATTTGAAACAATACAGCAAACCCACACAAAATAATTCATTAATTTTCAATTTTTTTTTAATTCTGACTTAGAAAAGAACTCCAGACTCATTTGTGTGACTCTGCAACGCTATAAATCCATGCATTGTATACTCTTGACCTGACAGAACACTTAAGGGAACCGGTGCGTAGTGTACTCTTGACCTGACAGAACACTATAGGGAACCGGTGCATAATATACCCTTGACCTGACAGAATACTATAAGGGACTCGTGCGTAATGTACTCTTGACCTGACAGAATACTAAAGGGGACCGGTGCACATTATACCCTTGACCTGACAGAATACTAAAGGGGACCGGTGCACAATATACTCTTGACCTGACAGAATACTAAAGGGGACCGGTGCACAATTACCCTTGACCTGACAGAATACTAAAGGGGACCGGTGCACAATATACCCTTGACCTGACAGAATACTAAAGGGGACCAGTGCACAATATACTCTTGACCTGACAAAATATTGTAGCAAATTAGTGCATGATAAATCCTGTCTCAACACGATACTACAGACCGGTGGATTTTTAAAATATCATTGAAATTATCCAGAACAGAACTGAAACCCTTCGGAAAGTAAGCTCCTAGATTTTATCCAGAACAGTACTTTACCAACAACCCTTGCATAATTAACTCACGGACGTCTGCCTCGTAAATTCAGCCGCCTTCCTAATATCCCAGAAGATTGACGTAGACCCACGATTAATAAACCCTTGATCTAAGCAGCCTTCTTCGCCAAAGCAGACTGAATCATAATAAACCAAAGACAGTACATAGATTTTCCATTCAGAAGCAGGCTTTATGTGGCAAATCTTAGATCTTAAATCTGGATGTCACAACCACGTCAGATGGTCGAGGATTCCTTAACTTTTACTCGCTCCATTTCTCGACTAAAATTGACTTGACGTGGTTTCTGCATTGTTTCTTGAAAAGAGTTTAAATACTGTATTGATAACGTTTAGATTCTGATTTAAAGAAGTTAAAATTGGGGAGGGACGAAATGGGGGTAGTTCTTAGTGTCCCGTAAGTCCAAAGGGTGGCCCCGGTGAACTCCATCCATGTTTACAAATAAAGGTTTTGTCCATCCGTCAGATGAGGAAAGATAACTCTGTTAATGTCAGATTTGAAAGTGGTGGTTCCTCACATTGATAAGGAAGGGTATTTCCCTTGGTTTTCCTCCACGGCGAGTCACTATACACCAGGGGCGGGCAAACTCAGGCCCGCGAGCCGAACCTGGCACGCGAAACATTTTTGTTTGGCCCACCAAGCTATTCACAGTTAACATTGCTTTTGGCCCGCCAAGCTATTCACAGTTAACATTGCTTTTGGCCCGCAAGGCAAAAGTCACTAAAACAATTAGGCATTATTATACGCTGTCAAACAGCCAAGGCTAAGCTAGTATAAATACTAAATGTAATTTTAACAGTTTGAATTACTCACACAGAATCGTGTGCGCATCTACAATTTATGCCTGCGGTTGTGTATATTCCACTAGCATCTCTTTATATTTTGTTGTGCGTACATATTTGTGTGTTTCAATTTCAATTCTGATTCCTAGTCTTTCACGGTAATCTCGGAAATATTCCAGACTTTCCAAAATTGTTTTATCTAGAATTCTAGATAGTTTTAAAATCTTTGTTCTGGTTTGCTTTAAATAGCTTCTGGAGTACTAACAAGAGCTAGAGTAAACAATATATTTAATTTACAGTGAGCAAAAATGTCATTGATTAGTAAGCAAATATTTAATTCATTAGTAAGAAAATATTTAAATTATTAGTAAGAAAACATTTAATTCATAGTAAGCAAATATTCAATTTACATTAGGCAAATTTTTAATTCATTACTAAGCAAATATTTAATTCATTAGTAAGCAAAATTTTTAATTTATTAGTAAGAAAATATTTAATTCATTACTAAGAAAATTTACTTCATTACTAAGCAAAAATTTAATTCATTACTAAGCAAATATTTATTTCACATTGCAACAGAGCAATGTTGCCTGCACTTTTATGAAATAATATTTATTATATTTATGCTGCTAATATTTAATGTAGCAAGAGTTGAAAGCAGACATTGTGCATTGCTAATATTTAATGTAGCAAGAGTTGAAAGCAGACATTGTACATTGCTAATATTTAATGTAGCAAGAGTTGAAAGCAGACATTGTGCATTGCTAATATTTAATGTAGTAAGAGTTTAAAGCAGACATTGTGCATTGCTAATATTTAATGTAGCAAGAGTTGAAAGCAGACTTTGTGCATTGCTAATATTTAATGTAGCAAGAGTTGAAAGCAGACATTGTGCATTGCTAATATTTAATGTAGCAAGAGTTGAAAGCAGACTTTGTGCATTGCTAATATTTAATGTAGCAAGAGTTGAAAGCAGACATTGTGCATTGCTAATATTTAATGTAGCAAGAGTTGAAAGCAGACATTGTGCATTGCTAATATTTAATGTAGCAAGAGTTGAAAGCAGACTTTCATACTAAGAAAAATAGGTAAGGAAGACAGAATTCCCCAAATACCTGAGCTGAACAGTCGCCTGAAGTGATATTATGATTCAATAGCGCTGATGTCGAGCCCTTGAAGTAAGCAAACCAAGCTGTTGAGCTTGTTAAAAATAAACAACTCACCCAGTGATACTAACCAGTTCTAGACGGCTGGCCAGTTATAACCAACCAATGACCTGATACTGGCCAACAACAACTCTAACCAATAGGAGCCAGGCAGAAAGTGACCTGTATCCCTTGTTCATGTCACTTTGATTTTGATTGCCATCAAGTCCGGTCTTAAAGGCTGATCTGGAGCTGGTAAGTTATCTGACTGATAAAGAAAGAGTGGTCTTAAAGGCTGATCTTGAGCTGGTAAGTTATCTAATTGATAAAGAAAAAATGGACAAGAAATATTTTTTGTCACTTAGAACTACTGATTTTATTGGTGTTATTAGACTCAGAGATGATTTCATGTATCTAGATGTCGATTATATGGGTTTGAAATTTGTTTAGAGATGTTTTCGTGTATTTGAACTGCTGTTTTATGGCTTGTAATTGGAGAGATTTTGTATATTGCATTGTTGAACATTTTACCAAGTGAAAATGTTATTCGTGAATTTGATGATTATGTTATACTCAAATGTGTGAATTGGGCTAATTAATTTTATTACAGTGGAGTGTAAGTTTGAGAATGTTTGTAGAGAGAAATGGAGTTCAGTATAGAAACATTTTACAACTGAATCTTAGCCTGTCCCTTGATTTGACTTTTCCCAGAAAGAAGCTCGCCTTTTTATTTTGTTCCTTGTATCCACTTCAAACTGCACTGCACTCTACTTGAGCTATGTCAGTAGGTGTGTCACCATTTGTTACTTGAGCTATGTCAGTACGTGTAACACCATTTGTTACTTGAGCTATGTCAGTACGTGTGTCACCATTTGTTACTTGAGCTATGTCAGTACGTGTGTCACCATTTGTTACTTGAGCTATGTCAGTACGTGTGTCATGATTTGTTACTTGAGCTATGTCAGTACGTGTAACACCATTTGTTACTTGAGCTATGTCAGTACGTGTGTCATGATTTGTTACTTGAGCTATGTCAGTACGTGTAACACCATTTGTTACTTGAGCTATGTCAGTAGGTGTAACACCATTTGTTACTTGAGCTATGTCAGTAGGTGTAACACTATTTGTTACTTGAGCTATGTCAGTACATGTATCACCATTTTTACTTGAGCTATGTCAGTACATGTGTCACCATTTGTTACTTGAGCTATGTCAGTACGTGTAACACCATTTGTTACACTTGCTGGCGACAGGGTTGCTGGAAATTGGTTACGGCGAATATCCATTCAAGAACCATAATGCAGAAGCTGGGTTCAGCTTTGGTCTTGAGAGATTTCATGCATTCTTGGAACAGTTCCAGCAGCATGCCTAGAGATGCACATTCGACCTATTAAGCAAAGTGAGCTTTTGACGTTGCAAAACACTCACCAGTGACAGCTTACGTCATATGAAGGTCATGTAAAATAAACTATTATACTTTCCACTCCACTCCCCACCAGTGACAGTTTTCATCATATGAAGGTCATGTAAAATAAACTATTATACCACTCCACTCCCCACCAGTGACAGTTTTCATCAAATGAAGGTCATGTAAAATAAACTATTATACCACTCCATTCCCCACCAGTGACAGTTTTCATCAAATGAAGGTCATGTAAAATAAACTATTATACCACTCCACTCCCCACCAGTGACAGTTTTCATCAAATGAAGGTCATGTAAAATAAACTATTATACCAATCCACTCCCCACCAGTGACAGTTTTCATCAAATGAAGGTCATGTAAAATAAACTATTATACTTACCACTCTTACATAAACTATTATATTCCACTCCCGTTCTGATTCTATGATGAGAAATAGACTGTGTAAGTGATGAGAAATAGACTCATAAATCTATATTGATTATTAATTTGATTATTTTATGTTAAGATAGAGACTGATTAAGTGATGGACATTTGTCCTCAGTAGTGGTATGTTTCTGTCTTTTTCAACTGTAATCGTTTGCAGGTTTGTTATTTAATAAATTTATTTCTATTTCTTATTTACCCTTCTAACGTACACTATTTAAATTATATGTTTGGAGTAATAGTGGGTGGATGGGGGGGCTAGTTAAAATTATAATAATAATTCAACCCGTCTTTAAATTATTCTTTAGTAAGAAGTTCCACAAGCGGAAAAGAATTGTCAGTAGAACGTCTATCTAAATGTTGTGAGTAAAAGAATTGTCAGTAGAACATCTGTCTAAATGTTGTGAGTAAAAGAATTGTCAGTAGAACGTCTGTCTAAATGTTGTGAGTAAAAGAATTGTCAGTAGAACATCTGTCTAAATGTTGTGAGTAAAAGAATTGTCAGTAGAACGTCTGTCTAAATGTTGTGAGTAAAAGTATTGTCAGTAGAACGTCTGTCGAAATGTTGTGAGTAAAAGAAATGTCAGTAGAACTTCTGTCTAAATGTTGTGAGTAAAAGAATTGTCAGTAAAACGTCTATCTAAATGTTGTGAGTAAAAGAATTGTCAGTAGAACGTTTGTCTGAATGCTGTGAGTAAAAGGTAAAGTTCTGTAGCGCCAGGTGATCCGCCAAGTGGAAGACAAGTTGGGTGTCTTATTGGGATTTATTATTAATATTTAATTGATTAGTAAGCAAATATTTAATTTATTAGTAAGCGCAAATATTTAATTCATTAGTAAGAAAATATTTAATTCGTAGTAAACAAATATTCAGTTCAAATATTTAATTCGAAGTAAGCAAATATTTAATTGGTAAAGGAATGAACGGTACGATGATAGCTCATTGCTACGATTATGATTGCTGTTTTCGCGCAAATAAGTTCATTTTTAGTTTCATATAAGAAGTCAACACATTTCTACAATGTGTTTTGTGTGTGCACAAACAATTTTATACTTTGGAGTTTTTACTGTGAAAGACCTTTGAGTTTTGTTTTTGTTTTTTTTTGAATCGTCAAAATATTTTCATGTTCGTTTTATGTCGCATTTGTGATTTTATACTTTGTGCAAAAGTGGTTTGTTTGGGTTTTTTTGCAAACAAACTCGATTTTGTGTATGGGGGTTTTCGTCAGCCAAAGACCTTGACTGTTTTTATAAGTTGTAAACATGATTTTAGAATTTAGTGCAAAAGTGCTTGATTTTGTTAGGGATTTTCTGCAAATAAGTGTGGTTTGGTTTTGTGCACATACAAGCTCAATTTTATTGGAGGCTCGAGATTGTGCAAATTAGCTCAATTTGGTTTTTGTGTATACAGGTGCCAATGTTTTTTCCTCCTTTTGTTCATGCAAGCTTAGGTGGATGATAAGTACATGCCTTTCAAGTTCTTATGTGTCTTTATTGCAGCCAGTCTTTATTTACCCCCGTCACCCAGAACTGCAAGCCGATCTGTTAGTTTAGTTAAGAGAAAGCACACACGCCGGCACACATAATGAAATATGCAATAGCCAGTCTCTCTCAATGGTGCAAAATTATAAACGGTTGTCACTAGTCACGATACAAAGGCACCCGCACGCTTAAAGTGGTATATGACCAGTCTTTATTAATTTTCACATCCATCGATGGTTATGGACTGGTGTCTTAGCTTAATCATAAATCAAGCACATAAACATGCTCGCACACGCATTTGCTCGCTCGCTCTCTCTCTCTCGATTCTGTTTTTGCACAGTCTCTCTGACTTTTTTTCACATTTTACTCATTCTCTTTACATTCCTTTCTTTCCATCTCTCTCTTCCTCTCTAGATTCTTTTCCTTCACCCTCTCTCTCTCTCTCGCTCTCTAGTCCATTCATTCCATCCTTTAGTCTCTCTCTCTCTCTCTCTCTCTCTCTTTTTATCTACCTACATTTCTTTCTTTCAATTTCTCACTCTCTCTATTCCTTTCCTTCTATCAGTATGTGTGTGTGGCTTTCTCTTTACATACACACACACACATTCATAAATGTTTTTTTCCATCTCTCTATCTTTCTCTCTTTCTTTCTCTCACTCTCTCTTGATATATACACACATATTTTTTCCAACTCTCTCTTTTTCTCTTTCTTTTTCTCCCAGGCTTTCTTTTCTTTTTCTCTCTCACATTCTCTCTTTCTCTCTCTTGCTCTGTATCTCTCTCTTCCCTTTCTCATTTCATCTTTATAAATTTCTTACTTTCAATCTCTTTCTGTTATTTATCTGCCTCTTTTCCCATTGGTTGTTGTACACCCACATACGTATCTCGAGTCACATACAAGTCCCATAAGAGACTACTGACGTCAACGCTCTTTGTCAGCGTGCTAGAGCACGTGATCTTAATGTACGTAGAATTGACTGACGACATTTCACGTATCGACATTTAATTTTTTCCTTTTATTTTACAGGCAACTATAAGGTTAAAGTCGCCTTTCTTGTCCCATTCCAAGGTAAGCTTGAAATACGCTTACCAATTTTCTGCATTTCCAGTGAGGAGTGCCGATCAAGTAAATTTGAGTTGCAGTGTTTCCACTTCATTTAAAGTGCAGGAATAAAATTGCCTCGATTATATTTAACGTCCAGTGCATTTTTAAAGAACCTTCCTTATTACTACAGATAGAAGATTTAACGTCTACAGATAGAAGACTTAACGTCCAGAGCATTTTTAAAGAACCTTCCTTATTACTACAGATAGAAGATTTAACGTCCAGAGCATTTATAAAGAACCTTCCTTATTACTACAGATAGAAGATTTAACGTCCAGAGCATTTTTAAAGAACCTTCCTTATTACTACACATAGAAGATGGAAATGAAAATGTATTCTGTCATCGTTTCAGATCTCGACATAATTAGTTAGCCCCTTTTCCTTTGAAATCGCGATTAATTCGAGTTGATAGTAGGGTTATTGTGTGTTGTCAGTGGTTGTTTTCGGTGGTTGTGAGTTGTGAGCTTTGGTTAGCTGTGCGCTGTTATGCTTTGTTTGACATATTGTTGTATTGCTATGGGTTGTTATGCTTCGTTGTACATTGTTGTATTGCTGTTGGTTGTTATGCTCTGTTTGAAAATTTGTTGTATTACTGTTGGTTGTTGTGCTTTGTTTCATATTGTTGTGGGTTGTTATGCGTTGCTGCATATTTTTGTATTTTGCTGTTGTATTGCTTTGTTTGCATACTGTTGTAGTTTGTTGTGGGTTGTTATGCTTTGTTGTATATTGTTGTGGTTTGCTGTAGGTTGTATTGCTTTGTTTGCATACTGTTGTAGTTGGTTGTGGGTTGTATTGCTTTGCTTGCATACTGTTATAGTTTATTTTATGAGTTGTATTGCTTTGTTTGCAAACTGTTGTAGTTTTGTTATGGGTTGTATTGCTTTGCTTGCATACTGTTGTAGTTTGTTGTGGGTTGTATTGCTTTGTTTGCATACTATTGTAGTTTGTTGTGGATTGTATTGCTTTGTTTGCATACTGTTGTAGCTTGCATTAGGTTGTTATGCTTTGTTTTCATATTGTTGTATTACTGTTGGTTGTTGTGCTTTGTTTTCATATTGTTGTGGCTTGGTGTAGGTTGTTTCATTTTCCTTGTCCTTTTTCATGCCTACGAATGTTAATAGCGTGTATTATTGTTTTGATGATTTGTAGTGTGAAGTTCTCTTTGTAGTCATTTGCAAGTGATTTAATCCACCCACCCACCCACCCAATAGCAGAAAGGCAAATTTTGCTTCTCCTTGTAATTGATTGAAATTGAGCGTAAAGGGCTGCGTCCTGTATCAATACGTGTTTGTTTGGATAAACTCGGTAATAAGCGCCAGGCTGCTGTATCAAGACATGTTTGTTTGGATAAACTCGGTAATAAGCGCCAGGCTGCTGTATAAATACGTGTTTGTTTAGATAAACTCGGTAATAACCGCCAGGCTGCTGTATAAATGCGTGTTTGTTTGGATAAACTCGGTAATAATCGCCAGGCAAAAATCAGTCTGCTGTATCAAGACATGTTTGTTTGGATAAACTCGGTAATAAGCGCCAGGCAAAAATCAGTCTTTTATCTGACTGAATAAAAGCATTTACTGAACACACACACAGACGCAGACACATACACACAAACAGATACACATACAGACAGACAGACACATACATATACAGACACACATTTCTATATACTTCTTAAGTGTTCTTCGGGTGGCAGTATCGCTCAACAAAATTATTTCTGGAACATATACTGCATATCAACTTTCTGGTTTGGCTTATTTCTGACAAACGTTATTTCCTCTCAACGACAATCAGCCAATTTTGGGAAGTTATAGGTCTTGTGTGTTCTAGCTAATTTTTTGCTACAACACGTCCTGGTATCCTGTAACATTTTGTTTTGTTGGAGGGGGCTTGGATGATGACGAAACCTCTCGGGGGTGGACGTGGACTCTTTGCGAACGCAGAAATTAAACTTATCTGGTTGCTGATAAAAATAAATAAACGTTAATGTAACTGCGATTCACTGATGTGAATATTGCCGAAAGCAAAGGATGTTTGTCTTGGTGCGTCACCTGCAGCCGTTGAGTTATGAAGGGGTGGCTTGGTGCATGTTGAGGCAAGTGTGAAATTATGGAAGGGTAGTTTGGTGTATATTGATGCACGTGTTGAATTATGGAGCTGTGGCTTGATGCATGGTGATACACATGCTGAATTGTGGAGCTGTGGCTTGATGCATGGTGATACACATGCTGAATTGTGGAGCTGTGGCTTGATGCATGGTGATACACATGCTGAATTGTGGAGCTGTGGCTTGATGCATGGTGATACACATACTGAATTGTGGAGCTGTGGCTTGATGCATGGTGATACACATACTGAATTGTGGAGCTGTGGCTTGATGCATGGTGATACACATACTGAATTGTGGAGCTGTGGCTTGATGCATAATCTGCAAAGTGTCGATTTCGTTTGCAGACTCTTTTTCAAAAGTAATTTTGGAGTATCGGTCCTTTTACTAGGCGACCATTTCTCAGTCGTCCCATGTCTCCAAAACCTGCACTGACCACTTGCTGATAGCAGGATGCAGTAAAATAGCTCTTCTCTTTATTATTCTTCACTGTCCTAGAGCTCTTTTCTTTATTATTCTTCACTGGCCTAGAGCTCTTCTCTTTATCATTCTTCACTGGCCTAGAGCTCTTCTCTTTATTATTCTTCACTGGCCTAGAGCTCTTCTCTTTATCATTCTTCACTGGCCTAGAGCTCTTTTCTTTATTATTCTTCACTGGCCTAGAGCTCTTCTCTATTATTCTTCACTGGCCTAGAGCTCTTCTCTTTATTATTCTTCACTGGCCTAGAGCTCTTCTCTTTATTATTATCCACTGTCCTAAGAACTTTCTGATCACGTTCACGTCTTTGCGTGCACTTCTGCTACCAGACGCATGAGTTTTCAATATTCTGAAACTAGAGATAGTGCAGTAAGTGTTTCTTTGCTTGCTTTGAATCCATCTATCTAAACCAGGGGTCTCAAACATGCGGCCCGCGGGCCATTTGCGGCCCGTGTGACGATATTTTGTGGCCCCCACTTGATATCAAAGTTTAGTGATAGTGCGGCCCGCACGTTTTTCTCACACAGCTTGGGAGTTTTATAGTTTTTGTCACTTGTGGGCTACCATACCTCAGGAACGTGACAGTAACGGTGTGTTGCCAAACTCGGCGACTTTCTTTCCCAAGCCTGTTACATATTGCTACCGTTTAGCAAAGTTCAAAAGCATCCAGATCTAGCAAGCTAATTCTATATAGATTATAGACCCTACAGGTCTACCCATAGATGAGTTGTTCGGAAAAAACAGCATTTTCATGTCGAAAAAGCAGGTGAAGTGTTTAGCAAAGAAGAAAAATAGTAGACTGAAAGAACAGAAAAGGAAGAACAGAAAAATAACCAAGGTAAGTTGGCTTAGCAAGGGACAGTTCTTGAAGAGGTTTTATGAGTTGAGAGCTGAAGTGAAAACCTTCATGGAGAAGGATGGGATGGCTGTTCCTGTACTAAGTGATCCCAAATGGCTCATGGACTTAGCTTTTCTTGTTGACATCATAGAAGAGCTGAATGTACTGAACAAGAAATTACAAGGCCAGGGGCAGCTTGTCAGCGCAGCATTTGACAATGTCAGAGCATTTTCCACAAAACTTGTGTTATGGAAAGCCCAGCTTTTTCAGACAAACCTCTGCCATTTCCCAGCTTGTAAGGCACTCATGGATTGTGCCACACCATTCAGTGGTGAGAAGTATGTTGATGCCATTGTAAAGCTGCATGAAGAATTTGATCACAGGTTTGCAGAATTCAAGAAACACAGAACCACCTTTCAAATATTTGCTGACCCCTTCTCCTTCGATGTGGAAGATTCCCCTTCTGTGCTTCAATGGAGCTAATTGACATACATTGTAATTCTGAACTCAAAGCCAAGTTCAGGGAGGTGAGTGGAAAAGCAGAAAAGCTTGGGCAGTTTTTAAGAGAATTGCCCCTTACCTTCCCTGAGCTTTCCAGGATGTTCAAGCGGACCAAGTACCTTTTGGGGAGCACCTATCTGTGTGTAAAGCTCCTCTCCACCATGAACTTTAATAAGTCAAAATTCAGGTCCAAACTTACTGAGGGTCTCAGTGGCTTCCTCCCTGAAGCCAAATGTGTCTGAGCTATGTAAGAGGAAGCGTTGCCAGGTCTCTGGCAGCAGGGAATAATGATGCGGCCCAGCTTCACCCAGACTCTACTTCCAGCGGCCCCCAGGTAAAATGAGTTTGAGACCCCTGATCTAAACGGATGGATAGATAGATAGATAGATAGATAGATAGATAGATAGATAGATAGATAGATAGATAGATAGATAGATAGATAGATAGATAGATAGATAGATAGATAGATAGATAGATAATTTTATTTGAATTGAAGAAAAGAACTTCAAACTGATATTGTCTTGTCAAATATCAACGAATCTTGTGAGAGAAATATTCAGGTTTCGCGAACTTAATTTACTGCCGGAAATTCATTTGTCAAAACAATGGCAGGTAAGGGGGTGTTGAATAATAATGCCAGGTGCAGATATCACAAATTAATTGCTACTAGTTTCTCTCCTGATGGCAGCCTAATGTGTATAGTTTGCCCTAGTTATAAGATCAGGTTCTGTGCTACCTTTTTTTCTTTTTTGCTTTGTTAAAATATTTTTATGTCGATTTGGTGAAGATATGTGCAACAGGTTAAGCGGCCTCAGTATGAAATCCCCATTCCTCCCCACTTGTAGTTTTTAGCTATGTCAGTAGTCTCTTCCGCTTGTTTGATTTGGTACTAAAGTGGGGGGGGGGGTGCTGGGAGAGAAGGGGAGGGAAAGGGTTGGTCAATTGGTCCTTGCGCAGATAGCTAACAATGTGCATGTCTTTAGAGAGTGTAGAGGAGGCTGGAATCAAACACGGTCCATAAAGTCTGTCATAATCCGGAGGAGTGGGGGTGAGTGGGTAAATATGGTGTGTGCATTAAATTCCAAAGTTTCCTCTTTTGTGTGTGTTGGGGTGGTCAGTCATCTATATGTCTTACCATCTTGGGTTATTAACATTTGTTTTGGGATTGTGTGATGCCAACGCCACTTAGTTAATGGATGTTATTATTATTAATTAATTAATCATCCAAAACTAATTACATGTGATGAGAATCTTAATTTATTTTATTAATGATCCTCCAGTAGACATCACTCGTCTCTCACTTGGTGGATATGCAGGAGCTGTAAACGTTTACTCTCTTCCACAACATTAAAGATAAACATTTACCATCACACAACATTAAAGATAAACATTTACCATCACACAACATTAAAGATAAACATTTACCATCACAATATTCTGTAGGTGGAAAACTCCTTACTAAAGGAGAAGACAAATCCATCTTTAATCTATATTTAGCGAGCCCCCATCCACCCACTTTCTTCTCCAACAAAGGTTATCAATATGCATAAGGTCAATAATATTAACAATGTCGCGGCCTCTCCTCCTGGTTGGGGGAGGGGGGGGCACAGCGATGCCGACAACACACCGAGTTGGATCTCATCCCATTGCTGGCCTCGTACTGGTAAATCCTAACCATTGGATAATAAAACTACTCACCCATTTGAACTAGTTTGCATTACATCAGCAATTTCTAGCATATTCTCAACTCGGGTGGTTTACTTCCAACTCTGACGCTTACAAATATACCATCATAAGGAGTGCCCAAAGGGCGGGTCACTCTGACAATTCAAGAATTTATTTAACAATTAAAGTAAAATAGGGATATGCAAATTTACTCCACCACAGTTTGTTTCATTTCACTATTTCTTTTTGCCTTCTGTTCACTTCTAAGAACTGTTTAAGCGATCCATAATATCAGTAACATTTTGAATGTATTGTTTGAGCAATCCTAATACACTGTAATGTTTTATTTTGCAGATAGTTTTCAATTTTTAGTTTGTTTGATTATATACAGTTTCGTTGGGAATAATGACATCAAGATCTTCCACTCTTACAATCCCAGATTTCAAAATTTTGCAATTATGGGACTGGTATCATTTTCCATGTAATTACAGATATCTCTTGTGATCTCCATGTTACAAGCTTGCGATATTATAATGGCCAAAGGGTTCAAGTTCTATAGCTAAGTCCCATACATGCACAGAGAAAAGTTCTGTAGCTACGTCCCATACATGCACAGAGAAAAGTCCGACGCCGTTTATAAACAAGTATGCATGGAGGTGTATATTCCCAGTCCATAGCAGAATTTGCATCGGAATCTCCGTCTGTATTCAGCTAACGTCGACTTTTCTAGTAGCACAGTCGCAAAGCAAGCAGGCAGTACAGATCCGGAAATGATCTTAGGCTTTAGAATCCCCATATCATCATCAATCTACACTGGATAGAGAAGTTCTCTCCCTTTATGTCTTACTGACAATGGTGCCCTCCGCTTTTCTGCGCTTTGGATATCATTTGATTAGAAGAGAAGATAACTCTTGTCTTTCACTGAGTCCAGAAATTGGTGGAAACTGTTTCGATATTACGGTTGCTGAAGAGCCGATTAAGGGTTGGCGAGAGGAGTCTTTTTTTTACCCGAAGTGTCCTTGCACAAATATATTTCTGCTATTTATTTGTATTTTCTTGAATGTGTCATTACACAAGCATATTTATTTGTATTTTCCTTTATATGTCCTTGCACAAGCATCTTTCTGCTATTTATTTGTATTTTCTTTGAATGTGTCATTACACAAACATCTTTCTGCGCTATTTCTTTGTATTTTCCTTGAGTGTGTCATTACACAAGCATATTTTTGCGCTATTTATTTGTATTTTCCTTGAGTGTGTCATTACACAAGCATCTTTCTGCTGTTTATTTGTATTTTCCTTGAGTGTGTCATTACACAAGCATCTTTCTGCTATTTATTTGTATTTTCCTTGAGTGTGTCATTACACAAGCATCTTTCTGCTATTTATTTGTATTTTCCTTGAGTGTGTCATTACACAAGCATCTTTCTGCTATTTATTTGTATTTTCCTTGAGTGTGTCATTACACAAGCATCTTTCTGCGCTATTTATTTGTATTTTCCTTGAGTGTGTCATTACACAAGCATCTTTCTGCGCTATTTATTTGTATTTTCCTTGAGTGTGTCATTACACAAGCATCTTTCTGCTATTTATTTGTATTTTCCTTGAGTGTGTCAATGCGGTCAATTAATCGACACTAACACATTTCCCACCGTCTTAGGTTCGTGACATCTTTTACCAGGAAATGTATGTACATAGGCATTGCTTCAATGGCTAAAGCATTTAAATGTACACAAAAACAATGTTCCAATGGGCAAAAATTTAAATGCATACAAAAACAATGTTCCAATGGGCAAAAATTTAAATGCATACAAAAACAATGTTCAATGGGCAAGACATTTAAATGTACACAAAAACAATGTTCCAATGGGCAAAATATTTAAATGTATACAAAAACAATTTTCTAATGGGCAAAACATTTAAATGTACACAAAAACAATGTTCCAATGGGCAAAAATTTAAATGCATACAAAAACAATGTTCCAATGGGCAAAACAGTTAAATGCACACACAAAAAAACGTGCGCATGCATGTCTCTACGTCTATTTATTTATGCATGTTTTATTCTATCCAAATGTATGCATGTCTGTACGTCTGTTTATTTATGCATGTTTGTATATATCCGCATGTATGCATGTCTGTACGTCTGTTTATTTATGCATGTTTTATTCTATCCAAATGTATTCATGTCTGTACGTCTGTTTATTTATGCATGTTTTATTCTATCCAAATGTATGCATGTCTGTACGTCTGTTTATTTATGCATGTTTGTATCTATCCAAATGTACGCATATATGTATATCCGTATGTAGTGTATATGCACGCTTGTTATAGTGCTTTGTCTTCTTGTCAGTGTTCTGGTCCGCTTTTTGCAAAGAACTTTACTTGTTCCTTTTTACCAAGGTTTACTGGACCAGTTGATTCTTAATCTAAAGATATGGCAATTACTGAAGCATTTAAATCATTTCCACAGTTCGGGTAATGTAGCGAAGCAAACGGTTTCGCTTCGTTGAAAAAAGTCAGACTTTTTTTTTTTAAATCCATTTATTATGCAGACACTGCAAATTTTTAAAAGTTAGACAGCAAATTTTTTTAAGTATTTATTTGCACAGCTATTGATTTTAGTGTAGGCATAATTGTAAAACGCATGCCAATTAGATCGAAAATGAACTATCTATTGCTATAAATACTTCTGCAGTGATATTAGGCCTATTAGTTTCAAAACAGTAGTTCTCAATTACTTCCCCTTTGGTGAGCTTTCTTAAATAAAATCTGCACGGATGGCTTCAAAGAACGCTCGATCTCGAGAAACCTCGCATAACAGGGAACGCACTAAAAACCAGATCTATCGTTGAGCTTAACTTCACGGGACATAATTAGCTTTACGTTGCGTGCTTATCCTGGAGTTGCTTTCTCATCTTTTTAAGCCGCTCGCTTGTTAATTGGCTTTGGGTATTTTCAACATAAAACTTTGACGAAAGTCTTGAAAGAAATCTCAGTCTCAAAATACGTGAAATTTAAATACCGTGTTTCTGCGTTCTATATGAATACAGCAATAATTGACAAGAGGTGGAGCGGATGGTGGACAGAGAAGGAAAAAAAACACGTTCTATTTATAGTGCACTTAAAATGTACGCACATCTTTGATAGTGTATATGATTATGAAGGTGCAATAGCAAGGTCTCAAAGAGCGACAGGAAACAAGCAATTAGCTTCATACACATGCAAACACTCACAAACACTCACAAACACTCACAAACACTCACAAACACACAATTATAAAGCATCGGAAGTTTTTTAGTAACTACCAAAAGCACCCAAAAAATCCCAAATAAATGTAATGTGACTGCGCCATTCCTTTCAGAAGATGATTTGTAATAATTCACTAATTCATAACCAAATACTATAATCATTAATTATTAAAGTCAAGCATTTCAACAATTACTCAATATTCAGTCTTGCAAAGGCCCCTCACGTGCTATTTTCAATCTTCATTAATCATTTCAAAAATATTCATTAATTTGTTGATGATGTTGACTTCAATGATGATGATGATGATGACGACCACGGCGGCGGCGGCGATACTTGACGATACTATTGTTTTAATTTGAGCGTGTCGTGAGTAACCTTGGGATAATCTTATAATAATGTATTATTTCATAGTTAAGAGTATAACACATCTATAAAAGCTGTGTGTAAGACATAGACCACTTGGTAAATGTTATCAATGGCTGTTACACACTGATAATCTGGGTAAATGTTATCAATAGCTGTTACATACTGATAATCTGGATAAATGTTAACAATAGCTGTTACACACTGATAATCTGGATAACACTGCCGTTCAATTGACTCAATGTCCCCATTCATCAAATAGACTGAGAAAATAGATACAAATATACAAAATAAAGAAGAAGACAATATAATTACAGTTCGCAACAGTTCACATATACCTGAGGGGGAAACTGTCACAAAGTGGACGGCTCGTTACAAGCCGACCCGAGCTGAAGTTAGAGATGCAAGGGGTGAAGTCTATTTTTGGCCTGCCCCGGTGCACCTCCAAGAAAAGCCCGTGTGACGTATGCCAGTACTACGTCGCGTCAAGTTGTTACATAGACACACATGACATACACCATTGATGTTTGGGTGGGGCCCAATTTATTTATGTCATGCCAAGGAACGTTTTATTGGCGGTGTGTGTTGTGAGTGAGTATCATGAATGTGAATAAATGGACGAACAGACGAACGGTGCAAAACAATGCTAATACAAATTCTTTCGTCCCTCTCAAAAACTATGAATAACAAGAGAGTTGAAAGATGTTTAAATCAGGATATTTATTTCCCGATTTAAAAGGGGCACTACTCTTTCGCACAGTGATTAATCATTCATTCAACTTTCCAATGTCATACACTCTGTGGGAAATAAGGGGAGATGAAAATGATGAAATTCAAAATATAAAATAAAGATTAATTACACAATTCTTATGCGGCAAATGGGGCCGCTTTAACAATAGTTCACATATAACATAAGCAATAATTTTAACATTAAAAGTTATATAATAGTGTTCATTTTCTTAGAGTCCTAGAGTTTAGTATGTGCGCGTTAGCCGTGCTAATTATTACTCACTATTAATGTCAGAGTTCCAAGGAGATGACGTAATCTCACACGTCACTTATAAGCAGCACTTCAAAGTGAAGATAGACGCAATTGAGGCGTCGCATTACAGGTGAAGATTCTGCAGAATCTAGGCACCACTTTCAGATTATCACTGGGGAGAAATCTGAAATTTAGCTGACTGTTGTCAGCCTCGATAACTGTCGTTGTTTCTTGGTTGTCATGGAAACGGACACCCCAACGACGTTAGGATTATCGGATGAAGTCGTCCAGTGGGATGTGTCGTCGCATTACATTGAGTGTAGGAATCCGGATATCTGTAAGATTATCTCGGTGCTAGCCTCTCAATAGCGGGATAGAGCTGCCAAACGAACTCAGACAGGGGGGTACAAAATTGGTCCCTCGTGTCGTTAACTGCATACAACCAGCGTCGCATACATCGGTTTTTCTTGACAGTGAACTTTCCACTTTGCCAAAAATTATACTGAGTAATTTTGCCTCGTTACTCAATATATGGCATCAGACGGATGGAAAACGGATGGAAAGAGATTTTTGCAGCTTTCCTTTATGAAATCTCTGTACATGAGATAATTCATACGTGAAGTTAGACTGGCTTCAGACGAATCGACGTTTTCAACATTGAGAGTAAAATCTTCCTTTTGCCTCTTATATAGCTTCACTGAAGGTTTCCAGAATTTCCAGAAGCTATGTCCTGTGACTCAATTTTTCCCTTGGATATCTAGTGCTGTACGTGCTGCACGCTTTTCTGTGGTCAATTCTAATGCGCACTGGCCTTTCCTCTCGTAAACAACATGTGACTAGTAGTGCGCAATTGTCCCAATTGTTCAATATACATATCTTTCACAAACTAATATATATATTCAATATGATATAATAACACACACTGCGTCACGAACGTCTGTCTACTAAAGAGATCTTAGGTGACCGTTACTGGAAGTTTACACATGATAATATGAAAAATAACAAAACTCGGGTTACTTCAACTAGTTTTGTTAGCGGTTTTTTGAAATGAAATAAAATATAATTTCTGTCCCTCATTTCCTGTGACAGAAACAATTAGCAATTAATAAAAGAAAAGGTTAACAATATTTCAGATATAGATCAAGGCAAAATACTTTCTGATTATATGTCACTGTGACACAATGCCACCCTATTTATAGGCTATTATTAATAATAATAATAATAATCATTCATAATTAATTACAAGTGATGATAATCTTAATTTATGTTATTAATAATTCTCCAGAAGATGCCACTCGTCTCTCTCTCACTTGACGGATATGCGGACGCTGTAAACGTTTTCCGTCTTTTAACCTATATTTAGTGAGCCACCATCCACCCACTTTATTCTCCAGTATAGGGTATCAATATGTGGAAGAAGGTGAATAAATTTAACAACAAGTTTATTAAATCAACAATTAAATATCCATATAACAAATATAATGAAAGGATTATCGGACATGAATATTTCCATGAAACTACAATTGAACAATTTCAATGCTTACTTAGTCTTATATCCCAACACATAATACAGCAGATTGATATTAAATAAATCACAGGATCATTCTGATCATAGAACAGAAATGGAGTTATAGAGAGATAGGTGATAATAGTTTTTACATAACCTTGTCAATGGCAATCTCATACGCTTTCGTAATAATGTCACAAGTTTATTGTTCACAACAGAATTGTCAATTCTTCAAATGCTCCTCTAGCACACTGTAGAATTCCATGAGTCGCTGGTCTCTCGAGACTAATCTGGGGGCTCCTTTGCCATTTTACTTCCATCAAGCAGAAAAATAATGGAGCAATTTCCAGTACATTCCTTTGATCAGAAATCTATGCTGTAGTCGAGCATACTTTGCCACCATACATTACCAGAATGCAGAGTATCCCTATATTTACATGCTGGGGTAGAAACTTCTCGAATCTACAATGGTCGTAACTGTTTATAAATCAATAAACCGGGAACCAGGGAGAAAATCAGAAATTCCAGAAGTTCTAGAAAGGCGCTTCTTCTCTGTAAAATATAATCAAGGAACAAATGCTAAGGTTTCCAGTTTATCATCTCTAACTCCATTCTTTCTTACATTCAAGTCTGAACTTACAATTTCCTGCAACATTATTTATTAGCCCGATACATGATTACAACATAATAAATACAACATAATAATTTATGAATGTGTTTACTAGAAACAATGTCATGTGTTTAACACATAACATACAAACATCATAATTCACAATGGTAAAAGTAATAGTCTGCTCACATAATACATGATTACAACATAATAAACACAAACATCCTAATTCACAATGGTAAAAGTAATAGTCTGCTCACATAGGCTAATACATGATTACAACATAATAAATACAACATCCTAATTCACAATGGTAAAAGTAATAGTCTGCTCACATAATACATGATTACAACATAATAAATACAACATCCTAATTCACAATGGTAAAAGTAATAGTCTGCTCACATAATACATGATTACAACATCCTAATTCACAATGGTAAAAGTAATAGTCTGCTCACATAATACATCTCTACATAAATCGCACGTATAGCAATAGCAAAATGCACGAAATATTCCCAACGCTGATACTTTACAATAATATCATTACGGTCGGGTCACGTTAACATTGGCAAAAAATAAATAATTTTTAAGTTTAGAAATAGGGATAGGCAAATTTACTCCACCATAGGCACTATATTAGAATAGTTTCTTCTTCATCCACTTAAACTGTCTTTTGCCATATATTGAGCCTATTCAGGCATACTGGGTTTTTTTTAGATTACAGTAATCATAAAGTTTCAGCTTTGCGTACTGATGTCACATATTTCCACAAGTCTGAGAAAATACTTGGTGACGTCATACACTTATACTGGCACACATACAAGTACCATCCCTGTCTTACATCCCATTTTCTTAACCTTTAGCAAAAATAGCAAGAAATTGAACACATACAAGTATCATCACTGTCTTACGTCACAATTTCTTAACCTTTAGCAAAAATAGCAAGAAACAAAACACACAAGTATCATCACTGTCTTACGTCACAATTTCTTAACCTTTAGCAAAAATAGCAAGAAACAAAACACACAAGTATCATCACTGTCTTACGTCACAATTTCTTAACCTTTAGCAAAAATAGCAAGAAATTGAAAGAAAGGAACAAAACCTCTAAAACATAATTAATTACGAATAATAAGAACACTGCAATTTATATTTACTTATTGAAAACTGGATCCCTTCAAAACAAATAGTATTCGACGTATTAATAATAATGAAGCAATTTCCTTTTTGAAACCTAAAATCTCTAAATTAAATCACACAAGCAAATCCAATGTGTTTACCTGTATCCAGCCATATCTTCGTTCTTGTAAGAATATAAGATCAGTTATTTTCACCTGAGTAGAATTTTAAAAGGGCAAAGTTTAGGAACTGCACCCTGTATTTCAATCTAAACCTCCACCCAAATTTCCTTTGACTAACTTTCTCAATCAGTAGATTTGCAAGATACAACTAACAGAATGCATGACTTTCTCAATCAGTAGATTTGCAAGATACAACTAACAGAATGCATGATTTTCGCAATCAGTAGTTTTGCAAGATAAAACTAATAGAATACATGACTTTCTCAATCTGTAGATTTGCAAGATGCAACTAACAGAATGCATTACTTTCTCAATCAGTAGATTTGCAAGATAACAACTAACATAATGCATGACTTTCTCATATCTTCCACACCCATTCTGTCAATAGACATCACCTACCTAAAAAATTACTTCAAGGTCACATAAGTCTCAGACATAGTCACTGTACCTAAAATATTAATTCAAGGTCACATAAATCTCAAACTGAGTCACGTACCTAAAAAATTAGTTCAAAGTCGCATAAGTCTCAAACAGACATAGTCACGTAACTAAAAATTTAGTTCAAAGTCACATAGGTCTCAAACAGACATTGTCACATAACTAAATATTTAGTTCAAGGTCACATAAGTCTCAAACAGACATAGTCACGTACGGTATGTTTTGGTCAAAAAGATATATAGCTTCGGATTCTGCACATCAATAACCATGCCGCAAGTTGATCTACTGCTAGCTAACGGCCCAAACAACACCTACAAAGCATGCATTGTTGCTTACTAACTCTCCCTCAATCAGACAAAATATTTCTCTCCATCCTTCTGTCTATCTTCAGCTCACACAAACACTTTAAACGTTGTGTAATCACATTCTGATTTATTAAAATTGCAAATAAACCTTTTTTGAAATTATGAGTTAATATTGAAAATTTATTTTTTAAATGTAGAAAAATTTTCCAGCATACAATAAAGCAGCAAGTCTTTAATATTAATGATTGTATATTATAATTATCTTGTTTGTTTAAAACAACAGGTCTTTTATGTTAATGATTGTAGATTATAATTATTTTGTTTTAAACAACTAGTCTTTTTAGAGTAATGGTTGGAGATTATAATTATTTTCTTTCATGGATTTTGACTTCTTTTGGTTAATTCTGGTAAATTGTAATATCTGCAACTGACTGAATCAACAGAAACTACATTAACTACATTCTCACGTAGAGAAAGTTATGTAAAGTATGATAATTCCACGATATCAGCAACAATTTCACCCATTTTTTTACAGAATAAAATTGATGGGCGGTGGGGACTCTAGTAAAGATAAAAGCATAAGCAGACGTTTCCAGAGTTATTGATAATAACTGGGATGAAATGGGATGAAGTGAATAAACCACAGGGATAACAAGCCTGTCTCTGAGTGCAAAACATATAGAGCAAGAGTCAACGATGCATATCGCAGACAAAAGGGGGACAGACCTATCACTATACTGGACAGAAGTCAAAGTGAGAACTCATTAGAAATGATATATACTGGAAAGAAGTCAAAGTGAGAACTCATTAGAAATGATATATATTGGAAAGAAGAAAGTGAGAACTCATCAGAAATTATATATACTGATTTTGGAGACACCAGCGCAACTTCAGAGATAAGATATGAGAAGAAATATTCATTAAACTGAACAATAACCTTGTAGGAATCCTCAACCGATTTTCATCTGATGAGCTACCAGAAGACGTGATGTACACAGGTCATGACCAGATTTGATGCTGTAAGCAGACTGATACTACAGAAGTTATTCTTGATAACATGCCTAAACATTAAGATGTATATTTTGTTTCCTAATGACTGTATGAAAAATAGCATGAGTACATTATAAGAATAAAAGAATTCTAATTCATCAGAACACGAGTGTGAGAGCAGGGAAAGCCCTAGAAAATAAGAGTGGCATTTTATTAAAAGTGAAAGATATTGTTTCAGTTAAAAGAAGTATTAACATGTCTGTAGACATAATTTATGACTAGTGAATTCAAGTGATATAAAAAGATGTGAAGAGGCAATCTGTCAACCTTAATTATAGTGTTTCAGTTAAAAGAAGTATTAACATGTCTGTAGACATAATTTATGACTAGTGAATTCAAGTGATATAAAAAGATGTGATGAGGCAATCTGTCAACCTTAATTATAGTGTTGAAATATAGATACTTACAAAATGTAATTTGACTTGTGGAGAGTTCAAAATTTTGGACTTCAGGCAAACAAAGTTCGAGATTTGGAACTAATGACAAATAAGTTCAATATTTGGAGCTAAGTCAAACAAATTCACTATTAAAAGCTAAGACAAACATGTTAAGATTTGAAGCTAAGACAAACAAGTTAAGATTTGAAGCTAAGACAAACAAGATTTGAAGCTAAGACAAACATGTTAAGATTTGAAGCTAAGACAAACAAGTTAAGATTTGAAGCTAAGACAAACAAGTTAAGATTTGAAGCTAAGACAAACAAGTTAAGATTTGAAGCTAATACAAACAAGTTAAAGATTCTGGAACAGAAGCAATTCAGTTCACGATTGGAGTCTAAGATAAGACAAACCAATTAACCAATTCAAATATTAATTCTTTACCATTTTGTAGTGCATTTGTAATCATAAATTAATGTTACATAATTTATGACTGTCTTGTATTGATATAAATTTATGCTGATGATTATTAAAGTGGGTCAATGCAACGAGACACGATGATGACATATTCGTGAGGTTGTTGATATAGAAGACTGTATTGTACCTTCATTTATGTTGAAACAGAAGACAGTATTGTACCTTCGTTTATGTTGAAACAGAAGACAGTATTGTACCTTCATTTATGTTGAAACAGAAGACAGTATTCTACCTTTATTTATGTTGAAACAGAAGACAGTATTGTACCTTCATTTATGTTGAAACAGAAGACAGTATTGTACCTTCGTTTATGTTGAAACAGAAGACAGTATTGTACCTTCATTTATGTTGAAACAGAAGACAGTATTGTACCTTCATTTATGTTGAAACAGAAGACAGTATTGTACCTTCATTTATGTTGAAACAGAAGACAGTATTGTACCTTCATTTATGTTGAAACAGAAGACAGTATTGTACCTTCATTTATGTTGAAACAGGACAGTATTGTACCTTCATTTATGTTGAAACAGAAGACAGTATTGTACCTTCATTTATGCATAGCTGCAAACAATAAATTTTAAAAAGGCTACATGCGTCACCAGATACATTTCTAGAGGTGTCACCTCTGCTGTGATAGGTGTAGAATTTAAGAATATCAAAAACTGCTGAAAAGTGAAATGTGTAGAATGTAAATAAAAACTGCTGAAAAGTGAAATGTGTAGAATGTAAATAAAAACTGCAGTAATAAAGGTAAAAACTGTGAGCAATAAAGGTGAAATATCCATTGTGTAAACACAGTGAGTAATAAAGATGAAATATTCATTCTGTAAACACTGTGTAGTAATAAATATTGTGTAAACACTGTGCAGTAATAAATGAGAAATATATATATATATTATGCAAATACTGTGCATTAATAAATATTGTGTATAATGTAAACACTGTGCAGTAATAAATATTGTGTAAACACTGTGCAGCAATAAAGGCGAAATATATATATTATGTAAACACTATGCAGTAATAAAGGCGAAATATATATATTATGTATACACTGTACAGCTATAAAAGCGAAATATATATATATATATATATATATCAGTCACTAGTGCTGATTATAAATATTGATCTGCTTTTTAATAGTGCTGATTGTAAACTTGCTGCCTGTCAATAGTGCTGATTGTAAACATTGCTCTGTCTGTCAATAGTACTGATTGTAAATATTGTTTTGCCTGTCAATAGTGCTGATTGTAAACATTTCTGTGAATAGTGCTGATTGTAAACTTGCTGCCTGTCAATAATGCTGATTGTAAACATTTTTGTCAATAGTGCTGATTGGAAACATTTCTGTCAATAGTGCTGATTGTAAACTTGCTGCCTGTCAATAGTGCTGATTGGAAACATTTCTGTCAATAGTGCTGATTGTAAACATTTCTGTCAATAGTGCTGATTGTAAACATTTCTGTCAATAGTGCTGATTATAAACATTGCTCTGTCAGTCAATAGTGCTGGTTGTAAAAATTGCTCAGTCAGTCAATAGTGCTGATTGTAAAGTCGCTGCCTATCAATAGTGCTGATTGTAAACATTGCTCTGCCTGTTGTGTTTAACTATCACAGGATAAAGGATCTCAGTTTACCTTGTTGTTACTGATTAAAGACGCCAGTTCGTTCTGCAGACTCTCTCGTCATCCTATCCACTGTCAACGCCTATCAAAAGACTTGCTTATGCGACTGTGGGTGTGTCACTTAAATTATATGTCTATCTGTAAGGGTGGTGTGCAATCAGCCCAGTCATTTATGGCTCGGTTCGTGCCTAGAGTTGGAGGGGTGAGGATGGGGGTGCATTCACCCATCAATACATCACGCAATGATTAAATCATTGAAAGAGTACCTAAAATGATATCTCTCTGTATGTTTGTTCGTGTGTATGTGTGAGTGTGCGTATGTTCATGAATAGTATAGATGGCCTTGAGTCTATTATTCGAGATTCTTCTGAGGCTTTTATCGAAGTGTTCAAACATATTTTAAGGGACTTTTTAAGCGAGTGCTTTTTGTAGATGTAAGATTATAAGAGAAAATTCTTTAAGACATTGCAGAATGTGGACATTTCTATTTGATTTACTTGTTATTGGCATGATTGATAAGATAGATAGATAGATAGATAGATAGATAGATAGATAGATAGATAGATAGATAGATAGATAGATAGATAGATAGATAGATAGATAGATAGATTGATGGATGGATGGATAGTTTATTCCGATATGTATTCCATTCCAACATCCTTGCTTACTACAGTGCCGGTTAATAAATGTCTGCTAGCTATTTACTTGCTTACTACAGTGCCAGTTAATAAATGTCTGCTAGCTATTTACTTGATTGCTACAGTGCCGGTTAATAAATGTCTGCTAGCTATTTACTTGATTGCTACAGTGCCGGTTAATAAATGTCTGCTAGCTATTTACTTGCAAGCTAGTATTTATACGGAGATACTTCTTATCTATTGACGCACTCTAAAACTACCGACACCTAAAATAATAATTGCCAAGCCCAGACACAATTTCACACATTACGTTCTTGAACGACGAAGCTTTTCTAGACATAAAGGCCCGCAATCTTTGCCCTTATTCTCAGCATGTCACGGGTTATTCGACAGATCGATGAAAAATGGTGCAGCCAAGCTGTTTCGCATAATAATTCCCCGGGTCTCTATCAGTTCGAACCTCTGTTTTTTTGTAGTGGTTCTTATATAAATTAATGTTCTGCATTTCTTCGTGTTTATCTAACTAGCGATTAAAGATTTTTTTCGAACTTGTCGATGTCAGGCATCTGACTATAATGCAATTTTAGTGCTTTAGCACAAGTCTGGATCACTGAGCTATAAATAGATTAGCTAGGCGTCCAGGATGTTGACACGAAAAATACATCCGGGGACTTGAATTTTCTGCAAACAATTGCTCCGCCCATCAAATATTTGGGGGGGGGTATATTGTGGGGGGGGGAGTAGCTGATGTTAGCGATAATTTGCAAATAGGGACTGACATGAACACTGGAAGCAGTACTGGATCGGTGTGGAAGATGGTTGGAAACGAACAAGAGAGAGAGAGAAGAGAGATAAAAAGAGATAATATTTTTGAGAGGGAGATGTAGGCTACTCAAGTGGGTGTAACTTCCAATTGCAGGTACCCCTGCAGAAATTTAAAATGGTCCTCCAACTCCACAGACGTACAAACAAAAAACAAATATTATTTTGTATAGAGTAAATTGCATATTCTGCTTTTAGGAAACATCTCCAACTGGGTAACTGATAGACTGGAGAAATGAGACGTTTTTCTCACTCGATTGCTTTAAGATCACTGCTAGTACTGAGATTAGTTCATTCGGAATAGATGAAACATTTTTCAATCATTCTTTTCTTCATATTATTCTGTCATTGGAAATACAAATTCAAATTGGGCTAATGATTATAATGGAGACCAAACAAAATAATTAAAACCACCGCAATGTCAATTTTCTATGACTGCTTTAGATACATATCTACAATTAAAATAATTGTATTCACAGCTAACACTTCTCAACAGAAATGGTCGATTGGGCAACACTTATTAAAAGCATCCTATGGGTTGCTGTTGTTTTATTTTTTATCAGATATACACGAAACACTTTTTAAAAGCATCATATGGGTTGCTGTTGTTTTATTTATTTTTTTTTTTTATCAGATTCACATATATACGAAACATTATGTATACCTCGGACAGCTGGGCGTGTTGGAAACTGTTTTAATTTTGTTAATATTGGTTTAACTACGCCAGCTACCACAATTTTTATGACTTTATTGTAAAGTGAGCAGTACTTCTAAAACTATTTAGAAATAACGCAATTGCGTTTTGATGGATAGACCATAATTTTACTTTTTAAAAAAGGACTGAAAGAATGCTGCAGCCAAGTAACAAATGTGTATAGAGATTTACTGAACATTTCGTAAACCTGTACTCGACCGAAAGATATATCTATACAATTATTCTTGTCTTCCGATATATGTGGATATCATTTTAAAATTCATGTACAATTAATTTTAAAATTCGGATTATGGCAGAATTGCAAGTTTATAGCCGCTTTAAGTCATTATCCATACTGTGTTGGTTGCACCTGCAAGAGAAAAATTTTACTATCAAAAAAAATATATTTGTAAAATTATTATTTAATTTAGTTTTAGTTTAGGTTGTTTTAATTCCCAGAGAACTGTAAATGTGCTCTGACCGACAAGCTCGTTGTCCGACCTTACCATTCACCCACACCAGCCCCGTAAGTATTAAATTGGATCACATGTACTTACATAAGTATGAATGCAAATTCTTCCGTTATTCCGCCTGTGTCGTAAAATAAAGTGTTAGCAAGGAAGAATTAGTGTACAGACTTAATTTTTATTAACTTGAAAATCAGAAGCAAGGCTGTTGCCTTGGACCCAGTGTTTGATCCCCATTGTTGATCTGAAAACCATGCATTTTAATTTATAAACTATGTAGACATGAGGACTGTACTAGAATATGCTAGACTTCGTTTGTTGTTTACTGAAGGGCGTTCAACTCATCTTCCAGGATAAAATAAGTAAAAATTATAGTTTTTCTTGCGCCGTGTTTTGACACTATGTTTATAGTCTGGGTTGACCCTGACCATGCTATCGGCAACTAGTCTGGACTGACACAGACCATGCTATCAGCAACTATCTTGTCACTAGTCTGGGTTGACCCAGACCATGCTATTGGTTATTATTTTGTCACTAGCACTGAGCTCTGTATATGGAGAGGACACAAGAGCAAATTCGCTGTCGCCAAACGTCCGCCATATTTGAAAAAAGTATTGTTGGAAACTGTTCGTTTGGCATCGAGCGTTTTCGATATATTTATACCTATTTTTATGAATTCAATAAATATAATTAAATTTACAAAACAATACAAGCAAACAAGAAGGGAAAAGATCCCCAAGCCTATCACTTCACGTAATAGTTATAATCATTATCAATGAAATGTAGACGGGTAAATGTCACAAAACGGGAGGCTCGTTACAAGCCGACCCTGAGCTGAAGTTAGAGATGCAAGGGGTGAAGTCTATTTTTGGCCTGCTCCGGTGCACCTCCAAGAAAAGCCCATGTGACGTGTGCCAGTACTACGTCGTGTCAAGTTGTTACATAGACACACATGACATACTCCATTGATGTTTGGGTGGGGCCCACTTTATTAATGTCATGCCAAGGAACGTTTTATTGGCGGTGTGTGTTGTGAGTGTGTATCATAAATGTGAATAAATGGACGAACAGACGAACGGTGCAAAACAATAGTACAAATTCTTTCGTCCCTCTCAAAAACTATGAATAACAAGAGAGTTGAAAGATGTTTAAATCAGGTTATTTATTTCCCGATTTAAAAGGGGCACTACTCTTTCGCACAGTGATTAATCATTCATTCAACTTTCCAATGTCATACACTCTTTGGGAAATAAGGGGAGATGAAAATGATGAAATTCAAAATATAAAATAAAGATTAATTACACAATTCTTATGCGGCAAATGTGGCCGCTTTAACAATAGTTCACATATAAAATAAGCGTTACTCTTAACATTAAAGTTCTTATTTTGCAAACGATATAATAGTGTTCATTTTCTTATAGTCCTAGAGTTAAGTATGTGCGCGTTAGCCGTGCTAATTATTACTCACTATTAATGTCAGAGTCCCAAGGAGATGACGTAATCTCACACGTCACTTATAAGCGGCACTTCAAAGTGAAGATCGACGCAATGGAGGCGTCGCATTACAGGTGAAGATTCTGCAGAATCTAGGCACCACTTTCAGATTATCACTGGGGAGAAATCTGAAATTTAACTGACTGTTGTCAGTCTCGATAATTGTCGCTGTTTGTTGGTTGTCGTGGAAACGGACCCCCCAACGACGTTTAGCATTATCGGGTAGAGTCGTCCAGTGGGATGTGTCGTCGCATTACATTGAGTGTAGAAATCCGGATATCTGTAAGAAAATCTCGGTGCTAGTCCCTCAATTCGCGGGATAGACTGCCAAAACGAACTCAGACAGGGGGAAGAACAAGTTGGTCCCTCGTGTCGTTAACTGCATACAACCAGCGTCGCATGCATCGGGTTTTCTTTGACAGCGAACTTTCCACTTTGCCAACAATTATACTGAGTAATTTTGCCTCGTTACTCAATATATGGCATCAGACGGATGGAAAACGGATGGAAAGAGATTATTGCAGCTTTCCTTTATGAAATCTCTGTACATGAGATAATTCATACGTGAAGTTAGACTGGCTTCAGACGAATCGACGTTTTCAACATTGAGAGTAAAAGTCTTCATTTCGCCTCTTATATAGCTTTACTGAAGGTCTCCAAAACTTCCAGAAGCTATGTCCTGTGACATGATTTTTGCCTTGGATATATAGTGGTAATCGTGATGCACGCTTTTCTGTGGTCAATTCTAATGCGCACTGGCCATTTCACTCGTCAACAACATGTGACGGTATTGCGCAGTTGTCCCAATTTATTTAATATACATATTCTTCATAAACTAATACATATATTCAATATGATATATTAACACACACTGCGTCACGAACGTCTGTCTACTAAAGAGATCTTAGGTGACCGTTACTGGAAGTTACATGCTACATACGAAAAATGACAAAACTCGGGTTACTTCAACTAGTTTTGTTAGCGGTTTATTTTTAAAATGAAATAAAATATAATTTCTGTCCCTCATTTCCTGTGACAGTAAACAACAGCCTTACGTTGTAACAAATTTTATTCGGTCTAATTAAGAATTCTGTATTTATGAAAGATTTGGAAAATTAATTATATTATATTGCAATTGCAATACTTGCTGAATTTGAAAAACCGAATCGATCTAGCCCATTTCTTTATATTGTAGTTATTGTTAAACTGTGCATTGTAGTTATTGTTAAACTGTGCATTGAAAGCTACATAGAGTTAGCTTTACATTGTAGTTATTGTTAAAATGTGCATTGAAAGCTATAGAGTTAGCTCTACATTGTAGTTATTGTTAAACTGTGCATTGAAAGCTACATAGAGTTAGCTCTATCGAAAAAGTTTTAATAAGTATTATTTATGAAACAATTGTAACTGTGAGAGCTAACTCTGCATTAGTATTGCCAAAATTCATCCATGTTCAGAATAAACCTGTTTCATTTATACCAGAATTTTCTTGTCTAGTGTCTGTATACTGATATTTTGCTAGTTTTTTGTACCTTTCGATATATATATACTCATCATAATCAATGTCAAGTTGGTATTTTATCATATAGGTTATATAGTATGTGCTTTGAGTTTGAAAAATACAAGATATTCTTTGAAATATATACGAATTATTTTTTTATGTGACTAGAATTGTTTAGACATCTTTATTCACACAAATCTTTCTTAAATGTGATAACAGAATATTGTTAACATTAAATATTAGGTGATTGTATACTTGCGCTGCAAGTTTTAAGGTTCCAGATAATTTCAAAAATGTTTAATTTGATCATATAATATATTTTTTAATTTACTTCTAAATATTAAAAACAAAATAGTTACAGGAAATGTCTAACAAAATTCGTTAGATATGATTCTATAATTTACAACTAGCATTATAAATATATTAAACCAAAAATGGTGTGCCATTTTATGAAAAGGCTACCACTAGGTACTGGTTAAAAAAATTAATACTAAATTATCTTATCAGATCTATATAACTGCACTGGTGGTATAAATGCTACCGTTACTTGGTGATATGTTGATATGTCAGTCAAGCTGAGTTGATAGAGGAACTACAAAATAATAGTGAAAAATCAGATTTGATATTCATGCTTTAAAATGTAAAAGGATAATAAATCTGTTTATTAATTAAAATTTCTTTCAAATTCATAATTACGAATTGTGATTTGTATCCACTCACACTATATCAAAGAAGATACATATTATGATTAAAGTAATGTAAGTGTGCCAAAAAAGGCCCATAATTTACATGAAATCAGATTATACCTCACTCATGCAAATATTGCTCGTCAAGAAAAGTTGTTTTTATTTAAATTGTTTTATCTGCTGAACCAAATGTTAGCAAAATATGCTATTGAAATAAAGTGCATGCACACATTTGTAATGTAGTGACTCTAGAATCTAATAGCCATTCAAGTGACTTATTTTTTTAGTTACAAGTGTAAACTATTTCCACACATATCAATCTAAAACTTTATACTGAATTATTTTTTAGTTACAAGTGTAAACTATTTCTACACATATCAGTCTAAAACTTTATACACATTTGTGAGATTTTCTATAATCTGATTTCCCCCTATATTAATATATGCAATATTAAAATACAAAAGTAATTATGATATTAATTATGCTTTAAGTTTGCACTGACAAAGTTAAAATAAAAAGCTGTTTTTTAAATAAGAGTAGTTTGAGGGGAAATTATATATAGTATATTTATTTTTTAGTAAATTTCACATACATATCTGCTTTATCTTGAGAAAAACATAACTTGCATAATTTATATTATATATTATTTAACATATTTGCAAATGAATGTGCATGCTGGTATATTTTATTAATAATGAATGCTTCTCAGCACATTGTCTACAGTACTGTTGCTTTAAATGACTGGTTTTTCTCTAGATACTATTATTAATAATTACACTAATCTTTCAGTAGTAACAGAGAAAATGCCTTCGCCCGTGCGCACGCGTGCGAACACACACGCGCGCGCGCGCATGTATATATATATATATAAAGATTGTGTATATGTACTTTGATTTTAAAAAACTAAATAATAAACCTGAAATACATACAAATTAAAACAAAAAAAATAATTAGAATTTTTTCAACAAAGACAAAGTTGTTTTAAGTGTGATGGCAAACTACTGTTGGCGTCATTTAATGATTGTATTTTGTAAATATAATGTTATAATTTAATATTTTCAAGAATCTTTATTTTAAGCATTTAAAATATAAATAACAGCAAACAATTGTTCACATCATTTGTATTTTGTAAATATAATGTTATAATTTAATATTTTCAAGAATCTTTATTTTAAGCATTTAAAATATAAATAACAGCAAACAATTGTTCACATCATTTGTATTTTGTAAGTGTAATGTTACAAATTAATATTTTCAAGAATGTTTATTTTAAGCATTTAAAATATAAATAACGGCAAACAATTGTTCACATCATTTAATGATTGTATTCCGTAAGTGTAATGTTACAATTTAATATTTTCAAGAATCTTTATTTTAAGCATTTAAAATATAAATAACAGCAAACAATTGTTCACATCATTTGTATTTTGTAAATATAATGTTATAATTTAATATTTTCAAGAATCTTTATTTTAAGCATTTAAAATATAAATAACGGCAAACAATTGTTCACATCATTTAATGATTGTATTCTGATTGTATTATTTAATGATTACATTCTGTAAATGTGAAGTTAATGCCACCTAGTTAATAGTTATGATGATTATTATTAAAGAATCACCCATATCTAAATACAAGTGATGAGAATCTTAATTTAATAATAAGTGAGATAAGACTGCTTTCTAAATGTCTAATCCACTAGTCAACAATATATCTCACTAGCTTTGTTTTAATTTAGGATTTTACCTTAAGTTCTAAGCTCAACCAGCTTTTCAAGAATTGTTTTCCACATTTACTAATTTCAACACAATGACAGTTAGTTTAACAATTTTGAACAAATTTGAACTCATTCCCAAACAGAGCCTACCCACTTTATGTGACGCTAATGCCACCTAGTTAATGGTTATGATTAATTTTATTATTTAGTCACTCATAACTAATTACAAGTGATGACAATCTTAATTTCCAGAAGACACCACTCGTCTCTCACTTGGCAGATATGCTGGTGCTGTAAACGTTTTCTCTCTTCCAGAAAATTAAAGACAAACATTTACCATCACACAATATTTCGGTTGCTGGAAAACTTCTTACTAAAGGAAAAGATAAATCCATCTTTGAATCGATGTTTCATAAGCCACCATCCACCCACTTTCTTATCAATATGTGTAAGAAGGTCAATAAATTTAACAAAAAATTTATTAAATCAACAACAAATATACATATAGTAAATACAATGAAAAGATTATATTTGACATCAATATTTCCATGAACCATGATCGAATAATTTCAATATTCATACAATCATACATCCTAACACATAATTCAACAGATTAGTGTCGATATAAATCACAGGATAGTTCTTATCAGAGACAGAAATGGAGCTATAGAGATTATAGTATAATAGTTTGTATGTAAACTTGCCCAAGTGAAGCTGCAATAAACTTCATGTGCTAGGCTTTAACAAAGCCACAAGCTTATTGTCCCATGGGAATTGTCAGTTTCACATATTTCCCATGCACATTGTAGAACACTGATGAGTTGTTATTCTCTTGAGGCTAACCCATATTAGCTCCCTCAAGCAGAACAACAATTGTAACAATTTCCAGTAACTTACTTGTGCCAGAAATTCCATAACGTAATCAGCATACTTTGCCACCATACCTCAACAACTGCACACTGGGGTTGATACTTCTCATGTCTACCACAGTCGTAGCAGTTTATAAATCAGTAAACCAGGAAAACAAGATAAAACAAGAAAAGGCTGCTTATTCCCTGTAAATTATAGTCAGAGATCAAATGCTAATGTTTCCAGTTTAGTCATCTTTATCTCCATTTTTTCTTACATTCAAGTCTCATCTTACAGTTTCCTGAAATAATATTTATTAGCCCAATACCAGCATACAGCATAATAGTTTATGAACAGGTTCACTAGAAACAACGTCAAGTGTTTAGCATACTACATATAAGCGTCATAGTTCACAATTTGCAGAAATAATAATCTACTCACATAATACATCTCTATAAAATGCAAGTATAAAATATTAATAGCAAAAATGCACAAAACATTTCTAAACATGCCCTCTCTCAATCAGTCAGTTAACTCACCATTAAGCTAATGGACGCCTTTCATGACTGGACTTCTTGCCATACCAAATTCAAAGTATATTTCTTTATAGCAGGTAAACTTTTGATCTGAGCCTATTGGCATAACCATTGGATAAAAAAAAAAAAAAAAGCTACTCATCCAGTTTGAACTGGTTTGGATTGCATCAGCAATTTCTAGCCTAACCTCCACCTGAGTTGTTCTAAATCATAGATCAAATAACCCTTGTACAGCAACTTGAGGATTACCGCCCTTCCTCTTTTCTCCATCTTGAATGAAAGAAGCTACGTGTTTGTCATATTATCGTATTCTGTCAGTCAGAAATATAACACTAACACGAATCTCGTGTTAAAACTGATTAACACACACGTATGTAACTATTCCCAGGTTAATTTTTAGTCGACAAAGTGCTATCCTGATCTCTTTACAGTTTATCTGCCGGTTCCAACCAGTATCTGAATTTGATAGCGGATCACGTTTTGTTTAGAGATTGTATACTAAGGGATGTAACTCAAATTATATTTAGTTAGGCTCATTTGAAACATTGTCTCCCATTCACTGGACGATGTTCTTGGACGAATGTGTTGGTAGTAAAATAGTCTAGCATATACCAATCATTAGACAAGAACCAAAGCGAATGTCCTAGACCTAGAGCGATGACTGTGGAATAGTGACGTCCATACAGTTTACCAGGGATGAAAATGGGGTGGAGAACTTTGAATCCACGTGACACTTTGACAATAAGTTGTTGAAAGTGGTTTGTGGCTAGTATGGAAGATATTCATAAATTGTGACGCCACACAATTAATACATTATATATATGGATCTGATAAGCAAATGAAAGTTGACTGTACAAGTTATACTTTGTTTCTGATGATGAGTTAGGGTTAGGTTAGGGTTTCTGATGATGTTACTTTGTTAGGGTTAGGGTTTCTGTTCCTGTATCTGTAGCTTGGATAGGAGCTCAGGATCAAACACATGGGGTTCGTCCTCTTACTGTAATAAAGTGGCTCTGGGAGTGGGCAATAAAGCTGTTTTACCAGCCTGCCCTGAAAAGCTTTTTATATGATTCCATGGTAGTTTCTTTACATACCTTCCGATGTAGGTGCTATGTTCCCATCCTCCAATTACTAGTAAAATTACTGCTTACACTATTACTAATATTACTGTAGTATTATTAATAGTAGTAGCAACATTACAGATTTTAAGATTACTAGCTTATTGATTCTGCTTCGTTCGGGTGAGGAGATTTACCCTTGAAAAAATATTATTTACATTATTAGTAAAAATTATGATCATACATTTATTTTCCATTATAAATTTCATTTGATGATTAAAAGAAATGCTTTGTTATATTATGAAATTAGAGATAACTCCTTTTCTCAAGGTAATTCTCTCACTTCCGGTCGACGGTACGAATTCTCGGTCGTCGAAATAAAGAAATTGTAACAATAATCTGTTGAACTTTGCACTTTGTTTTTCTTGCTCAAGATGTCGGAACGAAAAGTATTAAATGTAAGTATCACTTTGAAAATATTAGTTTATTTAATGAAGAAATTAAAATCTTTTCTATTGTCAACTAGAACAAGTAGTACAAATTGAAACAAAAAGTAGTCTACAAATTATTTTGCTCTTATAAAAATAAAGTTGTAGCCTGAATAGATTTAATTAAAATATATATGTATAAATTCAACATTATATATTCTAATAAGGTCAAAATATTGCCAGAGACTCCATTATTATATATTTCATTTGAAATCAGTAATTTAACAAACACTTTTTATTTGGATTCACAAGGTATTGTCCCGACTCGCCATAATAATAAATTCATTTTTAATCTAATATTCACATTGTCCTTAATTATTTGCTGTATGTAAAAAAATTTAAGTGGCAGTTACCATTGCTATTTTCAAAACAACTTTAGCCTCCCCTTTCATAATGTGGCTTTTATTTTGAATCTTTAAAACGTTTTGATGGTAATTGGTATAGTGCAACATACCGCATTGGCCAGTCATATCTCAAACAAACAAACAAACAAAGGTTCAGAGTATTCAGGCTCAGCTATTCTTTTTTCTAAAAAATATATGTGTTTGTGTACCCCTATTATTATTTGGAATGTCTGTGTCCATTTAGAACATGCACAAGATGATAGTCAGAAAGAAATAGTTGCTAAGGTAACACATATGAGCTCATATTAATTATTATTATATTTGATTATGTACATGTTATAAAGATGTCTATGATACTGGCATTAGTAAATTTATAGTAACACAAATTTATATACTAATACTAATATATATTTAAAAATAAAAACATGCTTTGCTATTTTTGGAACTAGATAACATTATACATCATGCATGCTGATAAGTCTCATTTTAATGCTGAATTAGTGAATATGAAATTGTAATTATATGTAGCTGCATAAATTAAAAGTGGAGACTGCAAACAAGTTAGTCTTATAATATTTTTTCTTAATCTTTACCTTGATCCTTTATTTCAAACATTCCTCTTTCTTGGCTACAGAAATATTATCCTCCTGAGTTTGATCCTTCAAAGATACCTAAACTCCGAACACCAAAGAACCGAACTTTCAGCATTCGACTCATGGCACCATTTAACATGAGGTAACTTACCTAAGTAAGCTTGGTTTTATTGTGTAGCCATCTGTTACACTGTTTAGTTATTATGTGCCCCAGTTCAGCTTTTGTATAGTTTAGTTACTGTACAACCAAATCTTGGTACAGTGTGCCCCTATTATCCATAAATAATTAAAACTTGATAGACAATAGTTTAAGTGCATCTAAGCAGGGAATTTCAGTCCATAAGAAATAATGTAATTATGAATTAATAAGAGTCCAGAAAATATTGGTTTGTGCATATTGGTATGTATAGTAAATTAGTATTTTGCATATTTTACACAAAAAATTACCCCATCCCCTCTACCCCAGTCCTGCCATTACCAATCCTACATCTTCCTCTTCCTCTGCCAAATTTTCAACACCATCTTTCTTCATCTATCCTATCATATCCAACATCTCTTTTTCAACATAAGAATATGAAAATCTCTGATATATATTAGAACAGGTTATTAAAATTATTGTAACAATATATTTTAATTATTATAACAACACCATTTAAAATATTGTTCACATCTTATTACTGTTTTGTTGTAAATTATGCAAAATACTGTTATATCTTTGCTTTTGTAAATCACTTATAACAGATTGTAGGTTCCTGTTCACATGGATTCTTAAAATGCAGCTAAATAGTTCTGAACATTCTTTTATCATAAATTATAAAATAAAGAGTAATAACTAATATGCTAGCGAACTCAAATTACAGCTTGGACTTTATTTGTATTCGTTAACAGGTGTAACGTTTGTGGGGAGTATATCTATAAAGGAAAGAAATTTAACTCTCGTAAGGAGAATGTTGATAATGAGGACTATCTTGGTCTGCGTATTTTTCGCTTTTACATCCGGTGTCCGAAGTGTGTGGCTGAGATAGCATTCAAGGTAAGCATCTGCTGGCTTGGTGGCAAGAAATTTGTCATTCATGATGCTGACAGATTTGTTGGGAAACTATGAGTTTCAAGATTAATTTATGTTGTTTGAATGTGAATTCTTTTTATCTAAATCAGGATCCAATACAGTAAATTCACATCTCTTTTGCAAACTAAAGCAATGTTTACGTGACTGTAGATTCTGAATTATGTACTTTACTGTTTTGACTAAGAAAATGTTTATCATACTCATAGAGTTCGATTTATTTTTTTTCTGGGGATTTGTTTTTAATTTTGATTTAAGTTACAGTTTAAATCTGAATATTTCAGCAACAAATAATGATATATTAAGTGTAATAAGCTTTATTTATTTTTCTTATACATCCTTCATAAAAAAAATTCTGACCATATATAAAAATTTAGAAATTTTTTTTTTTAAATATCTTATTTCATCCTCATCAATTAAAATTCATCTTTCCTCACTTTAGGTAAGGCATCTTGTCAGTGGTTCAGCAGTGGATGTAAATTTACTTTCCATTTTATACTAAATGAAATTCATAGTGGTGAATGCACAACATTCAGATCAAATTACAGCGAAATTTAAAATGACTTCATAAAATTACTAGTTATTTGTTTGCACATACACATGCATGCACATGCATGCACACACACACACACACACACACACACACACACACACACACACACACACACACACACACACACACACACACACACACTACAGTAACTTCTTAGTTTGAAGCTCAGACACATTAGGATCTCTGGGTATGTAGAACCAGCTATTTTTTCAAAGTTTTTGGAAATGAATGAAATTTATACCATATAACAATTATGGTGAAAAAAGTCAGTTTACAAAAAAATGGTTGCTTCATCTTTCTTCCTTTTTTTTTTAACGCAATTTTCAAAAATGGGGCAAAAATGCTTTTTAGTAATTTACATGTATTTTACACTTTACCATTTTTGCATCACCCTAAAGTAAAAACTGATTATCCGACAGAGCTAAATTTTTGCATACCTCATGTAACCAATGCTGACATAAAGCCTGATTTATTTTGAGGCAATAGCTTTCTTAATTTTTGAGTTATTGATTCTCAAAAATGAGAAAAAAACAAATTGAGCAATGGCACTTTGAGCCAACACTGAAAATAAACCATATTAATGCTTTTTTGCTTATTTTGAGGTCCATATGACTTGTTTAAGTAATTATAATGAAATAACAACTTAAAATTAGCTGACATTTGTAGTTAAAATGCACTTATTAATGTCTTATGTTTTAAAAATTTATGATTATTTAAAAATAAGAGTAGAGGGCTAATTGAAACCTAATGGCAGGTTGAAATAAAAACAATAGTATTATGTATTCTGAAACATGGTCCCTCAAAGTCTTGGCCAATTTTTACAAGTAAAATGAACCCTAACAATAATTTAACCTATTACCAACGCTTAAAAGATACAATGATGGGGTATAGCCTCACAAAAACTAAATAATTAATGCATATTTGAGGCTGTTGCTATTGACGCTACCCGTTATGATTAATTAATTTAAATGGCTGTCATTCGTGATCCATCATAACTTAGTTAATAATGCTATATACCATATTAAAAAAGAGATTTTCTACTTTCTTCTGATATTAAAAAAAAAAATCTATATTTTCATGCAAAAACGTAATTGAAAAATAGGCTTTTTTCAATCAACTTTTACATACAATAAAAATAAAAATACAGATTCGAAACTAACACAGTTGCATTCTACATTCATTTTTCTTTAGTTTGATATAAGATACATTCTGATTGGACAATTGTAGTAGAACCCGTTTTACTTTTACTGTTTGCAAAGTATATCAAAACACGATGGTAAAACCGGAGATTGAGATTTTTGCCATGGCTATCGAAACTCACCAACCGTACCTAATTTTATGTGATTGTACATGCTTCCACTCACTCTCTCACAAATAAAGAATACCTGTGGATCTTGTATTGCCGGCATCATATAATTTCAGATGCTGACAGTGTGGGGTAGTAGTTATTTTAAGATGGATATCGGTACTTGTGTGATTGTAGTTGTGATCCACATTAATGAAAAGTTGGAAGAGAGTTTTATTCAACAAACTATTTCACAAGCATGATAAATACGGAACATAAACACAGCACTTGTGATAAAATGGTAAATTTTTCGGAATTTAGTAGTTGTCCGCTATCGTCATATAGAGACTGGTTATACCTGCGCTGGGCAACCAATCCCATTTGATTTATTTAAATTTTTGTTAAGATTTGAAATTGTATGTAATAAGATAAATTTACATGGCGTTTAAGTGGTGAAATGTTAGGGTCCGAAACCCATGTCATATAAAAATATATATCTTGGGCTCAGGGTCTTCAAAATTGTTTTAAATTTAAGAAAAATAATTTTTAAGATATTTTTATCATTTATATTTAATAGTTTAATCCTTTCATAACATAGTTTTTCTTGAATTTTATAAATTTTAAAATAAAAAAAGTTCTTTTGATGTGTAGACTGATCTGAAAACTACAGACTACACTTTAGAGGCTGGAGCAACTCGTCTGTTTGAAGCAGAAAAACTAGCTCATGAAATGGCAGAGAAGGAGCGAAAAGATAAAGAAGAGGAAGAGATGAATCCCATGAAGGTGACATTTTCAAGCCATTGACTTGCACACATTTAATATATATTTTACTATGACTGAGGAGGGAAACTTTTTAAAAGGGCTTGAAAGGAATCTCTTGCCTGAATTATCTGTACATTTTAGATTAAATATGGTTGTCAGGATGGGTAGGTGGTTAAAAAAAAAAAGGGACATTATTACCTGTCTTGCAATTTTTGCATACTACTTTTAATAATTTGTGTTGAATCTGTATTGTATATTATGGATAACCTCCTTAGGCATTTATATATCAAATCATTGTTCGTCAACACAATATGAAATTTTCCCGTGCCCAGGTTCTAGAGAATCGGACCAAGGCAAGTCGCAGTGAAATGGAGCAACTTGATGAACTGGAAGAGCTTCGAGAAATCAATGCACGACATGCCCTTGTCGACACAAATACTCTATTGGAAAAGCAAAAGCTTTATGAAGAACACCTGATCAGGCTTCAGCAAGAAGAGGAAGACCAGATTGTGAAGTAAGTAGTGACAGAAATAGCCATATCACAAGAAGAGGAAGACCAGGTTGTGAAGTAAGTAGTGACAGAAATAGCCATATCACAAGAAGAGAAAGACCAGATTGTGAAGTAAGTAGTGACAGAAATAGCCATATAGCAAGAAGAGGAAGACCAGATTGTGAAGTAAGTAGTGACAGAAATAGCCATATCATCAGTGGAAGAGTGTTGTTTGTGGAGAGCTTGACTGTGAAGTAAATAGCACTGGTTTTGCTTGCAGTCTTGGGTATACACTTAGCCTTAGTCATTGCATGGCTGAGTCCTGACTATTAGTGAGAATTCTTTATTTTTTCCCCCCTCTCATTTCCGACTGTGTTCCAAAATTTAAGATTGACATGAAAGATTACAATTCAGTTTTGCATCAAAATGGGTTTATTAATTTTTGTGTAGGTTTGCTGGTGTAGGTTTTCCATTGGTGCAATACAATCTTCATCATTCATTTTTCTTCAAATTGTCTCTCTCTCTCTCTCTCTCTGGACCAACCTCAGTGTTTTAACTGAATGATGGCATGCAATTTGACAGTTTTAGAAAAATGGCACATCAAATAAACAGATCTGTATATTGTATCATGTACATGCTAAAACAAGGCTATTATTAAGTTATTACAAAATAATGTCTTTTTCAGTCTTTAATAATACTTCTTGCTTGTCATAGTTCAGCAATAATCTGGCCATCTTCATGCCATTCCTTTAAACATGTGGATATTTACTATGGACTTTCATGCCATTCCTTTAAACATGTCATGGATATTTACTATGGACTTTAATGCACAATCAATTACAAGTTTTAAAAGTTTAATATTGAACTTACTAGTGGGTCACTCACTTACATCCAGCCATTAAAGTAAATTGAGACTGATTGGATCTTTCTTTTTCATTGAAGGCCATGTATTTGGTGACAGTTTTGATGTGTAATGTCTAGATCACATCAGTTGGTTACATGACACTTTCACCATTAGAGAACCAATAATATGAATGTAGTACTGTCAGTGCTGTTTCACATGAACACAGAAGCATTCACTACACTTGCTCAAGTCATTATAGAGTTTAATTTTCACAATAGTTGTTTGTTGATAACTGTGGTGTGTGCCATCCTTAATGACACATTTTGCTATTTCAACACCAATAGTATTGTAGATCTTTAGTTTCAAATAAAAGAATAGAAGCATTAGTTTGGGGATCCCAAACCACAACAGTTGTATATTTGGGGACAGTTCTGCAATGCACTCAAGGTCACATTTTCAATATTGTTGCTTTCCTTACAGTAACAGTTTGGGATCAAAACTTTTTCAAACATGGAAGCATTATTAGTTTTGCTAAATACCATGTGAGGTTCATTTTCACAAAATTATCCACACATTTTAAATGCAAAATTCAGTTGTTACAAAATTCAGTGTTGATACCTATCTTCACTCAGTCACACACATGCAAATCAGAGTTTGCTGACAACAAATTAATTTGATGCAATGCATTAATACAAGTGTTCAAAATTATTTGCTATTCCATTAAAAAGTAAAATATTTTCTTCTTGTAATTTTATAACTGAATTTGGGGTCTCCCAGGTCCATATTTGCTATTCCAGTAAACAGTAAAATATTGTTTTCTTGTTACTTAACAGTATTGTAATTTTATAACTGAATTTGGGTTCTCCAGGTCCATATTTGGAGAAAAGGGTCAGATTGTAAAAAGGCTGGAAGATTCTGATACAGATGAAGATGAGCCTGTAGCCAAAAAACCTGCACTTCTACCAGGGTTAAAATCTACAGACATTTTGACAGTAAGTTTTTAGGTTTTCGTGACATATATATATTCACCCTGTGGCAGAATAAATTTGCCTATCCCTATTTCTGAACTTAATTGTTATGTTAATGTCAAAGTGACATGGCCTTGGGCACTGCTTATGATGATATTTTTAAGTTGGAGTAAACAACTCCAACTCCAAGTAAAGAATATGCTAGAACTTGCTGATGTAATCTAAACCTGTTCTAACTGGATGAGTAGTTTTTTTCAGACTAATAGTCTCAAACTTGTTCATAACAAATTTATCCAATGGGAATGGACCAAAAGTTACTTTGTTAAAGAAGTTCTATATTCAAATCACTTTGGTTTTGACATAACTTGAGTCGTCAAGGCGATCATTATTTATGGTAAGTTAACTGACTGATAAAGAAAGAATGGACTTAAAAATATTTCGTATATGTTTGCTATTGATCTATGATTTCAATTGGAGAATGCTTTATGTAATTGAACTATTATTTCTTTGTTTATTAATTTGATTATGTTGCACATTATACTTGTAAATTTTGATCAATGCTATATATCTTGTGCTGCGTGTGTATTGGGCTAATGAATATCATTGCAGGATCTGTAAGATTAGAATGTGCATTAAAAGAGAAAGTAGTTTAGAGATGAAATATGCCTGAAATTTAGTGCTTCCTTTAATTTGACTTTTGCAGAGAGGAGTGCACCATTTTTATCTTTGATGTTTTGATCCGCTTTAGACTGCAGATTTACCAGATTACATTGGTGTGTGAATCCAATGTTGTCGTAGAAATTATCAGTAAACATATTGCTGTAAGTTGATTCCTATTAATTCCATTTGAGAGCCAATACATTAAAATTGAGGTTTAAATTTGGTCTTGAGAATTCATATATAAGTTTCTTGAACATACCTCATGGTGTGCTGAGTAGCATACATGAAGATTCAGGAACATTTCGCATGGTGTGCTAAGTAGCACAGCTGAAGATTCAGGAACATTCCGCATGATGTGCTTTGATAGCGCATGTAAAATTCTGGAGCAGTTGCATAACATGCCTAGAAGGGGTACATTGGACCATCACCAAATAAGAAAGACAGTAGCTTGTTGCAAACCATGTGATTGTGAATAAGTGCCAGCAACAGCAGCCATCATTGAAAAAGTTATGTACATTGGCTATAATTATTTCACTAAAACTTTCTTTTCTATGATGATTTATACACATGAACTTGACTATATATTTACATATTTATGTTCATTTGACTGCTGATGTCTATGCTAGGATAAACTGAACAATTGTCTAGCATTAATCGAACATTGTTGTGAAGTGATGTAAATGTCAATGCTCTTTTCGGTGTATTCATATGTTGTGTATTTGATTGTTGATTCAATAAATTTATTGACCATTTTATACCTATTGATGACCATATGTTGAAGAGATAGTGAGTGGATGGGGGCTCGCTAAATATAGATTAAAAGATGGAATTATCTTCTCCTTTGGTAAGAACTTTTCCACCTGCAGAACATTATGCGACAGTAAAACATTTATCCTATTTTTGTGTAAAAAGTTTTACGACTTCCTTAAAATCCACCAAGTGAGAGACATGGTTTAATTGGGAGAATTATTAATAACTATAAATTAAGGTTCTCGACCACTTGTAATTTTATATGTTATTAATTAATAAATAATAATCATAACGAGTGAAGGGTATCCAGAGAGATGCCACCCCCCAAAAATTTACAAATTTAGTTTTATTATTTTAACATGTGATCATTTCACTTAGGTATGGACTATCAACCACATAGTGATTGGTGAGCTGTCATTTTACTTGATGAGGTTCAAAGCACCTCATTTTGTCAGACTGTGATTTTTGAAAGAAAAAATAATTTTTAACAGTAAAATACAAAATTTATTACTTTAGAAATTTTTTTAAATAATTTCTTTTCATCCAAAATGGAAGGTGATTTCATTGACATTAGTAATATTCTTTTTATGACATGCAGCATATTTATTTTATATTGTAGTTTGTACTATCTTTTTATAGCTAGAGCTCTAAGCAGTGGTTTCTTTTGCTAAAGCACTCCTGTTGTACATGAATAAAGTAACGTATAAGAGGCATTCCATAATATGACCCTTTGGTTATTAAAATAACGCATAAAGAGGCGTTCCAAAATATGACCCTTTGGCTATTAAAACTAGCCACTTCATACCATCAAATTTTATAAAAAGCACAACTTGTCCAATCATTGGAATCAGTATTTAAAAGCACAACTTATCCAATCATTGGATCAGTGTTTAATTATTAAAAGCACAATTTGTCCAATCATTGGAATCAGTATTTAATTATAAAAAGCACAACTTATCCAGTCATTGGATCAGTGTTTAATTATAAAAAGCACAACTTGTCCAATCATTGGATCAGTGTTTAATTATAAAAAGCACAACTTATCCAATCATTGGATGTGTTTAATTATAAAAAGCACAACTTATCCAATCATTGGAATCAGTATTTAATTATAACAAAATCTTTTTCTATTGACTCAACCTTTAAATGAACAAGTATACATCTCTGACAGTCTTTTATTGTAGTTATCAACATACTCATGATAGTCTTTTATTGTAGTTATCAACATACTCATCACAGTCTTTTATTGTAGTTATCAACATACTCATCACAGTCTTTTATTGTAGTTATCAACATACTCATCACAGTCTTTTATTGTAGTTATCAACATACTCATGACCAACGTTCCCTCTAATATTTTTCCTGTGTTTATGGAACATTTTCTCATGTGCACGGAGATGGCATTTATTTGAGCTTGCTACCTGTCACAGTCTGATAAAAATGTCCGACTTGGTGACCCACTTGCCTTGTTTACTTCAAATTTGAATTTTGAAACCCTTGACTCCTTTGTTCAAAGCTCCCTTTTTCGAGATGCTTCTAGAACAGGTCAAGATGTTATGTAACTTTAGGACCATTGTCCAGTTCTCGAACCAACTACATGCTTCGCGAACAGTCACGTGATACGCATTATGCTTTTCTATAAATATGACCACGCGCTTCCGTTTCCCCACTGCGAGCACACATTAGCTAGGTCCATTCAGCTAACTCGAGTCAGGAGGCAACCGACAGCCGTTGAGAACAAGATATCCTTCGACTTCTCATATAAAGGTCGGCTCGTGCCTTACCCATGCCTTACTCGTGCCTTACCCATGCCTTACCTTGCTTTGGCTTACTGGCACAAGCTGGTTGAGTTCTACGAGAGGACTCTGCTCTGAGGGTCCATGCCATTAAAATTCAAGTTCCCTAGCTACATAAAAGAGGAGCACCTTTTCCTATGCACCACGTGCGTCGCTAGAGGGGGACTGTGAAAATAGACTGGCATGACCGAGTAATGAGACCAGGCTGATACAGGCAATCCAGCTGAGTACATTTCAGAGTACAAATCTCTAAAGAACAAATTGATGGCAGTTCATTAGTTGACTGAATAAGCATGTACGCGCAGAGAGTAGAGAATAGACTATTCGCGATCGTATTTTGATTATTGTTAACTTGTTAAAACTTTATTAAATCTTATTTTCCTTGTTAATACCTCTTAGTAGTTGATTTCTATGCACAATAGACCAATAGATTTTTTCTTAGATTGAATGGGGGCGGATGAGCAGGATGTTGATAACGAGTGCATATTAATTTAGAGGGATTTAACGGTTTTCAATCTAGCTAAAAGTTCGCAATTTATTAGTTTGTAAATTTGTCGTCTGACTACAAGACACACTTTTAATTAGTCAAATAGTAAATTGAGCAACCAGTCTGCATAGGATATGAGAGAAAGAATTAATTATATTTAAAGTCTTTTAATTATTCTAAGCAGGGTCTTTAAATAAATACTGGAAACGTAACACTACCATACTTGTGCACATCATTTTGAAACTGTTGCATAGCATTTTCTAATGAACTGCATGGTTGTGCACCTTAGAGAGAACATTGTTTTTGACTCTCAATCACAAAATGAGTCAGAATATACATGATAGATGCCCAAAGAGGCCAGAGGGAATAGCAGTCAGTTTTGAGATTTCACTGGATTTGGAAAGTTTAACAACCATTCTGTACGAATTTAAAATAACTAAATATTACAATATTACAATAAAATGAAAACATTTGAATGATTCATCCATGTTTAGTAAACTGTTTTTTTTATCTATTGTAGATGTACTTGTAATTATTTTTCAAAATATACATATTTTCATCTTCATAAACAGAAGAATCCATCTTAAACCTTCATAAACAGTTTGAAATACTGCAGTCAAAATATTAGAATATCGTTACTCCTGTAGTATTGCCTGTTGTAGATGTAATTATTTTTCAAAATGCACATATTTTCATCTTTACATTTAAACCTTCATAAACAGTTTGAAATACTGCAGTCAAAATTTTAGAATCTCATTATTTATATAGTATTGTCTGGTATCTGCCACCCATGGTGTTTTCATGTGGATGGCTGCTAAAGAAAACTAGAGTGTTGTTATAGCCAAACGTTTTTTATTTTCTCAGAACAAAGACCTTGTGAGATTCTGTCTTATCTTGAACATTGCTCAGCGTTAATTTTCTACAACCAATGAAGTTTTGCTGATATTAATATCTCAAAATGTCCAAAAGTTATTTCCGATTTTTTTCCTGGTGGTGGGTTACATTTGATCAACCTAAAATAAAAACCAACCATTTTGTCTTTTGTCATTAAATTTGTTTAAATATCCCATTTCAATTAAAGTGAAAGTAAAAATTATCATCTCTTAAGATTAGCCCTGTACAATTTTTTGTGCAGGATGGTATGGATTCTTCTGTTGATGCCAAACAGCTTTCCCAGAAGACAGAAACTTGGAAGCGAAGTGTTGGCACTTTGTCTTCCAAGATGGGCCTTGCAGATCTAGTGAAAAAGAAGGTAGCTGACAGGCAAAGCAAAATCAGCACTGTCATTGGCAACAATGGAGAAGACAAACAAGGCAAAACATCTGATTCTGCTTCCATTTTACCATCATCACCCTCAGTAAAGTCAGCAACTCCTGCACTGCTGAACAACACTGCAGTGAACAACAGCAAAATAAGTAGTTCATCTTCAGGAGTAAGATCTGACATAGGAGGGGGCTCTGGCCTTAGCTTGCTGGGAAATTACAGTGACAGCAATACTTCTGACAGTGACAGCAACACTTCTGAAAATGACAACAACAATTCTGACAGTTCATAGTGCTTTTTTTATTTTGCAGCATTACAAACAGGAGGTGTCTCTGGCTTCCACTGGGAATTGACAGTGACAGCAACAATTCTAACAATGACAGTGATAGTTTGCAATGCTTTTCTTGCAGCATTAAACACAGGAGGGTCTCTGGCCTTTGCTGAGAAATGACAGTGACAGCAACAGTTTTAGTAGGTAGCAACCATTCACAATGCGTTTCTTGCAGCATAATAACGTGAGAAAAAATAATAACTCCTCGTTTTCTTGGTGTATTATTGTAGGTCAAGAATTTCAAACTCGGCTGCTTGGAGACAGTCTTTATGATGGAACCAGTGTGTACATTTTGTCCAGTCTTGTTTAGCTGCGATCCAGATGATCTGCTAATGTTAAAGAATTGGTCTGGTCTACTAACTGCAGCTATAGCTACATAATGTTTCCTCTAATGCAACAGATGACTTTGATACCAGTCCATAGCTTTTACCAGTTAGAGCTTAACAAACTAGCCTTCCTACCTTTGCAAGGAAATGTAAGAACACCCCAAGATGGAACAATCACAACAACATGCCATCGGTATATGGTGATGTTCTCAGCAACCTTCAGACTGTTACTTTTTACTTAATCCACTTAGATAGGAATGTAATCCAAAATATGCAGCATAAAAGTTGTGCTTGTCCAAACATAATCTAACAATCTTTGTAAAATAGTAGTATGCCATATCCATCTGAAATTGAAAAACTGCTTGCTTGGCATTATTGAGAATACAAACTTTTAATTTTATCACTTGCCACATTAATATCTTGCCCTATATTTAGTGGCAGCTCTTACTGGACTTTAGTGCTAATACCTCTCACTAAATAATTTTTAAAACTCAAATTGTGAAGTATACTTTGTATAGTACTCTTACTGGACTTAAGTGCCAATACCTCTCACTAAATAAATTTTAGAACTCAAATTGTGAACTATACTTTGTATTTGTGATATGTGCATGAATCTGTGAAAGAATGTATTTGAATTTAGGTGAAGATAGACAATAATTTATGTATGACCGACTGTTAATAAATGTAAGCAATAGGTGTGTAATTCATGTTTTGCATTAAATCTATATACACTTGATTTTTAAGACTAAATAAATGTAAGCAGTAGGTGTGTAATTCATGTTTTGCATTGAATCTATGTACAACTGATTTCAAAGACTCGACATACCCAGAAACTGATGCAACACACGATAATCTCTTTTCTGATTGGGACTAGCCAGATTACCATTCTTTTAATTTGACATGACAAACAACCCTCCCATTAACAAATTCACATTGACACTGGAAGTGGACAATTTCTAATTCCACCCCAGTCCAATCTTTTTATTTCTCATTTATTCAGGCATTGTATTGGCCCTTTGTACATATTTTTCTCAATATCTAAGAAAGTTGAGGTTCACTTGAATAATTTTTTAAAATTAAATTATTGAAACGTCATTTGTTGATAATTCTGTCTGTTTAGAATGAAAGTGAAATGTATTATGTCATTTGCAATGCATGTAAGTTCTCTTAACTATTTGTATACATTCATCTTTCTCATGAAATAAATGGTACCTTGCTTTTTCACTGTTTTATGTCGAAGAGTTACTCATTTTATTTTTATGTGCACACAGTTATTAAATCGTATATAATATTATCAGATAACATATCATTTGAATGTATATTATATTTATCTTGAAATTAAGTTATAGGGGAAATAATATTTGTAAAAGGTCATCTTCACCAAAACCTAGTGGAGAAATCTTAACCACTAACTTAATAAAATCTTGATTAACAACAATTAAAGCAAAATTCAGATCATTTAATTTTATCGATCTAAATAAAGTTACTGAATACTTTTGGGTAGGCAACTTCTACTAGTTCTGCGAGTTTTCTGTCCTGATTCAGATAGTTAATTTGTCTGAAATAAAATAACATTCAGTATAAGGGCACACCACACAGATATACTATTACACACATTCAAACTTAAACAAAAGAAATATGTTTGGAAATTAAGAGAATAGTTTATTCATTTGCTAACCACCCGCAATCAACTGACACAATAGATTATTATTGTTTTTATAGTTTTCACTATATACTTAATGCACAATATTACCAGTAGTCAAGGCACCAGATAGTTTTATTAGAATATTACTTGACACACATTTGACATTAGTCAACATTCAAACATTTTAAAATAAATTTTTAAAACACAATTTTGGAAGTTTACTAAAAACAAGATTCATAATATTATCCTGCTTCTGAAATGTAAAAATGTTGGATATCGTTCTCTTGGATCTACTCACTTGCCTTTGTATTTCCAGTTTTTACTTAACCTTGAAATAAAATTTAATAAAGAGAAGTGACAACCAAATACATAGTTATTATATGAAGTTTTATATTCACCTTTTTTTTATCAAAGTTCAAGATCAAGATTTTTTTTTTTTTTTTACTTTTAGAAAGTACAAATAAAAGGATACAATATAGTGTCAAAAGGTTATATATCAGTGAACTGTTTATTCATAATGAAAAAGACATACTATGTATCACCCCAAAGAAGATTATCTCTTGGGAACAGCAAAGTCAAGCTCCATATACTACTAGCCAATGAGATATTAGCTCTGAAGGACATTAAAGAAAAACTTCATACACTATCCAATGAGAGACTAGCTCTGAAGGACATAAAGACAAACCATATACTATCCAATGAGAGACTACCTCTGAAGGACATTAAAGATAAACTTTGTATACTATCCAACGAGAGACTACCTCTAAAGGACATTAAAGATAAATTTTGTATACTATCCAATAAGAGACTAGCTCTGAAGACAAGTTTTATTTACTATCCAATGAGAAACTAGTTCTTAGGAACATTACAGACAAGCTTCATGTACTATTCAAGAAATGTTGCTGTCCAATGGAAGACATATAAAAGCAACAGATTATAAGCTAATAAAGCAATACGATATAAAGCTACTTATTGGTGTTAGTTTAATACATATTACACACAGATCTTAGTTTCTAAATGTTTTATGAGAAGTTAAAAACAAATGTAAAAGAATATGATTTAGTACCAGAATCTGAGATCAATAAAATTTAAATTATACATAAGTCTGAAGTTAAATAGTTATTATTATTTTAAATAAAATTATGGAGGGAGAGTTCTTATTTTATTAATATAATCTTGCATAATGCATATATATTAATTTTTTTCATGGTAAATGCTTATACTGTAACTAATAAATAAGAATTTCTAACACCAACAGTTGTGCTTGTTTTGTTCGTGTGTGTGTGTGTTGGTTAAGGCAGTAACACTAACTATTCAAATGAATAATGATTAAATGCCAATATAACTGGCCAAATGAAGCAATTTTAATAGTTAAGTCCCACTGATTTTGAGCTGTCTACTTTTAGCATATCTAGAACAACATACAATAACAAAGGAACTTAATCATAAAGGAAAGTTAAAGATTGTCACAATCCTTCCCTAAATATATGCAGGAGTTACAGTTTTAATTAATACTCATATCAGTTTTAATTAATATTCATACAAACTATTTGGCCTTATCAGGTTCTGGCCATATCAGGTTTAATTAATACACAAACAAACAATCTGGCCATATCAGGTATAATTAATACACAAACAATCTGGCCATATCAGGTTTAATGGCAGTTTAACATAAACAGATTGTAAACTTTGACCTTGTTTAGAAGTAAAGCTCTGTAGGTAAGGCATAATATGACAAACAAAGGAAAATAATTGTGAACAAAGTAAATGTGTACAATTTAACCTGTTCGCTGTCAGTATGTTTTCGCTAGTGACAATGGAATGGGTCAGTGTACTAAAATATTTAAAAAAAACTTATTTATAAAGTGATTTTAAAAAATCCAAGATACTCTGTAGTTTAGAAATGTGTTAAGGAATTTAAAAAGTAACTGATTGGTTGTTTTGTATGAATAGTGTAACTATAAATAATGACCCGTTTTTGTGGTAAAGCCTATATACCACAGACAGTGAACGGGTTAAAAGCAGAAATTTTAAAATTCATTTTAAGACGGTAACTGCTATGTCAATGATGGGTACTGATTCAACACATCAGATATCATTAATTCCTTCAGAGTCAGACATTAAAACTATATAACTCTATTTGCAAGAATATTTTACTGCCCCTTTCAATTATAATATACCTGCATTTCATGTCTTTATATCTCAAGATATATCTCAAAGTTAACCCTTTCAATTATACCTGCATTTCATGTCTTTATATCTCAAAGCTAACCCTAACCCTTTCAATTATAATATACCTGCATTTCATGTCTTTATATCTCAAAGCTAATAACAGAGATCAATCTACTGCATGTGTTTTTTTCTCTTAACTTTCCTCATATATAAAACCATTAAAAGACCACTTTGATAGCTACTTTTCTACATATGGATATATATATATTTTAAAAATAGATAGAAGGGATTAATTCTAAATAATTATATGATGTAGCAGTACAGTAAGACAATAATACCAAGTGTCCAGAGCAGCAAGTGTTTTGTCAAATATCACAATGTTGTTATATAATGTAAATTAAATTTTAGATAGAACAATACAACAAACAAAAAATATAAATGAATACATTTCTTCAGCAGCAAACACATTACAAAGTCAAAATTGTCATTTAGAAAAAGAGAACAAGTCTACTTGCAGATATGTGGAATATCAATATTAACCTATTCTGGTGCCAATACCTTTCATACAATCTGTATATGACAAAAACATTACAAATGCCTTTCATACAATCTGTATTTGACAAAAACAAGCTACTCCAGATAGCAGTGGCTTTTCTGTTTAAAGTCCTGATTGGATGGTTTTGAGTATAATGTAATTTACACTTGGAAGGGGATAGTTATTCAAACAACCAGGAAAATAGAAACAGCAAATTAATTTATATGCTTTTTTTAAGAAAAAACATAAATTCCTTTCTTTGCTTTTCTAAAATGTGTAAAAGAAATAAATGAGGAAAAAAAAACTTTATGCAAACTTATAAAATGAAAGAACAAATTATGTAAATATACTCATCTTGGAATATGAAAGGCAAAACTTTAATATCAATGGTCATTATTTATAAATATAGATATATATTTCAACATTTATAATCAAAATTTCCACATTAATTTTCTAGTTTTTGCAACTTGTTCACCACAGCACATGAATACTTCCAGTGCACCATTAACTGTGTGAAGGCTGTCTATCCATAATTGTCACTCAGTTTGTTAGTGCATATTTTTCAGTGAGACGATGGAATAATGTACCAATAAAATATTTTAAATAAATGCATGAAAGTACTTTTCATTTACAAAGCCACAGGTCTAAGAAAACACCCTTGCACTAATTGGTGGGATTTTACTGAGGTTACACTGTACATATGTAAAGTGAAATAATCATTAAGTTGTACACTTTTATATATTTAATCAAATTCATAGAAAATCCAAGAAAATTGTATTTTATTTATCTATTTATATTCTTATTCCAATGAGAGACCTGTTTAAAAGCACTGGATATCAGTCAATCATTCACTAAAATAATTTAATTAAATGAAAGTATAAAATATTCAAATGCTCCAGTTTCTTGCCCAGCAATCTTACCCATTCTATCTCATCAACTTTATCTACTTCTTGCTGAGCAATTTTATTTCTCCTTGTCCAAAATCTTTAACTTATTCTTTCTAAATTAATTTCATTACTGCCTGCAAAGCAACTTTAATTATTCTTTATATTTGCAGCTCAACAACTCTGTCTTTTCCAACCTGTTTAACTATATTTTGCCCAACATTTTTAACTACTCTTTGCTAATAACAACTTTTTCGTGCTCAACAACCTCAACCATTTCTTGTCCAACAATTCGAACAACTTATTGCCCATCAACACCTGGTCCAAAAATCTTCACTACTTCTATCTCATCAACTTTAACTATTTCTTTCTCATCAACTTTAACTACTTCTATCACATTAACTTTAACTACTTCTATCTCATCAACTTTAACTACTTCTATCTCATCAATTTTAACTACTTCTATCTCACCTATTTCTTTCTCATCAACTTTAACTATTACTTCTATCTCACTAACTTTAACTACTTCTATCTCATCAACTTTAACTACTTCTATCTCATCAACTTTAACTACTTCTATCTCATTAACTATAACTACTTCTATCTCACCAACTTTAATTATTTCTTTCTCATCAACTTTCAATACTTCTAACTCATTAACTTTAACTACTTCTATCTCATCAACTTTAACTACTTCTATCTCATTAACATTAACAATTTCTAGCTCATTAATTTTAACTACTTCTAGCTCAACAAGTTTAATTATTTCTTTCTCATCAACTTTAACTACTACTTCTATCTCATTAACTTTAACTACTTCTATCTCACCAACTTTAATTATTTCTTTCTTATCAACTTTAAATACTTCTATCTCATCAATTTTAACTACTTCTATCTCATTAACTTTAACAACTTTAACTACTTCTATCTCATTAATTTTAACTATTTCTATCTCACCAACTTTAAATATTTCTTTCTCATAACTTTAACTAATTCTATCTCACCAACTTTAATTACTTCTATCTCATCAACTACTTCTATCTCATTAATTTTAACTACTTCTATCCCACCAACTTTAATTATTTCTTTCTCATAACTTTAACTACTTCTATCTCACCAACTTTAATTATTTCTTTCTCATCAACTTTAACTACTACTTCTATCTCTTTAACTACTATTTTTTTAATTATTTCTTTCTCATCAACTTTAACTACTTCTATCTCATTAACTTGAAATACTTCTTTCTCATTAATTTTAACTACTTCTATCTCACCAACTTTAATTATTTCTTTCTCATCAACTTTAACTACATCTATCTCACCAACTTTAATTATTTCTTTCTCATCAACTTTAACTACTTCTATCTCATTAACTTTAACTATCTCTATATCATTAACTTTAACTACTTCTATCTCATCAACTTTAATTATTTCTTTCTCATCAACTTTACTACTTCTATCACATTAACTTTAATAAATTCTTGCAAATAAATCTTTACTGCTTCTATCTTGGCAACTTTAAGTATTTCTATCTAATCAACTTCAATCACATTAACTTTAATAAATTCTTGCAACTAAATCTTTGCTGCTTCTATCTTGGCAATGTTAACTATTTCTATCTAATCAACTTCTATCACATTAACTTCTTAATAAATTCTTGCAACTAAATCTTAACTGCTTCTATCTTGGCAACTTTATCTATTCACGCAACAAAAACTTGGAACTACTTTTATTCTGCAACTACATCATCAAAAGTAGTAACCACCAATACACTTTTAATAATTTTAATTAAAATTGCCTGCTAAAAAAATTACTGAACCAAACTAAAATAAGTGAAGTCTTACCCAATAGCATTCTACAGATACTTCAAAAGCACTGATGAGTTGCAAATTTATCTAAATAAATTTAACTATTGCTATCTACACATCTTGAATATCTGAAGCATATACTCGATGAGATAAATACTGATAAATACACAGATAAAATCAATGTTCTAGTACTTCGTAAAATTAAACAGCTCAAGAAAAAAATTTAGCACAATAAAATTCACTAATATCCATATCTCACTAATATCCATATCAAGTGAACAGGCAAGCTAAAATTAATTTTTAAAATACAAAGAGGATTGCTATATGTCCCTGCTATAAAACAACCTTATCTTTATAATGACACTGATTTTAGCTGACTGTCTCTAGGAATAAAGACAAACATATAATTTGATGTACAGTTTGAGGTGGGGGGTGGCAACATTATGACATACTGATTAGCTTTAAATGACATTAAATGCCAGTTAATATAGAGATTTGTGAAAAAATAAATTACATTAAAAATATATATTGTGCAAAATGGTCTTAAATTTTCAGTAAAAATTTGTTCAAAAACTTCATACATAATCTAATCTGAAATAAAATTACGAATGGAAATACTTCTGCTAAAGCAAGATTATATTTATCATATAAAATTGAATTTAGATTTTTTTTTAATCAATAACATGAATTTACTATCATCTATAATCTCTGAAACAAAAAGATATTTAATTTAATTTAATTTATTACTTTAAAATGTTAAGCTGCTTGTACCATGCAAGAATATGATCAAAAATGATTTAATATTCAGCAATTCACAGAATCACTTTAAATATGGCTAACTATTGCAAGAAAGCATTTTTAAAATTGTGTGTGTGTTTGTATATAACTAAGTATCAGAAGCAATAATACACCACTTATAAAACTCTAACTACTATCAAATGAGTCACAACAAATATTTGTAAGTATATAAAAGAAAAACAAAAAAAAAATTCCCAGCACAAACCTTATGTGATGATTTTAAACTATCACATGTTTCCTCCTTCTACAGAATGTGTATGTACATAAGAATGACAGCTGCCACAAAGTGAATTAATATTCCGAAGCAAACAAATTGAAGCAGAAAATTCTTTTTTTTTTTTAAATGACACTAATGGAATTGTTTAAAGTATCACAAAGACATATCATATATTTCAAATGAAAGAATGTTAGAGAAATGGAAATAGTTAAAAGCATTAATCAGAAAGATGTATCATATATTTCAAATCAAAGAATGTTAGAGAAATGGAAATAGTTAAAAGCATTAATCAGAAAGATGTATCATATATTTCAAATCAAAGAATGTCAGAGAACTGGAAATAGTTAAAAGCATTAACCAATAGTGTTATCAGAAGCTAACAGGAAACAAACTGAATAAGTACCTCATTAAATATGAATATATTACTTTCCTAGGCCTCAAAAATATAAATTCATAATAAAGATCCAAATGGATAAATTCTGGGGTCACTCTTTTTTTTTTTTACTTTAAACCCTGATTATCTCATAAATTCTAACTTTAATTTGTTGAGGGTCACCAAGGGTCAAGTATCAGGCAAAAATACATGAGGATGAGATGAATGAAAATAAATAAAACCCTGATTATCTCATAAATTCTAAGGTCAAGTATCAGGCAAGACTACATGAGGATGAGATGAGTGAAAATAAATAAATGTCACACAAGAAAACATGATATTAGAAATGTATTCCATTCAACATCTCAAACTCATTTGCATCAATGAAAATGAGCAAAAAATATTAGACAACATAAATATGTATTAAAATTTTTAGATACAACTAATGTATATGGATGTACAAATGCATATAATAAAGCAGCTAATAATTTCTTTCTTATTTTAATATTGTTGGCATTGTTCTCAGTAGATAATGTTGGCTATATTCCTCATATTTAAAAATATTTTTAAAAATTATACATCTTACATTACAAATCTTACATTAAAAAAAAAAAGATAAAGTCAGCCCATATACAGTATCCATGATTATGTCACATTCAATATTCTCTACAAGTCAGGTGCAGTAAAAATAACTCTGCCCCACTCTATTTCCTACACAGTCCAGGTCATGTGTAGTAACAGTGGATATGACCCACTCTATATCCTATGTTGGTATATGATCCACTCTATGACCTATACAGGACATATGCATAAAAATGACTGAGTATGACCCACTCTGTATCCTATGCTGGTATGACCTATACAGGACATATGCAGTAAAAATGACTGAGTATGACCCACTCTGTATCCTATGCTGGTATGACCTATACAGGACAAATGTATTAAAAATGACTATGACCCACTCTATATCCTATGCTGGTATGACCTAAACAGGACAAATGTAGTAAAAATGACTATGACCCACTCTATATTTCCAATAACCTATCTCACTTACTCATTTTGTACTCCACTAGCTTCTAATGTCGATTTAGTTTTCTTTGGAAAAATCTCCATTCCATTCAAATTAAAACTTGATCATTGTATTAATTTTTTCATCTATATATACATTTGTAAGTTATGATACATTTAAAAAAAAACCACATACTTTGAACAATAATAATAATATCACATTTGAAAACTTGGATTTTGGATATAAATATATTACATAATTGTTATAGCGCATTTGTCTTTAACAAAGGAATTTGTAAATCATTCATTAATAACTAACACATATGTACATGCACAATTTCATGTTCAGCAGTTCTAGTATTATACAAACTAATCAAAACTTACTGTCATTTAAAAATCATTCATTCCAAATGGTTTTACAAACGCAGGTAAAAATTTCAATTACAAGAAAACAAATTTAGATAATTCAGAGGAAATCTGGCAATCATAAATTTTAATAATCTATTTGTAAGCAACCTAAAGTGGTAATTATTTCTGAGCTCAAAGCAACAGCTGTTGCTCTTTTCTCTAAATGCTAGCCACCAATGTTTCAAATGAAAACAAAATTATCTGTTTAACTTTTGTTGTACCAGCTGTCAACCCACCTAAAAATACTAAAACAATTAACCCTAATAATTCATGCAAAGAAAAAAAGAGATAAATATGATTAATATTTTTTTTAAACAGTTGTGAAATATGCTACAAAAGGAAAACAAAGTGTGCGTGCGTATACTGCCAATTGGAAAAAACAAACAAACAAATATGCATTCTTACTTGCAAAAATAATACAGCAAAAACAGCACAAAAAAAAGAAACTTATCTCCAATTGTCTAGAACTTAAATGTATATAAATGCACACATACACACACACATACAGGTAGATCGGTTAGAATGTGTAATAAGTTTCTTAAATATGACTTCCCTGGAACAAAGCTAAAACTGCATTTCATATCTGTGCTTACAAATATAAGTATTTGTCTTGAGTTAAAAAAAATACTTTTTTAATTACCTGCAATGATGTGTTCAAATTTTCTCTAAAAGGGAAAAACTATCAACTATACTGTCTTCTTTTCTTGTATCATGTCTGCAGCCTTCTCTGCAATCATCATGGTTGGAGCATTTGTGTTGCCTGAAATAATTCTTGGCATGACAGAGGCATCCACAACCCTTAGACCTTTTAATCCTCTGACCCTGCAAGGAATCAATACCACCATTTCCAAGCATTGCCATAAAACTTCAATTAGCAGCATTCAAACAAATTCTGTCGGATATATTTTCTTAGTACCACATTAATAGTAAGCAAGAAATCAACCATAGATTTTTTCACCATCAGTAAACAGATCAACTGTTCTGGAAAAGGGATCTGTTTTGATACACATTAACCATAATGTACACAAAACAATGAGAAAGCAATATATAACAAAAAACAAAAGAATTATTTCTTCTCATGTTGGGTGCATGAGTTTACATTCCATTTTTTCCATGAAGTGGTATGAACTACTTTTAATAAAAGCCACCACAAATTTATAGAGTTGGTGTATTAACTGAGATTTTGATTATCCAGAAAAGTGTCCATATCCCTTGAGGATAATCAAGAATATATGTCAGTTTTCTTCTGAGACTAGGGTATTAAATTTTGCCCAGACTCATTTCAATAAATATTAAAATAATAAAATAGATTGATTCAAGCCGGTGTACTAGCATAGAAGTAAACATGACAAATACACATTTAGCTAAACCACCCAAATTACAAGGAGAGGGAGACTGGATGTTTTTTCAATGTAAGCAAATAGAAGCTAATTAAAATATATTATTTAACTTGTAAATCCAACCTTGACACAGAGGTAGGCCAAACCTCAGTCAGTATAAATAAGGAAAATAGAAGCCGTTAAGATCCAAAAGAGATTAGTGGTAGTATGCCTTCATCCATGAATGAGTAGATGTGGAAGAATACCTTGACCCATGGGTCAAAGTGTGCTGTAAACATTATGTGACAGAGGCAATAACTTCAAGTGATAAGCAAAATTAAATCACTTCATCTATAGGATGCTTGGGCAAGAAGGAGATCTAGAGTAAAGATCACAATGTCTGTGTGATTGAAGTCTAAAAAGACTTGAAAAAACAAGAGAGAATGATTTTTATGAAAATTTAAAAATCTCTGATACAGTATCTCTTTCTAACTCTTTGTTTTTGGCAGAAACAAAAGGTATGTTTATTTGTTATTGTATGGAGAATTACAGTTTAAGAACTTTTTCTATATATGTAGGATGTTAAGTACAATATCATGTATACTGTTTTCAGTTTAGTGGACTTTGTGATCAGACGGATTTGGCCCTGATACAAGCCACTGTCAATTTAATTGTAGCAAATACTTATCACTGCATTGTCATTTTTAGGGTTTCCTTCTATTCCCTTCAGTTCTGTTTTGTTCTATTCCATTCAATTCTGTTCTGTTCTATTCCATTCAGTTCTGTTCTGTTCTATTCCCTCCAATTCTGTTTTGTTCTATTCCATTCAGTTCTGTTTTGTTCTATTCCCTCCAGTTCTGTTTTGTTCTATTCCATTCAGTTCTGTTCTGTTCTATTCCCTCCAGTTCTGTTTTGTTCTATTCCATTCAGTTCTGTTTGTCATCATTCTCCTTTGATGATTAAATTCTGCATCTGATCTGGGACTGTACATGGCATCCTAGATCTGGCCAAGAGTCTAAGTATCTTCATAGCTGGGCTGTGAGAGAGCATTGTGACATAAGCCGCCTGCTTTATGCGTGTACAAACATGAAAAGAAACTCACCAGTGAAATAAGATAAGTTCTCCCAGGTACATTAAGGTCATAGAGTGTGTACTCTATTTACCACAAACTCTTATAAGAGTGAAAAGAAAAATATTGAAAGAAATACTGTATATGAGATATAAACTTTCTTTGGGGAGAAAGGAAGAGTAGGTAGGAAGACAAACCTTAGGGTACGCTAGATCTCTTTGAGATAGCTATAATTGGAATTGTGAATTGTAAGTTGATTGTTTCAATTTTTAAAATTTATTTATTAATTTTTCACTCACCCTCATGTCATTCCTAATCATCTTTTTAAGTAAATTTCATATTGTAAAATTTTGTGCCATGTTCCTGTTCTATATTTAGCAAGGAATGGCATGGGGCTCATAGAACTACCAGAAGTGTTGACCTCAATTAGTTGTGTTGTCCTAGATTATTCATTAATTTACAGGTAAACGACAATATATGACAGACAATCAAGGGTCTTCAAAAATACAACTATATACTTCAAAAAAATTAATTATTTCTAAGACAAATAAATACTTATGTTTAAATTTTTGCTTTAAATTAAACTAATTTAACTCCATTTTCATTGTTTCTTATTTTAAAGAAACAATGAAAATGGAGTTAAATTAGTTTAATTGACAATAATAAAATATTTTAATTTTGTATACTGTTATTCAGCACTGAATTCTAGCTTTGTACTTTGAACAACAATGATTACAATCACAAATCTCTTCTCTACAAAGAACTTTTGGGATTGTTACAACAAATGCTTGTTGCCAGATTAAACAGGGATGTCATTTATAAACTTGCTTCAAAGTTATCTACATATATTTCCTTTTGCAGACATCCTTCTTTCATTTGAAATCTTAGACCATTCCTGCAAGTTTTGCTGGTAGAATTTTTTGGTGCTTATGGTGTACAGTTGCTTGGAGGATATTATATCTAGCAGTAGCAGGAAATAAACTGCATTAAGGATGGAAATCTCATTGTTATTAAGTCTTTCAGGTTTAATGATCCATTAATTTACATTAACCCTTACAACTGCAACACTGTTTAAAAAACCAGTTTGTGCCTTTGAATCCATGTGGTAGCTGTAATTATAATTAAATGTGTACAAAAGCAGGTATTTTATTACACAATAACACGGTCACAAATCTAACCACATCATCTTTCATTGTCTGATCAAATGGTATGTAGTCATTTTCAAAGTCAGACTGAATGAATAACTAACAAAATAATTCATATCTCTCTCCTGCTTTTCTTCATTTTCATCTTTGTTAATAACACCACTGCTGTCAAGCACTCTGAACAAAATCTGTAGTGCAACATTTATGCTGACTGCTCAGACTACTGTCTTGTTCAAAATTCCTTTCACAAAATATGCATTGTTGAACAAGTTCAATAAACAAGTTGATAAAAATGTCAGCAAACATGTGCACTGAAACTTTTCTTTTCAACCAATCAAGGATGAAAAATATCATAGATCATATACTAGAGAGATAACTCTTTGCTTACTGGACTGAAAAAGCTAGTTACTGATGCAAAAGAAAGAATGGGATAACTCTTTGCTTACTGGAATGAAAAAGCTAGTTACTGATGCAAAAGAAAGAATGGGATAACTCTTTGCTTACTGGATTGGAAAAGCTAATTACTGATGCAAAAGAAAGAATGGGATAACTCTTTGCTTACTGGATTGGAAAAGCTAATTACTGATGCAAAAAAAAAAAAGAATGAGATAACTCTTTGCTTACTGAATTGGAAAAGCTAGTTACTGATGCAAAAAAAAGAATGAGATAACTCTTTGATTACTGGATTGAAAAACTAGTTACTGATGCAAAAGAAAGAATTAGATAACTCTTTGATTACTGGATTGAAAAAGCTAGTTACTGATGCAAAAGAAAGAATTAGATAACTTTTTGCTTACTGGATTGAAAAGCTAGTTACTGATGCAAAAGAAAGAATTAAAACATTTCTGAGGTGGGAGGGGGTGTTTAAAAGTGACTATTACAAGGATGGTGGTGTATAATTTGCTTAAAGAAGCATACAGTAGTGCATCTTGATAATAATTACATGAATATACTGAAATTGAAATTAAGAATTCATTTCTACATCATTTTGAAGCAATTTTTTATGATTTGCCCCCAAAACCTGTAAAACTTAGATACTTTAAATGCTATGTACTTTTTTCAAGATGACACAGTCAAGAGATTAACAGGAAGAATGTTTTTTATTTAAAAACATTATTGTAAACTGTTTTCAGAATCACAGATTGTATCTTGTGAATCTATGCCTCATAAACTGATGGATGGTATGTCTTTATTATCATTGTTTTAGCTGCTGTCAAACGCCTAGCATTTTGCATTTCCCAAAATGATCGCCAACCATTTCTCAATCTTCTATACTTTTCTTCTTCTGAGGCATTGTTTTCATAGTGATCTTGTGTTAATATTTTTATTCTAGATTTCTGGATTTTAATAAGAGGTGTGGTACATAATTTTAAAAATATATGTAATTATTTGCTAAATAACACAATGCAAATAATCTAAGTAGGCATTTTCAGGGTTATATCAAGACTTTAAGCAGAAGAGGTCATGGAGACCCCCTTACCATTCATTGAGGGGTTCTACTCAGAATTCATCCAGTAAACATGATTAACAAAATATATTTACAGATAAAATTTATGAAAATTTTAAAACTACAACAGAACTAATACTTAGGTTTACATTGTAGACATTGGAAATTATATCGAAATTATTTACTTGCTTGAAACATACTGAAATGTTGAAACATTTTCCATGCAATGAGTGATGTCTCAATTTCTCTATGATGTCTGAGTTTGTTTTGGGAATATAAAACATGTTTTTCAGAGAAAACTGTAAATAGTATATTGCTTTTGATCCAGAACTTCCCTTAGATCTCTATCAAGTAGATGTTTTATGGAAATCTTTTATCAAAAAAATTGCAAGAGACTTTTGCTATTTCACCTCACACATTGCTAGTGAGTCATGCTTATATCAAAAAGACTGTAAGAGACTTTTGCTGTTTCACCTCACACATTGCTAGTGGATGTACCAGTCATGCTTGTACCAGTACCATAAAGTATAAGCTATCATTTCATATTTTGTTACACTAGTAGGCCAACTGAAATTAACTTCTACTTAAAATGTAATTTCTGAGCTTGTTTCCACCTCCCACCCCTGACTCTTATTTTACATTTTGCCATGCCTCCACTCCATCCCTACCCCAATGTAGTGTCAGTATCTCAGTCATAGAGAATGAATAAAGACCAATAGATAAAATCAAAGGTCTGTGTAACAGAAAACTTTGTCACTAATATCTCAGTCATAGAAAATGAATAAAGACCAATAGATAAAATCAAAGGTCTGTGCAACAGAAAACTTTGTCACTAATATCTCAGTCATAGAAAATGAATAAAGATCAATAGATAAAATCAAAGGTCTGTGTAACAGAAAACTTTGTCACTAATATCTCAGTCATAGAAAATGAATAAAGACCAATAGATAAAATTAAAGGTATGCGTAAAAGAAAACTTTGTCACTAATATGATCAAGCCACAAAAGTGCAAAGGGGTTCTGATAGTGAGAGAGAGAAAGAAATAACAGAAGAGAGAGACAGAATTATAGAAAGAAAATATAGTGTGATCTCACTGGGGAGGCATTGCAAAAATAAGAGCTAACCACACAGCATAATGCAACCCACCAAAATCCAAAATACAATATTTATTGCAGCCTACAAAATGTAATACCCAGAATGAGAAATGCAATCTGAGTGAAACACGAATCGTCCACTGGAGATCATGGAGATTATCGCGATGTATTAGCCAAGGCTTGCACACATGCACTTTACTTTAATGGAAAATGTTCATAGTTTTACGGTGACTGACTATTTACATAGTTTTAGGGTGACTGGCAAGCTCCCTTATGCGCTTGGCTATTTTCATAGTTTAAGGATGACTGGTGAGCTCCCTTATACACTTGGCTATTTTCATAGTTTTAGGGCTAAGTGGCAAGCATACATGTGCTTGGCTATTTTCATAGTTTTAGGGCTAAGTGGCAAACTCCCTTATGCACTTGGCTATTTTCATAGTTTTAGGGCTAAGTGGCAAGCTCCCTTATGCACTTGGCTATTTTCATAGTTTTAGGGCTAAGTGGCAAGCTCCCTTATGCACTTGGCTATTTTCATAGTTTTAGGGCTAAGTGGCAAGCTTCTAAATGGGATTATCACTTCCCCACCCACCATCTCTCTTCCTTCTATCTTTTCATTCTTTCTGTCCTTTTGTGATGTGTGTGTGCGTGTGTGTGTGTGTGTGTGTGTGTGTGTGTGTGTGTGTGTGTGTGTGTGTGTGTGTGTGTGTGTGTGTGTGTGTGTTTGTCTGTGTGCCTTCTAAACACTCTTCCTTTTGTAATTCCTATCTGCCTCTTTTATTTCATTCTCTTTCTTTCATTTTGCTTTCATTCTCTCCTCCCATTTTCTTCTATGTCTCTCATGTTTTGCTCTATCTCATCTTTTTCTTTATCTCCTTCTCTTTTGCTCTATTTCCTCTCTTGCTCTCTCTTCTTCCTCTTGCTTTCTCTCTCTTTTTCTCTATCTCATTTTATCTTTTTTTACCTACCTTTCTCAATCTCTCTCTTCCTCTCTTTTTATGTATGTCTATTTCTCTCTCTTCAACAAACACACAAGTTCCTTGGGCACAAAAGCTTGTACATCTGCTGGCCTTATGCCTATGCTTAAAAATAAAATACTAAGTACCAGAGCACGTTTGCTGGCCTTATGCCTATGCTTTAAAAAAAAAATACTAAGTACTAGAGCACAATGTTTGCTGGCCTTATGGCTATACTTTAAAAAAAGTACTAAGTACCAGAGCACAACGGAAGCTGGCAGGAGTAATTCAGAAAAAAACTGATAATGCACACATCAAATTTAAAACTAAATTTCAATCTACCTTTAAAATAAAAACTGGCATATTAATACTTAAGATTACCATGAAACTTAAAGATAAAAAACACTTTTTTGGCATGCTGTATTATGGTTCTTACATATTGATAAAAAACAAAAAACAAAAGAAAGTTACTATAAAATAATTTTACTTTAAGCAACATTTTCTAAAAACTGACACATACTTTATCCATTTTTTTAAATAAAAAGTATTTACGAATATGTTAGATTAAAACACTGACTCTACATCAGGGGACACCAACCTTTTTGATACTGAGAGCTACTTCAAGGGTACTGAGTCATACGAAGGGCTACCATCTTCTGAAATATAACAAATTTACTTAGTTTGCAGCTGAGTTGTGCTATTTTTAGAAAGGCCTGCGGGCAACTCATGTGGTCTTTACGGGCGACCATGGTGCCCGCGGGCACCGTATTGGTGACCCCTGCTCTACATGTTACTGATGACAAAAGGACCATTTCTAGTTAATTCGGGATTGTTCAGCAAGTAATTTATTTAAAATATAAATCTTAAACAGGTGTCTGATATTAGTAAGTAATGCATCTTTAACTGATGAAGAAAATAAATGAACTTAAAACTATATGGGTGTTCCATGAGTTTGGAATCATAGAAAGAGTTATATAAATGGCAACATGTCAAGCAAACAAAGTCCAGCAAGTTGAGGAGTGAAGATTTTACATGTCAAGCAAACAAAGTCCAGCAAGTTGAGGAGTGAAGATTTTACATGTCAAGCAAACAAAGTCCAGCAAGTTGAGGAGTGAAGATTTTACATGTCAATAATGCATTGGTGCAAATGTTCATCACAAGTTTCCAGACTTATGGGACACTATTTCTACAATTAATATAGAATCAGCATTGTATAACACAAGATTCTTGACTTTGGGACACCCTCTATTTCTACAATTAATATAGAATCAGCATTGTATAACACAAGTTTCCAGACTTATGGGACACTATTTCTACAATTAATATAGAATCAGCATTGTATAACACAAGATTCTTGACTTTGGGACACTATTTCTACAATTAATATAGAATCAGCATTGTATAACACAAGATTCTTGACTTTGGGACACTATTTCTACAATTAATATAGAATCAGCATTGTATGACACAAGATTCTTGACTTTGGGACACCCTCTATTTCTACAATTAATATAGAATCAGCATTGTATAACACAAGATTCTTGACTTTGGGACACTATTTCTACAATTAATATAGAATCAGCATTGTATAACACAAGATTCTTGACTTTGGGACACCCTCTATTTCTACAATTAATATAAGTGACTGTATAGAACTATTTATTTTTATTTTTGTAAATACCTGAGTTGTGGGTCAACAACAGATGTAGGATCATCAACTGCTCCCATTTTGCATGTGCTTGAAGGGTGATAGGCAGTTGTCACCCATCGGCGGATAACACAGCGCCAGTAATCATCTGAGTCTAAGCCATAAATCAGACAGGACTCTACGGGACTGTCTACCATAAAGGCACCAAGGCTTTGCATTGTAGGTGTTTGAATCAATTTCTTACAGAACTTTACACCTGAAGAAGAAACAGGAGCAAGAAATATAAAACAATCAACAATCACATGAATTAAACTACTGCTTCAAGGAAAGTTTCTGCTATAAAGGCACCGAGGCTTTGCATTGTAGGTGTTTGAATCAATTTCTTCCACAACTTTATGCCTGAAGAAGAAACAGGAGCAAGAAATATAAAACAATCAACAATCACATGAATTAAGGCTACTGCTTCAAGAAAGGTTTCTGCCATAGAGACACCAAGGCTTTGCATTGAAGATTTCTTACAGAACTTTACACCTGAAGAAGAAATAAAAAAAACAATCAAGGAAGGTTTCTGCCATAAAGGCAACGAAAACTTTACACTGCTTACAAAATTTTAAGAAAAAGGAATTTATGCTTCAGTGACAATCAATATTTCAAAGAGAAAATGCACATTTTAAAAATTTCTCTAAAAGTGGTGGGTCGTCTTCACCTAATGACAACTGAAACAATGATATATTTCTTAATTTATACTTCAGTGCAACCCCTATAATCCAAATTGCTTAAAAGCAAAAGGGGGATGGGGTATTTTGATTACTGAGCTGCATGTTCTGCATCTTCACCTAACAAAAGAGGAGATTTTTCCTTCTTGTTTTATATACTACAGTGCAATCTTTGTAATCAACCTAACAAAAGAGATTTTTCCTTCTTGTTTTATATACTACAGTGCAATCTTGGAAATACACCTAACAAAAGATTTTTCCTTCTTGTTTTATATACTACAGTGCAATCTTTGTAATATACTAAATAAAACAAATTGGTGATTGAATTACTGAAATGTTCAAAACGTGGATTTTAAAATAAAACCTAGGTTTAGATATACTTTGAAATGCTTATGTGTGCATACATTCTTTTAATGCTTTATATGTATACTGTTCTAAAGTAGACATGTAATCTAGTTCATACATTCTTTGAATGCTTTATATGTATACTGTTCTAAAGTAGACATGTAATGTAGTTCATACATTCTTTTAATGCTTTATATGTATACTGTTCTAAAGTAGACATGTAATCTAGTTCATACATTCTTTTAATGCTTTATATGTATACTGTTCTAAAGTAGACATGTAATCTAGTTCATACATTCTTTTAATGCTTTATATTTATACTGTTCTAAAGTAGACATGTAATCTAGTTCATACATTAAAACATTCATGAATATATACATTTAAGTGACAGACAAACTGACAGTACTTATGCTAAGTTTGATGTAATGTAGAGAGTTTAATGTTTTTGCAGGTACACTGATGTAAAAGTGTGCATAAAATTAATATCTTGATATTGATAAAAAGGGGGTATAAGAAACTGACAAATGCAGTCACAATCTTGAGCATATACAAATGACCACATTTAATGTTTTTACAAGTACATGAATATAAAAGTGTTCATATAATCAACATATTAGTGTAAGCAACATACATTAAAATGATGAATGCAAGCACAATCTCAAGCATATGCAACTGACTACACTCATTCTAAGTTTTAATGGTTTTACAAGTACACTGATGTAAAAATGTGCATGCAATTAACTAACCTCTTACTGAAATAGTAGACCAATGTTTCTGCCACTATAGAGGGGCATTGTTAGAGGGAAGTCTTTATTTTTAAATTTGTGATGCTTTCCACTAGATGGATGGAATATCATCAAACTTTCTCCTTTCATTCTGAGTTTTAGGAACAGCAACAGATTCTTCATTAGAAACAATAAAAATAATAAAATAAAGTTCCATTTCCATTTGTCTTTTTGAATTCTCATAAACTTCTCAACTGTAATCCTTCTGTTCATTAATTAACATGTTTGGAATACTGATGCATGTTAAGATCAAGACCACAAGATGTTTCCTAGTTCATCATTAATTTCTCAGATTGTTAATTTCCAGTTTTCTGGTTAATTTCTGATCAAGTCAACATTTCCACGCATTTTAGCAATTATTTCCTCATTACATAAGTTGAAAGTCAACACAATCACCTTTGAATGATTCTCAGCCATCTGGAAAATATTTTATCCACTGAAGGAAGGCAGTCTCACTTAACAAGCATCAACACATGCAAATCTGAGGATTTTCACTTCATAACAACACAATAAGTGAGTATACTGACACACTGAGTGAGCATACTGACATAAATGGTGAACATATTGACAGAGTGAGCATACTGATACGTGAACATATTGACACAGAGTGAGCATACTGCAATGAGTGAGCATACTGATTCACAGTGTAAACATACTGACACACAGAGTAAGCATACTGACACATGGTGAGCATACTGACTTAGAGGGTCAACATATTTACACACAGCATAGTGACACACATAGGAGGCATATTGATTTATGGGGGGAGCATAGTGATACACATGAGAGTGTAGGGAGAATGGGGGGGGGGGGGGAACATAGGTCTGATCAGTGAGGATGCTGGTAAAAAAAAAATCTTTATACTGTATGATCCTAAATTATAAAAGTTTCAATCAGAAGTTAGTCTAAATTTATATTTTCTTAAAATAAATAAAATCTCTCTTTAAATTTGTCTTGAATAACTGGACAAAACATATCTATGCCATTGTGTTGTGAACTGGTAAACACAGGACAAGTGAGGCTAAAAATGCAGTGGTGGATAAAAGAATGGGTCTTCTTGTCATACGATCCCAAATTTAAAAAGTTTCTGAAAGAATTTGCCTCATTCTGACATTCTAGGGGAAAACATTATCTCTTTTCATCCATCTTGAATAGTTGTAAATAACATGTATATATATATACCTATGTTGCACACTGACAAAACATGACAAGCATGGAATCAGCACAGGAAATGGTGGTTACATTTTTTGTTTAAATTCCTGTCATGATTTGAAAATAGTGACACTCTCTGAAAACATTTTTTATAAAATTACCTTGATTTAATTTTTTTAATCAGTGTTGCCATTTTACAAATGGCTGTATGCAAGGGTAGTATGGCTTATATCAATGAATGATGTCTAAATAAAAAAGTTATCTGCACACTATGAGAATACTTCAGGAAAACACCTAAAGCCCTTGCTCTTTCTGCAAATGGAAATTTTAGTCCACATTTAGCAGTGTAAAGCTCTGGAGCTTTTGTGGTATTTTCTCTCCCTTTGCTGCCGTGTGCTGACATAAGGTTGTAAAGGCAGGTACATCTGTGCTAGTTATAAAGGCTGCCAGGTGTTGCCTGGTGGAAAATTTTTCTATCATTATCTGATAACACAGAAGATGCAGGAGATTAATCAGCAATTACATGGGGAAAAAATGTTTTATAGCATTAGAAAAAAGCACAACTTACAATTGTTGGGGAGAGAACCCTACATTTCAACATTCAAAACATTGAAATATATTTTATATATATAGCTAAAGTTTGTAGAGTGATATATATATATATAGCTAAAGAGCTACAAAGTTTGTAGTGATATATATATATATATATAGCAAAAGGGCTACATAGTTTGTAGAGTGATATATATATATATATAGCAAAAGAGCTACACTGTTTTTAGTGATATATATATATATATATATATATATATATATATAGCAAAATAGCTACACAGTTTGCAGTGATATATATATATAGCAAAATAGCTACACAGTTTGCAGTGATATATATATATATAGCAAAATAGCTACACAGTTTGCAGTGATATATATATATATAGCAAAAGAGCTACACAGTTTGCAGAGTGATATATATAGCAAAAGAGCTACACAGTTTGCAGAGTGATATATATTGCAGGCAGATAAATAACAGAGAGACAAATAAAGAAAATGGAGAAAGGAGCATCAAGGTACTCAGTTGTCAACATGTGTGTACCTTGTAACAAGACAAATAAAGAAAATGGAGAAAGGAGCGTCAAGGGATTCAGTTGTCAACATATGTGTAACTTGTAATAAGACAAATAAAAAAAAAATGGAGAAAGGAGCATCAAGGGACTCAGTTATCAACATATGTGTACCTTGTAATAAGACTTCCACATCCTCCGGTTTCTCCAAGTAGTTAGGGTCTATAAGTGGATAATCCCTGGGGTCTTTACTGTTTAGTGTGATGGTTCCTTTACTAGCTGGTCGCAGCAACGTTGGCAGACAAGACATACCTGAACGTCCTTCTCTGGTTTTCATCTCCATTAATGACTGCCAGCAAAAAGGTCTTTCAATGCAATATAAAATATTTCTTTGATTACTTAAGACAATGTAAACTCTGTTATACTGTTCCCCCTGTCTGTAACAAACCATCTAAGAAAATACAGAGATACAGTATCATAAAGGAATTGTCTTTTCTTTTCTAACAATGTCCATTATATTATCATAAAACAACTTTTTTAATGAATTCTTAAAATTTATAAAGTGCATTTATAACAATGCTTTTGGTATATTTTCAGAGCAGGGTAATGCACAAATGAACAGATCTTTACCCTAAGATTACTATGTGAGAAGTAACTCCAGCACCAACATGTCTTTGTAGGTTTGACAGGGGGTGGAATGCAACCCTTTGGTCCACCATGAAGTTGTACAAATCAATGCCAACCTGATCAAAGTCACAGAAAGCCTTCACAGCAAGGCTAGCACAATCTGCTTCAGTGGCCAAATAGGAGATTGGTTCAGGACAACAGTGGGAGTCAGACAAGGCTGCTTCCTTTCGCCTATTCCTTTCAACATCTTCCTTGAAAGAATCATGACAGATGCTCTGGAAGACCATGAAGGAACTGTCAGTAATGGAGGCAGAACAATAACGAACTTACACTTTGCTGATGACATCAATGGCCTTGCAGGAAATGAGGAGCTAGCTCATTTGGTAGCAAAACTGGACAGGACAGCTACTGCTTTTGGTATGGAAATCAGTGCAGAGAAGACCAAATTGATGACCAACAACACCAATGGCATCAGCACTGAAATCATGATTGGTGATCAGAAACTGGAAACAATTAATAAATTCAAGAACTTAGAGGCCATATTGACAGACAAGGGATCAAAACCAGAAATAGTGTTGAGGATTGTGCTGACAAAAACAGCAATGGCAAGGCTGAAGACAGTTTAGAAAGACAGAAACACCTCAGTGAGCTCAAAGATCAGACTTATGCGCTCCTTAGTTATATCTGTGTTTTATATGCATGTGAGTCATGGACCCTCAAGGCAGATTTCAAAAGGAGGATACAAGTTACTGAAATGAGATGCTTTCGACGGTTGCTTGGCATTTCACAAATCATGTCACAAATAAGGAAGTGAGAAAAAGAATTAGACAAGCCATTGGGCCCTATGAAGAGTTATTGGCCACCGTGAAAAAATGCAAAATGAAATGGTATGGGCATGTCACATGATCAACAGGGCATGCCTAGACAATTATGCAAGGTACTGTGCAAGGAGAGCGAAGGAGAGAAAGACAGAGGAAAAGATGGGAGGATAACATCTCAAAGTGGACAGGATTGAAACTGAGCAATACAGTAAGATTAGCAGAGAACAGAATGGAATGGAGGAAACTGGTTGTCAGGTCATCAGTGGTGCCCCAATGGTCGGCAAGACTAAGGGATAGATAGAGAGAGAGAGAGAAGAAAAGGCAGTTCTCACGAGAAATTAGAAGTGGAACTAGAACACAAAATAGAATTAGTTACTATAATGAGTAGAACAGCAGACAGGTAGATGAATTGTTTTCTAGTCCTGGTATAACTCTTGAGGCAGCAACAATAGTTTTTGAGTGGGAAGACAAAACCAAAGAGCTAGAAACAGAATGTATGAGAGTGCTTGAGTTAACCACTGAGCTTGAAGAATTAAAAAGAAAAATAAGAGAGGGTGAAGTTGGACAATTTAGAACTAGAGGAGTTAGCTGGTGAGGGAAAAAAAATGAAAGTTAGAATGTAGAGTAAGGAGAAAAGACAGAAAGATTAGAAGGTGAGTAGGAAAATGAAAGATTAGAAGGTGAGTAGGAAAATGAAAGATTAGAAGGTGAGTAGGAAAATGAAAGATTAGAAGGTGAGTAGGAAAATGAAAGATTAGAAGGTGAGTAGGAAAATGAAAGATTAGAAGGTGAGTGTGAGAGATTGGTTTTAGAAAGTGACAAGAAGACTGAGGCACTGTTGCTGGATTCTAGTGTTTGTTTTACTTCAAAGGATACATATAAGGATATATGTGACAAACTTCAAGCAATTAGTAGCCTGTGCAGAGATGACATGGTGATGACCTCTAAATCTTCTGGGAAAGTTGTTGAGTTTCACTTGAAGGATGGCCTCCTCATCTGGAAGCAGGAAGGGACCAAGGAGAATTTGGTACCAAGTGAATGTGCTGCATTTGGCTCATGACCAATCCGCTGCCAGTCATCTAGGACCAAGCAAAACTTTAGCATCTGTGGAAGCTGAGTTTTATTGGCCAGGTATGACAGGGGATGTCACTTGTTACTGTCAATCATGCAATATCTGTCAGCAAGTGAACAAGAAAATGGATCATCCTGTTCCATTAGGGGAAACCCCAACTATCAACATTCCTTTTAGGCATGTAGTCATCTTACTGGAGAATTCGTGCCCTCATCAAGTCAAGGTCACAGATAGACTCTCACCATCATTGATAACGCTACACGATACCCTGAAGTGGTCAGTCAGACTAAGGGGTAGATACATAGATATTTTTTTATATATACAAATCTGGTCCAAAACATGTGATCCATCTTATTCTTGATAAAGGTCATAAATATTGTTTATATTGTACTTAGAAAATAGCAACACTAAAGGGGCTCTATCAGATGAAAGTTTTGTAGTACTTCAAATAAAACATGAAACAGACAATGCACACAATTTTTTATAAGTAAAATAAGTTGTTGTTTTTTAATATTTACAATATGTTAATAAAGAATGAGTATCAAAAGTGTCACAGACATTCATGCCAGGACGAGGGTCAAGTTAACTCCCAAACAAAAAAATACTTCCTGATGTTGTGCTCTTTGTCTGGAGTGGTCTCCCCAGTACAAGAACAAGGTATAACCAAAAAGATAGTGGGGGGAGGCTGGTGAAATCTGAGTACATGCATATCTAGTGGGTATTCAAAAATGTACCTAAAACAATTCCTTTTTCTACCATACCACCATACCATCAGATACATATAAAGTAGGAGAATCACACATAGGGGTGGGAATTTTCCACTGGAATTTTTAAAATTTCTTTTCTGTATTTAAATGTATGATGCAGAGATGCATAAAAAAATCTTGATAAAGTATAATTCACTGCGTCACAAAAAAAATTTTTTTGTAAGTTGTCTAAGTTTTTTCAACTGATTTAGAAAAATTTTGCACTGCTAAATTCGAAAATGACATCATTTTTTTAATGAGGTCAGGTTTTTGTGCCAATTCGATTTTTAAAAATCCGATCTTATAACTAAATCGATTACATTAATTTTTTAACATTATTAGGCATTTTTCGTTAATATTTCTCTTCCAAAATAGGTTTTTAAATTATAAAAATATAAATTAAATTTTAAAAAATTATTTTCTAACACAATTCATTTATTAAAGGTTATAAAAGTTTATTAGTGTACATTGAATAGTAGACATTGATAAAGGTAAATACATATAAATTCAATATTAGGTCATCATTGTTCAAAATTCAGGGTATGAACTACCATCTCTTTGAACTTCTAGAATGCTCAGCAGTAGGAATGTCTCTCTTTAGAGTCCAATAGTAATCAGCCATCATGACTGCATCTCAGCGTCCCTGATACCTGGTCTCCATCTCTTTCATATCCTGATGAAATCTCTCCCCTTGCTCTTCACTCATTGATCCCAGATTTTCAGGAAACTGATCCATATGTGAGAATAAGTAATTCAATTTGATGCTCATGTTGCATCCAAGGTTTCTGAAAGCAGTCAGCATATTGGCAAAAAGCTCTGCGTAGTTCCTGGCCTTATTGTTGCCAAGAAAGTTTTTCAAACCAGAACAAAAGCCTTCCATGCTTCCAGTTCCACTCCGTTCATTGAGTTTTCAAACTCTGGATCTCTAATTAGCTTACGGAGTTGTGGACCATCAAAAATGTCAGCTTTTAACTTCTCCTTCAGTGTAATCGAGTGAGCTAGAGGTACAGAGGCAAACTGGTTACCATTGTGTAGCAGAACATATTTCAGTGATCGCTTGCTGCTGTCAATGAACAATCTCCAATCTTCAGGTTTATACTGTGGCACACCAAACTTGTGCAGAAGCTGTGCAATATCTGTACAGTACACCAGGTCCTTCTCTGTAGAGAAAAAAACTGAGGTACTCTTGATGTCTGTTGCAGTAGAAGGTGATGCAAACACTTTCAGAAAGGACTTTTTCCCCTCAATCTGGATGCCAATAGTTCAGCAGATAACTTTGACAAGCTGAGATCATGAACTAGAACATTTAACTCCTTTACGAGAAAGGATTTGGAGCATCATCATCAAGAATCACTAATTCTTCTTCTTCTTCTTCATATTCTTTAACACTAGAGAATTCTTCTTCACTAACGTTGGTAATTTCTCCAGGGACAGGTACTGGAATTTCATTACAATGAGCTACTGGATGACGTGCTGATTCACGATCGGGATACTTAAGGTTGATCTGGTATTTTCTGTTAATCCCAGTCACATCAATACGCAGAGGTAGCAGTCAGTGACATGGTTTGTCGATTCCCTCCAAACCATAGGAATTCCAACTTCAGACAACTCTTCTTACCCTTGGTCCAACGAAGCAGATTCTTGGTGCATGTCTTACATACCATGTGTGGCACCCAGATTTTATCCTGGTCACCAAGTTTACCTGATTGAACAAAACTAATGTCATTTTTGGATCCAGCACAATAAAACTGTCATAAATCCATCAAAACATCTTAGACAGCAAATTTGATGTTGCCCAGATTGCTAAGCAAGTACTAAATGTCCCAATAAAGGCAGAAGGCATAAAAGATGGTCTTCATTATGAAAGTCTTTGAAATAAAATCTGGAGAAGGTAAAAGGTAAAAAAACAGATGATCTTCATTATGATAGTCTTTGAAATAAAATCTGGAGAAGGTAAAAGAGAATTTTCAACTAACTGCTGCCATGATATATTTCCTACAGAAGAACAAACTGGAAGAATTTACTGTTTTTCATGAGAGTTTGGTAAAGAATATTGACCACGTTATCTTTCCTACAGAAGAACAAACTGGAAGAATTTACTGTTTTTCATGAGAGTTTGGTAAAGAATATTGACCACGTTATCTTTCCTACAGAAGAACAAACAGGAAGAATTTACTGTTTTTCATGAGTTATAACAGAGTTTGGCAAAGAATACTGACCATGTTAATTTGCCTCTCTGTTTTAGCCAGCATGACAGTATTAAATGCAAATACCTCTTAACATGCAAGAAAACAAAGTATATAGAGTTATTCAACCAAAATATTTTCTGATTTTTGTATGCAAACTTTCAAAATTCTAAGTGGGTCTTGCATAGATAATTCCCCCCACCTCCCCCCCCCCCCATGAATTGTAAAGGGAGATAATAGCTGCCTATTTATTGTAGAGTTTGGATAGGAAGTCTAAAGTTTTGGCCAAAAAGAAAGTCTTTAACTTAGTCAGCCCATCATCAAACATAGTAATACTTTACAAATCTCAAGACAAAGTAGAAACTTTACTGAACCTGAAAGAAAATGTGTAAAGCATATACAAAGCTAGTAATCCCAAAGTCAGGTGGAAGAGGCTGTTTTCTCTAAACTTTCAATGCATGCTCTGGCATCAGGCTTATCCATGCCTTCCCTCCAAAAGCAATGGTGTGATCAGGATCAATGGAGCATCTATAGCAGGGGTACACAAAGGTTTTAGGCCATAGGGCCAAATTTCCAATTGATAGTGCGTGGAGGGCCGCCACATGAATGGCTCAGTAGAAAAAAACACAAATAATGAAATAATGTGCTTTACATTCTTAATAATGGTAACATCCAAAAGTCCTCTGGGGGTCGCATAGAGCCCTATGGCAGGAAGAAAGGTATATAAAGCACACTGATTGTTCTGACTGAGAAAGCAAATGCCAAATCAGTATCAGTCACTGTGGCTACATTAATGGAACACTAGGCCACTGAGTATAAACCCCACCAGTAAAGCAATGTCTTTAACATTCTCTCCAGTGAGGGCATCAATGACACTGGACAACTTCAACTTGTCAGATTAATGCATAACACTGCTCTTACTGGCTTGTTAAGGGTTAATCTTGACTGGCAGGTGGATTCAGTATTAAAGTGTCTAGTTAAGAGTTAATCTTGACTGGCAGGTGGATTTAGTAGTAAAATGTTTGGTTAAGAGTTAATCTTGACTGGCAGGGGGGATTCAGTAGTAAAGTGTCTGGTTAAGGGTTAATCTTGACTGGCAGGTGGATTCAGTAGTAAAGTGTCTGGTTAAGGGTTAATCTTGACTGGCAGGTGGATTCAGTAGTAAAGTGTCTTTATCCATGCTAGGTGGATACATGCAAAAAATTATTAGTAATGAGGTGAACTTTTCAGGTCCATCCACAGGTAAAATTGTAGGAGTGAAAATCATTACTTTAAATGAAATATTGATGATGTTACCTGGTAATAACAGGAGCTACTCAAAGTCATTCAGCATGCCAATGCAAATAATATGGCATAATTCTGTTGGGGGTGGGGTTGACATGTTATTTGTCTTTTCCCTGTTATCACTTTAATCAGAACCAGATTTGAATGAGGAGCACATCGGGCGTTGTATTTTGGTCATTGAGGTGTTAGCATCAAGATCTAAAGTCTATGGATGAGTGGGATATAGGCAATCACATGGGTTGCTAGAGAACCTCTCCCACTTCTACTCAAGGCAAAATGTCAATCAAAGCTATGATAATCTCATGAGGAATCACCTAAGTGTAGTGCTTCCACACCAAAACGGCTTGATATCTTCATATGGAGATTAGAAGACTTGCAACACCAAAAAGGCTTGATATCTTCATAAGGAGAATAGAAGACTTGCACATCAAAAAGACAAAATAAATGAGCATGTCAACAAATGAAGATAAGGAAAATAAATCTTACTTTAATTAAGAGACACACAAAAGGACAAAATAAATGAACAGGACAGTACATGAAAATAAGGAAAATAAACATTTCCATAATTAGGAGTAAGATAAAAGGACAAAACATGAATGGGACAGTGAAAGAAGATAAAGAAAATAAATCTGACCATAATTAGAGAACAGACAAAATTGCAAAGAGTACAGCCTTGCCTTGCGAAACGTTTTCACAATACTGAAATGAGGCAGATACAAAGGGAGCCTACTCTGCAAAAAAAGGCATACTATTCAGGAAGTTTTATCCTTCATCTCTCCTGGATCTTACATGGCCCATCTGACAACCTGTTAATGTAGGGATCTAGTTGTATGAAAGAAAAATAATTATAGTTTACAAACACTAATACCTGTTAATGTATGGAAGGTATTGTATGCATCTAGTTGTATGAAAGAAAAATAATTATAGTCTACAAACACTAATACCTGTTAACATATGGAAGGTATTGTATGCATCTAGTTGTATGAAAGAAAAATAATTATAGTCTACAAACACTAATACCTGTTAACATATGGAAGGTATTGTATGCATCTAGTTGTATGAAAGAAAAATAATTATAAGTCTACAAACACCAATACCTGTTAATGTAGGGAAAATAAATATAGTCTACAAACACTAATACCTGGTTGGAAAATCCCCTTTGTTTGTTGGCAATTTCATTGAAGAGGAATCCACCAAAATGGACCTGCAAGTCAGGCCAGTCAATATTTTCCAGTTCAGATCTTGTGGCAAGAAATGCAGCAGTTTCTATACCATAGGTTGATGACAGAACTCCTAAAAAGCAACAACAATATTTATTGTAAGTTCTTACGAGTAAAACCCCATTTACTCACATGATATATTAAAGTAAATTAGACAATATACTCTCTCCACCCACAAACAATGAAAAATAAATAGAGCACATGCCACTTTATAGAGAATGGATTTAAGAGAATGGGTTCAAATTTTTCAAATACCAAAATACCATATTTTTATTTATTGGAATCATTATTTTTTAATTTTAAAAATTTGTTTGTAAGCATGGTACACACCACTTGAACTCAATGTATTTTGAAGTGACAATTAGAAACAAGTTAAAGAGTGATTATTTGAAATAATTATTATTTTTCAAAGTGCATTTAGATATCTCATATTTGCTGTTTTAGAAAGAAAGAAATATTTCATATTCTGTAATTGTGATAAAATACTATTCTCAGGTTTTTTAGTGCTCTTTCATTTTAGAGCAATGTACAGTAAGAACAGCCTGAAAGCAGCCATTTTGAAACATTATATCTGTAAAAAAAAAAAAAAGTGCAAGTGATGTTAGTGCACAAAAGAAGCAAAGGAAAAGCAAATGCTTCGATGTGAAACTGCAAGTGTTAAGGCAATTGGAAGCTGGTGGGTATCAAGTTGATGTAGGTGTTTCCTTAAACTTGGCAACACATCACTGCAGTCATGCAAATCATAGGGACCAGTTCATAGATAACCACCCTGACTGAGAAGAGCTGTAAGGCAAAGCGAGGTGTTCTTGAAATGATATTCTGATACCAACAAATGATATCCCACTGCCAAGAAATGATATCCCTCTGCCAATGATATTCCACTGCCAAGAAATGATATCCCACTGCAAAGAAATTATATCCCACTACCAAGAAATGATATTCCACTGCCAAGAAATGATATCCCACTACCAAGAAATGATATCCCACTACAAAGAAATGATATCCCACTACAAAGAAATTATATCCTGCTATCAAGAACTGCTTTGTGAGAAAACACTCAAGAAAAGACATACAACCCACAGTGCCTACATCATCTAAATACCAAGCTTTGTAGAAGACCCACAACCCATTCCCTAATTAGTGACTTTCATAAAATCAATCTCTCATTTTATTGTTTTAATGTACTGTATTTATTTTTCACCTTTCTGGTAAAATACATGTACAATGTGTAAAAATGTAAAAATGTTAAAATGACACACCATTTACCACACTTTCAGTTATCACTCCACAATATAGGAATATATCTTGAGTTATATATTTTAATATAATTTTCAACAGTGAAGTACCATTGTTATGCTGTTCATGCATTAGAATTACCATTTAACAGAATCAGCTAAATGACAAATGTGATCACCAGAAAAGCTTCTATTAATATATGAATTACTTTTTAATATAAAATAACTTTTTTCCTGAATTCTTATCATATACCCAAACTACAGGAGTGCAAATGTGTTCCATGTAACCCTCTGAAAGAAAATAAGACAAGATGGCCACAAATATCCTTAACAGGAAGAAAAATATGCAAAAATAACTTTGATCTACCGTGCTTATGTGGTCTATAGAAAACTATAAGGGCTTTAAGTCCTGAACCAAATATTTGGAATCATCATTAGGTATAAATAAATGGGGAGATAATTAATTGTGGAATCTTCATTAGGTATAAGTGGGGAGATCATTGCAGAATCTTCATTATGTATAGATAAATGGGAAGATAATTAATTGTGGAATCTTTGGTCAAAGGTCAAAGATACCAGAACACTGTCCCTTAGGTTACTGCTTTAAAAGAAACCCAAAATATTAAACACTATCCACTAGGTCACTGCATTAAAAGAAGCCAAAGATACCAGAACACTATCCCCTAGGTCACCGCTTTAAAGAAGCCAGAAATATCAAAACACTGTCCCATAGGTCACTGCTTTAAAAGACGCCAAAGATACTGAAAAGACCTGTACCCTAGGTCTTTGCTTTAAAAGAAGCCAAGGATACTGAAAAGACCTGTACCCTAAATCACTGCTTTAAAAGACGCCAAAGATACTGAAAAGACCTGTACCCTAGGTCATTGCTTTAAAATAAGCCAAAGGCAGGTCAGGTTACTACTTTTAAAGAAGCTTTTACAAATGCTTCTGAATTCAAATAAAGTAACATTACTACTGAGTCCCACATCTTAAACATCTTGTCTTATCCTTTACCATAAATGACAGAAAATATAATATATCTATCATTAGTCCTGAGTCTCATGCCTTCAAAAATGAAACTGTTCTACATCTTTTCTTTTCCACATTTGGCAGGAGATCTGATATATCTAACATTACTCCTAAGTCACAAATCTTCAACACATCTTTTCTTTTCCACAATTTGAATTTGGCAGGAGACCTGATATATCTAACAGTACTCCTGGGTCACAAATCTTCAACACATCTTTTCTTTTCCACATTTGGCAGGAGATCTGATATATCTAACATTACGCCTAAGTCACAAATCTTCAACGATCTTTTCTTTTCCACATTTGACAGACCTGATATATCTAACATTACTCCTAAGTCACAAATCTTCAACACATCTTTTCTTTTCCACAATTTGAATTTGGCAGGAGACCTGATATATCTAACAGTACTCCTGGGTCACAAATCTTCAACACATCTTTTCTTTTCCACATTTGGCAGGAGATCTGATATATCTAACATTACGCCTAAGTCACAAATCTTCAACGATCTTTTCTTTTCCACATTTGACAGACCTGATATATCTAACATTACTCCTAAGTCACAAATCTTCAACACATCTTTTCTTTTCCACATTTGGCAGGAGACCTTATATATGTAACATTACTCCTAAGTCACATGCATCCAAAACTTACTGCTCTACAGCCCTACTTTTCTGCATTTGGCAAAATTTTTGGCAAAAGACTGCATATGTCTAACGTAATCAGAGTTTTGCATCTTAACAAAAAATGGTTTATGTCTATTCATCTTTTATATCTGATAGGCAATATATTTTTTGTTTAAAGTAAATCAATATTTGCTAAAAAAATTGTCAGCAAGCATAGATCTTTAGCTTTTGATCTCCAAAAGTCAGAAAATATAATTTTACCAATAGCAATTGTCTGAAGTCTTTAACCAGTAAACATAAACTCTCCATTCAGCCTCTTCAAAGGCCCAGTCACAATGCCTGCCACTGATGACTGGCTAAACAATTTTCATCATACTGACGGGTAACATGTTTGCTATCAAAATGCTGATTTGATCATCTCCAAACAGTAAAACCAGGCAGCTCAGGATTCAAGACAAAGGCCCAAACTAAATAAGATTAAGATGTACTATCATATACAATGTAATTGTATGCATTTCATTGTATAATTGATAAACTACACTCTTAGGAATATTAGCAGTGAACATCAGACTATTGACAAAATCTGCAAAATTCTGCCTATGGCACTTTAATTTTTCAAATTACTTATGACCAAAACAATCTGATGCCAAGATAGGTTATAAATGCAGCCAAGACTATAAAAAATCTAAAATTAAAATTTACCTACCTTTACCCACTAAAAAGTATTTAACTGCTTCCCAAAAGCTGTCCAGCTTGTCTTTAGTCAAAGAAACAGTTGTGTTGAAACTGATCCCAAAGTCAAAGAACAGATGATCTTGTAAATTTTCTCCAACAGGTAAATCTTGTTTAACAGAAATCTTTTAAAAGAATAAAAGAAAAAGAAAGAAAAGAATAGCTGAAATCAAAGCAAAACAAAATATTATTTTTCTAAAATGTCCTTCAGAGTCAGACAAAGAGTGGAGCTTTATCTGTCAAACAGAAATACTGATTGTCTGGAAAAATTTAGTAATGTTGAACACGTATCTTATTTTTTTGTCTGTTCTGTGCACACCCAAAACAACAAAATAAATAAAAAATAAAAAATACAACTGTAATAAAAACTCAGCCTTTTATCTTTGTTTCAGATGAATACTATTGCAGCGGCCAAGGGCTTTCTTATTATGATAATCAGTGGTGTTACAATCATAATCTGCTCTCATGACATTATGGTACTTGATACACAAAAATCACCAGTCAAAGATATGTTTGGAAAATTATACTATCACAAAGTACTGCTACAGAAAAGACAACATCTTAACATGTCCATCAGGACAGATTGGTCACACTTTCTATGCATCTGATAGTTAATTTACTGGACAGTTGGACTCTGGTTTGTCACACCCTGCAAATATATATAACATACAATTTAGTTGTAATTAATTAAATCTGCAGTTAAAGGGAACCAGACAAAAATGTGCAGATCTCATGAAGTATTATTATAAATCTAATCACAAGCCTCATTTCTACATGTTCATATTCACAAGCAACATTCATAAGCAACATTTGTACTCAGATTACCTTCAAATACGAAAACAAGGTCACGTTTGCCACCAATATTTTACAGTTACTGACCTATGTCTGTAATGTGAAAATTGTGACACCTCCAATTTTTTACCCAGACTCCTGTATTGAAATGTAAGTGATTTGTTATATTTAAAGGCATAGTGCTAAAAATTTGTATGTTAAAAAATAAATAAAACAAAGAAAAATAATGTCCATCCCAATTAATCTAATCAAAAATATGCCACCATATATGAGAGTGATCTTACACCAAGCTCTTCTAGGTGTTTTTTGGGTCCCACTCCTGACAACATAAGTATGTGTGGAGAACCTATTGCCCCGGCAGACAATATCACTTCTCTTTTTGCCTTAATGGTGTGTGTGGTACCATTGCGTACAAACTCTACACCAATAGCCCTGCCATTTTCTATTAAAACCTGAAAGAAAAAAGAATGAATGAATCAATGAAACAACAACAGTCGTCAAGTAAAGAAAATATGCTCTTCATCAAATGTATATTTAAGAAGAACAAATAATTGCTTGTTGTTAATCTATAAAGATAAATATTTTTTGAATTTTTTAAGTTCAAAAATATAAGGATGCGGATTTATTATGTCTTCAGGTGAAATGTCTGTTTAACTGTGCAATAGATCTGTCTATTTACTGATCAATAGATCTGTCTATTTAAAGAGCAATAGATCTGGCTACTTAATCAGTTAATGAGCAACAGATGTCTAATTAATGAGCAACAGATCTGTATATTTAATGAATAATATATTTATTTAATGAGCAAAAGATCTAATTAATGAGCAAACATTTGAAAAGCAATATTTCATCTTCATCATCATCATATATCATCATCATAAAAGAACACTTAAAAACCCACTTGATCTTATAAAAGCATAAAATATTTTTATAATAATTAAAATAATTACATATAAAACACAGTCTTTATATAGGCTACAAATATAAGAATAACGTTAAACAAACACATAACAAATAACTGTACTTACAAAAGAGAAAAATAATACAATTTACATACATACAGTTTGAACAAAGACACAAGAGTCAGTGCTATTTCAGTCTGTGCCTTGGTAATGCAGTTGAACCCTGTTATGTCTCCGGCCTAAGGGTTTGCCAAAAAGTGTCAAGATAACCGATGATTAATATATTAACATGTGGTTGAAATTTCTTTATGTACATAATGTGCGTTAATAAATTAGAATGTATATGCACATGATTTTGGTGATTTTTTTACACAACAGTGTTGCTGCAATTTGATTGATGACGCGATCAGCATGCTATAAAAATGCACATACATGTTTGCTAACAACAAAAGGCATTAAACATTAAACTTCAAAAGTGGGCTAATTAACATAAAACTAAAAAGAGGTGTGAGCCAGTTGAAGGGCTTCAGTGTGCCTAGTAAACCCCTGGCAAGATTGCGCCCGATGGGGGAAACAATGCCCTTAAGTTTAAGATGCAGGTTGTGTTAACAAGCCGTGGCCATTTATCATTAGCAAGATGGTGAAGTGGCATCGATAACTAACATTTTCAAAAACCGGTGATTAGTCATGGGGATCAAGATAACCGATATTAAGTGGCAATTTTGGCCCTCTTTTGTGCTCGAGATATTAAGGTTCGGCAACATAAAAGAATCAACATAACCGATGAGAAAATGCTAAGACAAAGGGAATTTGGCAGTTCCACTTCAGAAACGTTGACTTAATAGGATTGGTGAGTTAACCGAGGTCAAGCTAAGTGGGTTCGACTGTAAGCACAGATCTCAACAAATAGAATTAGTCTATCAATGAAAATAGTAATACAGTAATGCACACACACACACTCACACACACACACACACACACAAACACACACACGTGTATGAAAACAAGAAGAAATGTTGCAACCATTCTGCACACAGACTTCTTCAGACAAAAGCAAGAGAGAAAGAGCATAATGGAATATGGTCTGGAAGTATGCCTGCCATCTTTTGCAGACCTTCATTTCCATTACCCCATCTCCCTCTCTAGGAAGTGGTGGGATTAATTAATGGGTCTTGTCACAACCCCTTTCTGAATTGCTGGCAAGAGGGAAGGTGGAAGATGACATCTGTCAGCAACACATCAGGCTGTGTAGATGTTGTCACAAAGTCCAAAATACAGAGACACCAATGATGTTTGACTGGATAATCAATTTTACTCTGCATGCAAGGGAACGTTTTGCTAATGTGTTTGCTTGTGAGAATGCAAGTGCAAATGGTGGTGAATATTATGTGGACAATACTAAACAGTACTACATGGACAAATGCAACAAGACAGGACAAGACAAAATTCTGCTTTCATCCTTTCAAAAGAATAGCAAACAAGTTTTGAAAAAGATATGATTCAGGTTTATTAACCTGTGGGCATTCTCTTTCATGCAGTGGTTAAATCAAACTCATGAGTCTTTCAAAAAAAATCACACACTCCTGGGGAGAGGTAATGGCAAATGATGAAAATGAAATTTATCAAAAAAAGAAATAAATACAAGCTTTGCTTTTCCATCAATACTTCAGTAATACAGCAATAATGTTAATTCTACAGTTCATGATTTAACCAATCACAGAAAGTTCAAATAGCATATACATGTATGTGTAAAAGTTCTTCCTTTTAAAGATAGTTTAAAAAATCATAGAATAAATATATGTATATACATAGCCTCAAAGTCAGTTCAAAAATACCTAAATAATTATATGTGCACTGAGATATGTAGCTATTATAAAGCTTTTTTTCTTAGTCACATATCTTTGTATGACTCTTTGTCATCACCTCTGCGACTGTCCTGTGTATAGGCTTGGGTCTTGTTTTCCACCACCATTATCAAATTATGACAATTGTTGTGTGATGTTGCCTTAAGTGAATGTGTTTTCATGGCATAAATGTTTACCTTCCACCAGAATTGGCCAGAAGTAATACTCCATTCACCCACGGTGATTTGGAAATATAATCCCTAGATAGGGTGATCGGGTCACCTCCTCTATCATAATGAATGGTATTCCAAATACATAGAAAAAATCCAAAACACGAACTTTCACTTTGTCAAACAAACATGCAGAATATGTTGCTGTCAGGGGAAAGTGTCAACATTATTTTTTTTATTGTTTACGCCAATTATTCTGGTTAAGGTTGCCCAACCTGCACATAATATTCAGTTAATCTGTCTTTGTCCTGTACTGTTTACACACTTTTCATTCTATATGCAATCTCACATGCAAACGCAACCAGTAACCCTTGCGTGGGCAATAAAAAGAGCCAAACAGACATCAATGGTAATGTGCATGTGGAACTCTGTGACAAACATCTGTCCAAGTCCTACGTTGTACTGGTAAACACTGAACTACCATACTTTCATCAGAAAGTGTATGGGGTTTGGTGACAGTTGTCTTCAGTAGTAAAAGTTGCCTTCGGTAGTGAAAGTTGTCTTCGGTATCCTGGCATTGTGACATGGTGGGAAAGAGAGAAAAGGGAGGAAATTTCCACATCCCTAATCACACTGTACTCCTCATATGGAATTTATCTCTCTCACAAAATTGCTATATTTTCTTGTCCTTTTATCCTCTCAGAGTTTTAAGAAAAATTTGCTGAGCTGGTGTTTTTCTCAGAACTCGAACCATGCGTTGCTGAGGGCTCACACATTGCACGCTTTAATGCACACTTTTCAGTCAGGCACAAGATTTCCTACCTATCCAGATCTCAGGCTTTCCTAACCTTTGCTATAGTGCACAAAATACTAGCTATGTTACTCAAGTCATTTATTTATCATTATATGTAACAAGTATTTAACCAATCAAATCTTTGCGACAGCACACAAAATACTAGCTATGTTACTCAAGTCATTTATTTATCATAAAATATAACAAGTATTTAACCAATCAAATCTTTGCGACAGCACACAAAATACTAGCTATGTTACTCAAGTCATTTATTTATCATAAAATATAACAACTAATTATTCAATCAAATCTTTGCGACAGCACACAAAATACTAGCTATGTTACTCAAGTCATTTATTTATCATAAAATATAACAACTAATTATTCAATCAAATCTTTGCGACAGCACACAAAATACTAGCTATGTTACTCAAGTCATTTATTTATCATAAAATGTAACAAGTATTTAACCAATCAAATCTTTGCGACAGCACACAAAATACTAGCTATGTTACTCAAGTCATTTATTTATCATAAAATATAACAAGTAATTATTCAATCAAATCTTTGCGACAGCACACAAAATACTAGCTATGTTACTCAAGTCATTTATTTATCATAAAATATAACAAGTAATTATTCAATCAAATCTTTGCGACAGCACACAAAATACTAGCTATGTTACTCAAGTCATTTATTTATCATAAAATATAACAACTAATTATTCAATCAAATCTTTGCAATAGCACACAAAATACTAGCTATGTTACTCAAGTCATTTATTTATCATAAAATATAACAACTAATTATTCAATCAAATCTTTGCGACAGCACACAAAATACTAGCTATGTTACTCAAGTCATTTATTTATCATAAAATGTAACAACTAATTATTCAACCCTAACCCTAACCCAATCAAATCTTCAATAAATCTTTCACACATGCAATGACGAATAAACTGCACTCATAAAATGCATAATCAACTGCATTCATAACATACACAAATTTCAAATATAACAAAATATACTTTATGAAATACATTCTATAACTTATTGTCAACATGTACATGTACTTTAATTGCTTGTTAGAGAAACATAGGTGAACTTTTATATACTTTTTTAAAAGATATAGCCATTCAGTGAGTTATTACCTCCCTTAGACTGTGGCGGTCAGCATAAATAAAAAAAATTGATTTTGGCACTAGCCCCTTTGAAAACAGCGCGAAAGCAGCGGAAGCCGAAAGCACCCCCTACATTAACAACAACTAGCCCCTTTCTCGTCACAGCTCTAAATGAGTAAGACAACATCTACTACATGGGCACCAGTTCAAATGTATACCTCACTCTTTTCTTTTGTGGTTTCTGATGGAGAGAGGTTGGTTGAGATAATTTTACTGAAGTACAGTAAGTGACAATGCAAAAATAAATAAAATAAAATAATAAGTACATACAGACAAACATGTATTCTTACCCTAGTAACTAATGCATTAACTCCAATATGCAGATTTTCTCGACCAATAATAGAATGCAAGTAAGCCCTTGATGAACTGATGCGTGTTCCTCTGTATAAATTTGACTGCAATTCCACAAAACCTGTTTATCCACCAATAAATCAAAAGACAGCATTTCAAAATAATCATTATAGGTAACAAAAATATAATGATCTACTCTTTCATAAAGACAGACTTTACATAACTGTTAACAAACAAAATGGATCCCTGCATAAGGGCCATGATCCTTTTCATAATGATTGTCACTAATGCAGACTTGGTCATTATGTGGTTTATAAGTTAAAGTTTCCATCCACCCAATCATAAAAGTGAATTGTTATGTGCTATTGTGGCTGTTAAACAAGCACATGACAGTCAGTCCTTAATGCAAAATTATGTTATGTGAGCTGGTCATTATGTAGGGGTCCACTGTATTTAATATATTTGATATTTCCACACCTTTAATGATTATAACTAACCGATCTTATTTTTTATATAAATTTAAATTTCATGTTTATATTATGTTTATATTTTTTTTAGAAACTGATTCAAGAAGACAAAAGCAAGAGCTTTTACTTTAAGGAGAAATAAATTAATAATTCTGACAATACAGTATAAGTACATTACCAATCATGCTCTTTCCATTGGCATCAACAACTTTGTATCCCATTTCTTTCCCAGCACGAATAAGAAAGTTAGACAGACTTTGTGTTTTGGTCCGTGCAACTTTCAACAAACCACCACTGCCATGGTAACCTAAAAATAATCATGCACACTAAATATCAGGAACAGAAATGTCTTTGATTTTTTTTTTAAATTGAGTTAAATTTACAATTTCTAGCATTAAGAGATGCCAAATATTTATATAATTTTCACACACCATCTTCCATCTTCCTTCATGAATATGTAAGCATTCCAAACATCATTTATCAAAAAATACTCAGATATCAGGATAAGAAAATTTTTTACACTTGTAAGTCTGCTTTACTATGAATGTGTATACATTTTAAATTATAATCATTAAAATTACTCTCAATTATAAAGTCCTGAATATAACATTCAAAACTTTACTGCATAATATGGTGAGCCCAAACCTAGACCAAGTTTAAAATAAACTATTACCATTAAAACAGATGACTTTTGTAGATGAAATGAAATGGATAAAAGTACTACTAAGAGCAGAGTTCCGTAACAATGAGATGTTATCCAGCACCTTCAGCAGCAGGGCAACTGCTGGATGGAACAAACGCTGACATCATGACCAAATTCTAGACATTACAGTTGTACAAGAACAACAGAAACTGTAAGACTTCTGACATGTCACTATTTTACTTAGAGAGAAAGCTATTTTTGAGTGCAGAAGGGAAACATTAGGTTAGACACAGCAGGATGAGAAGGGAGGTATGGTCAAACAAACATGCTATGAAGTGACATATTTCTGTCAAGTAACTTAGTAAGTAATTGCCAATGGAAAGCCTCAATGTAGTGGACTCAAGTTAATCCACCAGTAATTAATTTAATAATTTTAAGTAATGATTTAATTCACTATGTTTTTTTTATACATTCAAATAAGCATACAGCCCATGCTTCCTCACAAAGTAAAACTGATTGGAATGTCTGTAGGACAGCATAAATATCAGTTAATCTGTTGGTAACTATAGGAACAATATAAGAATAGGATTTTGACTTAGAATAGTCAATGAAAAAGTTTTGACTAAGAATAGTCAATGAGAAAGTTTTGACTTAGAATAGTCAATGAGAAAGTTTTAGAATATTCAATGAGAAAGTTTTGATTTTGTATAGTCAATGAGAAGGTTTTGACTTTGAATATTCAATGAGAAAGAGTTGTACTTATATATGTGATTTGTAAAATTTTGTATCTAAATGATATGTTGATTTTTTTTTTTTAATTCTTGAGTACAAGTGAAGGTCTAATATATTTTTACCCAAAGTCTACAGTATCTGAGAAAAAAAAGTGATGATAATAATAGCATTTTTATAAACGACTAACTGCCAAAAGCTGGAGTAACCGAAAGTCATGTTCTTTAGATGAAAATAAAACTGAATGGTTGTTTGCAAAGTGTGTTAGTATGAGTGTGCATAATTTGAAGTAAATAATACAGACAGTTTTAAAAATATTGACAAATGTCTGAAATGTTATCAAAACTGGGCTACAATAACCAGACATCTGTACCCAGAGCATGTGATTGCTCTTGCCACATCGTGGCTTTAATCCCAATCGCTTCAACAGCTTAGGACAAATAATTAACTGCATCCTTAGGACATATAATTAACTTTGTGCCAGAAGTGTCAGGATGTTTGAAAAATAGTGAACTGTAGTGTAATCGGTCGGTAAAGTTCGCTTGGTCGAACATCAGATGTGGTGTAATTTGACCATTGGAATTTTACAGTCCTTTGTTTTGAAAATGGTTTTGCAATTGAAATAGGTATGAATTATTTCCATTCTTCCCTCCTAGCCTTTGCAAATACTCAAACATTTAAAAAAATAGTAAAAGCTTTAAATGTACAAAAAATTATATTCCTCTGGCAAATTTGGTGTCATTTCTGATTTGTAGGTGATTTGCAAATATATCAGAATTTTCGAGAAAAGAAATATGATTCCTACTTTTTTACCACTTCTGGCAAGACACAAGACAAACTGCACATGGTGGTCAGACTCGATTTTGGGAAATTTGGATGAAACATGTTGAAAGGTTTAGTGAAATCTTTTTCATGACCTGACGGCTGACAATAATATGATGTCCAACAACAAAAATTGTTTGTTATAGAAATATTTCTCTAGTTTTAATAAATTGTTGAACGTATCTGGACTAGATTTGTTAAGAGGTGATTGCAGGGAATGATTGATTCATTAAGTTTGTTAAAAATTAGAAATGTGACGCTGCATCGAACCCATTCTTACAAAATATTTCAACAGAGTAACTTCGTGAAATTCTTATGTTCAACCAAGTTGCGCTTATGTAATTGTGATGTTCAACAGCTGAAGCTGTGGATTAATAGTGCTCCTGAATGTGATAAACAATTTTGTTCAATAAATTCTGTTACTGTTGTTAATAGCAATTTGTTTAGGCATAGTTATATATTTGGCGTAATCCTGATGTTTAACAATGTATGTGTTTTTCTGTCTCAGATTGTTGAAAAATAAAAGCAAGCCAAAGAAATCAGCATGTAGTGTATTCTTCAGTTTGTTTGCCATGTTGAGTGATGTGTTTAATCCATGTGTGCTGTTTAAACTAAGCCACCAAAAACATTTTAATGTTTACAGTTGTATGTCAGGCATTACTCCAAGCGCTTGCTTTAAATACAAAAAAAAAAAACCATAAAAATGACAGCTTCCACATAATTTTTTATTAAAGCCAGGCATCCATTTTGTTTGAAACTGTCCATAATGGATTAGCAGCTTGGGTGTCAATGGTGTAATCCCCGATGTTTGACAATTTAAACATTACAAAATCCCTGATGTTTGACAATTTAAACATTAGAAAATCCCTGATGTTTGACAATTTAAACATTACAAAATCCCTGATGTTTGACAATTTAAACATTAGAAAATCCCTGCTTGTACACGTAGTTGTTGAAAACTGTATTAGTGTAGATAGGACATCTGATGATAACAAAGACAACTCTTTTTTTGTCAAATTCAAAAATGATGTTTCCCTAATCTTTAGCTGAACAGTTCGACCAGCCTGTAAGTTCTGACAACTGCCTCTTTAATGATAGATTTTTGTGTCTGTAATAGTAATGACAAAGGGGTTGTGGACCCAATCATATTCATTCACATTAAGGGAAGGAAAGTATTGCTATAGTTTATCCTCCAAACCCGAGAAATGTTCTAAAATCAAACAGGAATTAATCTCCAGATCAGTGTCAGCTGTGAGAGGAAACATTTCAAGGTTAATGTTTTCAACTTTTTATTCCTTATTTTAATTTTTCTCAAGAACCCTTGCAGCTTGTCACATGATGTAAAGTGGTTATTTTCCTTCCCTTATTAAGATTTAAATGTCCCAAAATATCAGTAACTTTTGAACACCATATCTTGTCTTTAATCAGGGTGGCAAACTCTGGTTTCTCTGTAGCAAAAATTTCTAATAATTCATTCCTCAGTTCATAAAATCTGGAGAGTACCTTCCCTTTGAATAACCAACAAATACCAGTGTGAAGGACCAGCATCTCATGACAAGCTCCTGCTTCCTGGCACCTGACTTTGAGAAGTCTAGTTGTAATTGCTCTTTGGGAAGTCTAGTTGTAATTGCTCTTTAAGAAGTCTAGTTGTAATTGCTCTTTAAGAAGTCCAGTTGTAATTGCTCTTTAAGAAGTCTAGTTGTACTTGATCTAAGAAGTCTAGTTTTAATTGCTAATTAAGAAGTCTAGTTGTAATTGCTCTTTAAGAAGTCTAGTTGTAATTGCTCTTTGAGAAGTCTAGTTTTAATTGCTAATTAAGAAGTCTAGTTTTAATTGCTAATTAAGAAGTCTAGTTTCTAATTGCTCTTGCTCTTTAAGAAGTCTAGTTGTAATTGCTCTTTAAAAAGTCTAGTTGTAATTGCTCTTTAAGAAGTCTAGTTGTAATTGCTCTTTAAGAAGTCTAGTTGTAATTGCTCTTTAAGAAGTCTAGTTGTAATTGCTCTTTAAGAAGTCCAGTTGTAATTGCTCTTTAAGAAGTCTAGTTGTAATTGATCTAAGAAGTCTAGTTTTAATTGCTAATTAAGAAGTCTAGTTGTAATTGCTCTTTAAGAAGTCTAGTTGTAATTGCTCTTTGAGAAGTCTAGTTTTAATTGCTAATTAAGAAGTCTAGTTTCTAATTGCTCTTGCTCTTTAAGAAGTCTAGTTGTAATTGCTTTTTGAGAAGTCTAGTTTTAATTGCTAATTAAGAAGTCTAGTTTCTAATTGCTCTTGCTCTTTAAGAAGTCTAAGTTGTAATTGCTCTTTAAGAAGTCTAGTTGTAATTGCTCTTTAAAAAGTCTAAGTTGTAATTGCTCTTTAAAAAGTCTAAGTTGTAATTGCTCTTTAAGAAGTCTAGTTGTAATTGCTCTTTAAAAAGTCTAGTTGTAATTGCTCTTTAAAAAGTCTAAGTTGTAATTGCTCTTTAAGAAGTCTAGTTGTAATTGCTCTTTAAAAAGTCTAGTTGTAATTGCTCTTTAAAAAGTCTAGTTGTAATTGCTCTTTAAGAAGTCTAGTTGTAATTGCTCTAGTTTTAATGTAGTTAACCATTGCAACTACTGAGTCCATTATTCTCCTTAGGGTTGCATGAATATTTTTAGCTACCAAAGTTTCTCGATATAAAAAACATTGACTGGACCTTATGTTGGGAAAATTGTGCTTTAATCTTGAAATAACTTTAATTTGGCCAGTCATTTCTGATGCACCATCAGTACATACTGAAATACAATTTCTCCAAAATAGCTTATATTTCACAATGTGGCTGTCATAAAACTAACTGTATATGCCTATTCCAGTTGACATCACAGGTACATGTAATTCCATATATGATAAGAACTGTTCAACAAAAGAATCTCTTCTAAAAATCTTATGTAGCTCAGTAGTTAGCATTTTTGGCTTCTGTCTGTCAACTCATCCAGTTGAAGTGAAAATTTGTTACCATCACATAGTTTTTCAGCTACTTGTTTCTGGATGCTGGAGGACATATCTTCTGTGTGGTGAGAAATAGTATCATTCAACAAAAGTCATTTGATATCTTGTGGTGAGAAATAGTATCATTCAACAAAAGTCATTTGATATCTTGTGGTGAGAAATAGTATCATTCAACAAAAGTCATTTGATGTCTTCTGTGTGGTGAGAAATTATTCAACAAAAGTCATTTAATGTCTTCTGTGTGGTGAGAAATTATTCAACAAAAGTCATTTAATGTCTTCTGTGTGGTGAGAAATAGTATCATTCAACAAAAGTCATTTGATATATCTCTCTCTCAACAGCCTTACCTAAAACAGATTTAACTTTTTCTCCACAAGCAGGTAAAATCAAAGTTTCTGCCATAAGACTACATGTTCCTGTAATTACTTCAGCCACCTTATAACTCATACTTGCACCTTTTCTGCAACTTCTATTTTTTCCATTGACTTGACTTGCTTTACCTGAGAAGAGAGCAAACGACTGAAACAGGCTGCAACTTTATCTATTAAATGACTGTGTTTAGTATTAAAGTGTCTCTTCGATTTGCTTGGAACCATACTTTCACTGCTCAGTATTTTGCCGCATACAACACACAGAGGAATTAGATAATTTTCAGATCCAATGTATGTAAATCATGATACTTGCGCATAGCATCAGATGATGAATTGGCCTTGGAAGGTACCTTGACATTATTAATTGGTCTGAGGAATTGCTAGTTGTATTTTCACAATGAGCATCTTCACTTTGTCTGCTTAAGTTATTATGTTTAACTAAAAACTTCTCCATATTAAACAAAAATCTAAATCATGGCCACAAAATGTTATTACTTAATAAACAATGAACTGCAGAGGAAACACACCATCCCTAGTCAATGACTCATTGTTTTGAGTTCAGCATACCTTCCACGCAGGGTTTGGGAGCATTCAAGACATTTCTCAGACTACGGTTCACCTAATCGAGCTTGGTAGGGTAATGCCTCTAGTGTATTGCTGCCATCTACTGTACAGGTTTGTCGTAATATCCCCCATGGTGAAACAATGTGCCACCAGCTAAGAAATTTTGTGAAACACTGCTTTAAAGCCTGAAAGTTTGTAAATTGGAATACTTGAAGTTTGATTACTAACTAATGAGAGTAGTTTACTAACTAATAAGAGTTAAATACCACCTCCAATTAGTCAGTAAATGTAGAACTGTTAATTGCTAATTGCTGAGTGATTGTTTATCAGTGTAAATTATTGTCCTCCTCTTTCCCCACCCAAAAACCCACCCACCACTACTACTACTACTGTAGATCAAGTGCAGTATAGTGTGTTTGTGCAAGGGCATTTCTGGATTGTAAGCTTTACAACAAACAGGCCAAATCTAGAAGCTGCAAAAAAAAACATGAAATCAGCTGACTGAAATAACACCTTTATTTTTCTAACAATTCTGTGTTCATTCATGTGTGTATATTTTTACACACTTGTGTGTAGGCAACAAAGAAATTCAACAACTGGATTGTTTGTGAACTTTAGTGTGTATACAGATTTTCCAAAGTGACTGAAAAACTGTCGCCTCCTATTAGTATTAGTCGAGGACTGATTGCATAACTTACAGAAATGGAACAATTCCTAGGAAACAATAAATTGTGAAATTATAAGAAGAACTGTGTAAACATCATTTTGTCACAACAGAGGCCTGCATATCTGGTTCATTATCATTTACTTTATCATTCTTTCTTCTCTGAATCAAATCTGACAAGAAAAGAAGTAAATTAATGTTAGTATTCATAAGGAAACTTAGCAATAATTTTGCACTGAGAATAAATTAAAAACAATGCTTGTGGGATATCATTTTGCTTTTTATGTGCAGTGGCAGTATTAGATTATATTACTAAAATAATCAACTTTGAACAAGAAGGCATACCACTTTTTACAAATTCAGCATTGACATTATCTTCTGGCTTGATGAAGTATGGAAGAACATCCTTGTAACTCCAACCATCTGCTCCAAGCTTTGCCCAAGTGTCATAGTCATGACGACTGCCTCGAATGTAAATCATGGCATTGACACTTGATGAGCCTCCTAGCACTTTGCCTCGTGGCCAGATACTACTCTGTAAAGAAGACACCATTTTGTAAAGAAGATGCCATTTGAATGTAAATCATGCCAATGACACTTGATAAGCCTCCTAGCACCTTTTCTCATGGCCAGACACCACTCTGTAATAAAGAACCACTCTGCAAAGACACCATTCTTTAAAAAAAACCACCACTCTGTAATAAAAAAGGACACCACTCTGTAGAGAAGATATAACTCTGTAGTAAAAAAACACACCACTTTATAAAGACACCGCTCTGTAAAAAAGACACCACTTTGTAAAATCACCACTGCCCCATAAAGACACCACTTTACAAAAAAATACATCATTCTGTAAATAAGACATCACTTTGTAAAAATGACACCACTGTGTAAAGAAGATATCACTTTGTAAAAATAACATCTTTACAATCTGTAAGAAGACTTTGTAAAAAGACACCCTCATGGTAAAAATGACATCCCTCTGCAAAAAGAGAAACACTCTGTAAAGAAAGACACCATTCTGTAAAGAAGACACTGCTGGTATCAGTTTTTAAATGATCCTCAACTGTAGCAAAACTAATTTTTAATCAGCAATTTTATCATTTTACCAGCCTTTACATTTTTTGTACTGTTAATGTTATATTGTATTGATTCAATAAACTAAAACATAATAACTATTCAAACAAAAGCTTTGTGAGATGACATATAAAAAATAACAGGGTCAAACATAAGAATTAGAAATTTGAAACGAAAATATTATGTAGACATCTTGTTCTTTTTGATACATAACTATGAAGGTGTGCAATACAGAAGTAATTTGATATGCCATTTGTGTAACTATGAAGATATGCAATATTGTAGAAATCTGATTTAGATAAAGAAAGAAGTGTACTTATTTATTATTTACATGGCTTGATAAATGAATATTTTAAAAAATGTATTTTGCTGAACACAATTTTTATGTTTTTATTTAATGTTTCTAGATATGCAATATTCTTATTACTGAATGACAATAAATAAAATTAATCAACTGGGAATGCTACTCACACTCTGAGAATACTACTCACTGAAAATACTAGTCACACCCTGAAAATACTACTCACACTCTGAGAATACTACTCACACATTGAGAATATTAGTCACACACTGAGAATATTAGTCACACTCTGAGAATACTACTCACATGTTGAAAATACTATTCACACAATGATAATACTGCTCATATATTGACAATAAATACTACTCACGTCCAATAATGAATATTACTCACACTGAGAATACTACTCACACAATGAGAATAAATACTACTAAAACATTGAGAATAAATACTACTCACATAAAAAGTTAATTGCAAGCACTCAAGATATCTGAATTATTGGGAGCTCAGATTGCCATGGGTTTAGATAATAATACTGTACTAACAGTACTACTCCACGGGTAATATTTTTATGAGATTGAATTTTCCTCAAAGAGAAATGCATCAAATTAAATGAAGTTAAGTAAAGTTTGTATTTACATTTCTGTATGGCAATAAATAATAATGTTATTACACTACTGCACCCACCTGCTTTTCAAAACCTCCTAAAGCATGTTTCTGTGGGACAGTCTTGTATGCCCAGTCATACTGTGTGCCCATAAACTTCACTCCAGCCATTGGCACTGATAGCATTAACACACCCCTGTCATCATCCCCAGCCTCCAGGAGAAGCACTTGCTGTCCAGCATTCTCTGAGATGCGATTGGCCAGTACACAACCTGCTGTTCCAGCTCCAACTGAAATTGATAACATTCAGATTTGATTTTGAGTGTATGAGTATCTGACAGGTAAATTAAGGAAAAATTTAAGAATCAACAGGTAAACGATGCTGTCAGTCAAACATGAGAACAGGTAGTTACTAAAACTATACAAAATAAAACTAACACTAAAGAACCTTTACTTTGAAATGGTAATAATACTAATATAATAATACACTGATATATAATATTTTGTCATAATTCTTTACAATCTAGTATAGTAGTAAAATATTATAAAAATATGATAAAAACAAACTTAAGTAATTGTTTCTGTTTGGCTTTGTGCACTGTAGTAATGATACAAGTACTCATGAAATATGATTTAAACAAACTGTAGCTGATGCCAGAGAGCCTTGCATTTTTGTAATATTCTTTACATTCCTGTACTAAATAATACAATAAACATATGACATGATCTAAGCAACCTGCATATGATTTGTCAAAGTATCTGTATGTTCTTTAAGTTCTAGTAATAATTATGAAATAGTTGCAAATAAATTTGATAAAATCAAACAATTTCTTCCATTGCTCTTTAAAGTCTAAATAATAAGAAGAATACCACTGTGAAAAAATGCCAGAATGTGACACTGACAGAAATTAACAGAGGTATCATAGCACCTTGTACTGTTCTTTATTATTTTTTTATTTCTAGAAATAATGATAGTCATTTAATAAAATGGTATCTAAATAAACTTTAGAATTTGGTGTGTTAGTGTTCTGTGTTTTCTTGTTTTAGACAATTGCAAATAAAATGGTATCTAAATAAACTTTAACATTTGGTTGTGTTACAGTTCTTTGTTTTTTTGTTTTGGACAATTGCAAATAAAATGTAATCTAAATAAACTTTAGATTCTGGTTGTGTTACAGTTCTTTGTTTTCTTGTTTTAGACAATTACAAATAAAATGTGAGCTAAATAAACCTTAGGTTATGTGTCACAGAATCTTGTTTTGTCCTTTATTGCTCTAGAAGTAGTAAAATAATAGCTAAAAATGTTCATAAAATCTTGTTTTGTTCTTTATTGCTCTAGAAGTAGTAATAAAGAACAAAACATAAATATTTTTTTAAGCCAATGTTAATAAATGTTTCATTTTGGTTCAGTTATTCTCTAATCTTTAATAATAATGATACAATAGAAGCAAAATGTAATTTTAAAAATTGAATAGTACCCATGCTGTCTTATAGAAACTTTTAAAATCTTTAATCTTTAATAGTTAATTACAAAATCTAAAAATCAAACATGGAATGACAGTTAAATCAAGTGGTCAGATGAAATAATTAGTTAATATAAAGTATTAGAATATAAAGAACTGAAATAATATTTTTATTTTTTAAAGTTAGCAATGGCCAAACAATTCATTGCTCACAATCTGAGCTTCCTACTCACAAAATGTGAATTAAATGCAACTCAAACTGAACCCATTTTAAGAACAGGTTTTTTTAAAATGGTCTTATTCTTGTTACCAGTCAACAACAAAAAAATTAAAATCTATTTTATATATATTAAGCAAACAACTACTATCATGTTTCACATATTTGCATTTTCTTGACTTTTTTTAAATTTTCATCAAAGGGTTGTAAAAATGCATACTGGGTGATAAAGTATACAGTTACAAAATACAACTTAGTTCAAATGCAATTATCAAATTTAAATTACAAGCCTGTGTAACAGCAAGTATTGATTGCAGAAGACAACTCGCTTCAGGTATGAAGTTCAAAGTTCACTTTCAAACATAGACTCATTTACACTTATTAGTTATAACATTAACAGTTCAATACCCATTTTCAAACAGGTCTTCAGTTATACTTATAAAGTTCAATGCTCATTTTCAAACACAGCTCAGTTACACACATAAAAGTTCAATGCTCACTTTCAAACACAGCTCAGTTACACATTTAACAGTTCAATGCTCACTTTCAAACACAGCTCAGTTACACATTTAACAGTTCAATGCTCACTTTCAAACAGTTTCAGTTACACTTAAGTTCAATGCTCACATTCAAGCTCAGCCTCAGTTACACTTAATGACTTATAAAAGTTCAATGATCAGTTACACATATAACAGTTCAATGCTCACTTTCAAACATAGCTTCAGTTCTATATAACAGTTCAATGCTCACTTTCAAACATAGCTTCAGTTCCATATAACAGGTCAATGCTCACTTTCAAATATGGCTTCAATTCCATATAACAGTTCAATGTTCACTTTCAAACATAGCTTCAGTTCTATATAACAGTTCAATGCTCACTTTCAAACATAGCTTCACTTCCATATAACAGGTCAATGCTCACTTTCAAATATGGCTTCAATTCCATATAACAGTTCAATGTTCACTTTCAAACATAGCTTCAGTTCTATATAACAGTTCAATGCTCACTTTCAAACATAGCTTCACTTCCATATAACAGGTCAATGCTCACTTTCAAACATGGCTTCAATTACATATAACAGTTCAATGTTCATATTCAAACACAGCCTCAGCGTGCATGCGTGCGTGTGTGTGTGTTGGGTGTGTGGCCTAAAAACAACATTTAATAAATTTTCTGATGGATATTTTTTTGATTGTGAGCTAAACAAGTCCTCTCTCTCTTCGCATATTATTATATTTGATAACTTGTGGAATGAAGATCAGTATAGTATTGCTATAATTTTTAAATTGCTAAAACAATCTACTAACATACTAATAAGCACTTACTAGTCATATACATTGTTTTCTTGGAGAAAAATTTCTTTTTTTTACAGATACCGTGAACATTTATTTTTTTAGGGGAAATTTTCTCCAAGAAAAATTTCTCATGTTTTACAGATACTGTGAACATTTATTTTTTTAGGGGAAATTTTCTCCAAGAAAAATTTCTCATGTTTTATTAGATACTGTGAGCATTTTTAATTTTTTTTTAGGGGAAATTCCCTTGAAAAAATCTTTTCCTATTTTATAGACACTGATAATTAATTTTCTTTTTTGATGGGAAATTATGTCTTTGTAGTAGTAATATCACAAAATTTTAATCTTTTATAATGCTACTCACCAATAATGAAGTCATATTCACTGTCAAATTTGTCCTTTAATGGACAGAATGAAAAGTATATCTTTACAAATATGTATGCAATTAATCCAACTACAACAGCCCCAAATGTTTTGAACAGCATTGCACAGGAGTCCTATATAAAAAAGAAAGAAGGAAAACAAAAAAAAATATTTACTAATATAACAAAATAGATCCTTGTAATAAAAATTATACAATAATATATTAATAGTATTATTTCTGAACAGAAATTATACTAATATTGTAATAAACATAAGATTAAAAATATGCTATAAAATTGAATTTACTTGACATAGATGGCATTTAAGCACAAAAGAACTGATCCTCCACACACACACACACACATTCACACACAATTTATTTTTTATATTGAAACAAAAATCATAACTCAATATTGTTTGGGTTGGAGGGGGGAAGCTATAATAAAGCACAACTGATATTAAGGATTAAGTGCAAGTTTACTGTGAGGAAACAAATGCAGTGTAAGAAAATTAGCAACTTACTGCTCTTGGCAAAAGAAATGCTTTTCTTAATTTTTTAAATATTCAAACTGAACAAAAATAATATTTATTTTACAGAACAAAATTGAATTAATCTTATTTTCTTATCTGTTCATTCGTGTTTTATCTATTTACTGGTTTTGACATTTTCATGCATAGTGGTACCATCCTGACAAGCAAGCTATTCCTTTCTATTCTGAATGCAGAAACCACTTTTGATATAATTATATTATTACTTCATTTACAAATACAGGGCAACATCAAAGCAAGAGTTTGTGTTATCATCTTTGAATAGCAGACAATTAGAATTGAGTTTAGGAATTGTGGTTTGGTTAGATTTTAGTTTCTTCAGTACTTTAATCATTTGTGATTTGCTGCTTGAAACTACTGACTAAAATACAGGGGGTCCAAAAGTTATCTTTACAACTTTTGTTCTGTGGGAGGGTTCATTGTGAATGAGAGAATGAATGAAGATCGGGGGGGGGGGGAGAGAGAGAGATGAGAAAACTTGTCTAAAATTGATATTCAGAAATACTTATAAGTTTCTCTGTAAATTATGACAATCCCAGTATTTTATACCGCCTGGTTGATTTTTTTTTATACTGGACAAAAGTTGTAAGACAATTTTTGGCCATTCTGTAGGCCTATATTGTGCAAGCAAAATTCATTTCCCAATATTAATCATTTAATGAGCAATATATACAATTGTACACATTTACTAATCGCATAAATAAATTCAAAATGACGTCATCCGCAATTGTTTACAATTATAATTATAGATGTAGAAAGATGTGAAATGGTGACAATTAAAAATAACCTAATAATAAATAAGGCGATCACCCTCTAGGCTTAATTCCTAATCTAGAAGAACGACTCGTTTAAGCAATAATGATTGTATGCTAATTTTATATAACCAATAGAGAAATTACATTCTTGAATATAGTTTCTATATTATTTCTCTCTCTGGAGTCATAAGTGTTAGTTGTTCTATATATGGAGAATTGGAACAGGTGTCGTTAGAGAGATGATATAACCTAATGACAGGTAACTTCAAATAAGCTGGGATGAGGGAGGGGGAAACGCACACATTCACTTGCATGCAGCTTATTTTAGTTTAATAATTAAAAACTACCTTGCCAGTTGCAGAGTTATTCCTGTTGGGTTATACAGATCTCGTGTTGTGTATCAGTGCAAAGTTCATAAGCTACCGCAGAATTAAAGGTGAAACCAATCAGCATTTCGTTTCGCTGGCTAATCCGTAGTTTAGCAAACTGTTGAAATATGGGAGCGCACTCGGGAGACTCAAAATTATCACTTGTCTGATTATCACAGATTAGGAAAGTTTGTAAAATTGCCTCTAAATTCGAAAATATTACTTGCATAATCTGATTTTCTTTAAAACTAGATTTTATTGCACAAAGCCCGTTAAATTATGAAGGATGACTGTTCTAAACACACTAAACTGGACTATTGTGTTTTATGGTTTTCACAAAGTTTTAATTGTAAAAATGAAAATATCTGACGAGGGCTTCGGTCCGCTTGGGGTAGTCGGTAGTCTCCCTTTAATAGTTCTCGGAAGTAACACAGTTAGCGAAACCACCACCAATTAGGGCTTTTAATAGTGTGCGTTGAAATGCGACTCACCCAGCGCGGAAGCCGGAAGCGCCCCCTACACTCAATCAAATCGACTCACCCACATCTTTTTTCACCCCTATTCGTTCCTCAACAAAACTCTCGACCAGCGGATTACAACTTCCTGTTCGCTGTCAGTATGTTTTCGCTAGTGACAATGGAATGGGTCAGTGTACTAAAATATTTTTTAAAAACTTATTTATAAAGTGATTTTAAAAAATCCAAGATACTCTGTAGTTTAGAAATGTGTTAAGGAATTTAAAAAGTAACTGATTGGTTGTTTTATATAAATAGGTCAACTATAAAAAGTGACCCGTTTTTGTGGTAAAGCATATTTACCAATGACAGTGAACGGGTTGCCCACTCCAAAAATCGCCTCACCCAGAGTAATAGCAGAAGATGATGACTACATTTACTTCGTACCTAACACCTTACCAGAAGAGGAAGACATCGACCCCTATTATGAGCCTCCAATCGCCCTACCAACAGAGAAAGACAACGATCCCCATGATTATTATCCAAATCACCGGATGAAACTAATAGAGCTCGATGATAAGAGGAAGACAACAATCCCCATGATTATTATCCAAATTACCGGACAATACTAATAGAGTTCGATGATAAGAGGAAAACAGAAATTGAAAGAATGAATGGCAACTATGCAGAATATGACTGCACAATAAATTGGTACTCGCATGGTGAAGGGAACGAATATATACACAAAAGCTTACCCCCTTCAACCTATCAATCACAACAGAGAATGAAGAGTTGAAAAATGCATTCCAACAACTGTTGTGGAACCTGTTTCATTACAACAGTGACAGTGAAGAAAAAAAATAATTCGACAATCTGTGTTGAGCACCTACCTCCACCAAGTACTCCAAAAACACCTTCAAACAACGCGAAAACCCACACAGGAAGACAGCACAAATCAAACAGACTTTGAAGGAAAAAGCCACGTTTTCACCCAAACTCTACAAGCCACTACAACAAAACAGGGAATAAACACCATCATCTGGGAAATTCCACCTACGGCCAAAGTGAATTCAATGCAGACAGCAAAACAAGAAATCAAACAGGCATTCTTGCAAACACCAAAAAACACAACAGAAGCTAAGGAAACACAGACTATAAGCTTTAACAGTAAAGAAAAAGGAATTAAAACAACTACCACAACCACAACTAAAAATAAGAAGAAATGTCAAAAAATCTCCAGCACACAAACGGCCCATATCAGGACACAAGAAAGAAAAATACAAACAGAAAAAGAAGTTAAGACAACAGACACACCGACCAAAACAGAAGTCTACAACACTCCAACTACACCACAAGAAACAGCAACAATAACTACACCAACTGCCACCAATCCACTGCCAGAGTCACCACCAGGGCTGCAACAACAATAACAACCGCAACAGACATACAAGGAAAAACTACAGAACATAGCCCCAAAGCTAAAAGATGGCTCTTGCCACAACATATCAGATGACAACAACAGAATCAACAACAACAACCATGGCACCAACAGGAATTGCAACAATAACATCAATGTCACCACAACAACCACCATCGACAACATTGGCAAAGATGCAGTGAGCATCAGATATGATTCACCTGATGCTAGATCATCTATACTGGCCACCAGCACACACCTTTATACAACCCATTGGATGCCAGGGACAACACCAACAACAGTGCTGACAACAACGCCAACACCTCTAAGCTGGAAAGGGGGGCATCCCGGGCGCACATACACACTAAGTACAGGCTTGGTGTGTATCTAGCCTGTGCTCTGTTAAACTGCACCCCCCCTCACCACAACAATGGAGACAACTCAACGGCGACTTAGTCAATGGAACTCCAGACAAAAGCCTACTTCCTCTGACCGGACATGTCGACAAGCATCACAACAGATGACAGTCATCTCCAGTGACACACACACTTTCCTGAAAATCATTGCCAGACATCACAACATCAAGATTTTAGAATCTCCACTACAACAACCTACAAAATGAGCCAGTCTTCAAACACATACAGAGACAATATCAGCTACCATCACACAAGGGAAAAAATCTACAGCAACTCGACACACATCCACCCCCACCCCCACCCTGCCCTCTCCGGAATGCAGTGAGGAGAGGAAGTTTCTTCAGAGGACCACCAAAGCTGAGAATATAAAAGCTTCCTGCATCCTCTGGGGAAAGACAGCGAAAAAAATGTGACTCATCCAACACCGATAGAGGGCGGTTGAGTATGTACACCAATCTGGTGGACCTGTTTCACCTCCTTTTGCCAGCCCAACTGCCCTCCACCTCAGACGCACCGTGAGACTGTGGGGTCCCACTGGAGTACACCAGATCAGATAATGTCTTATGACAATATGTTCAACGCTAGTACCAGTGGTGATGTTAAACTGCTATCGATTACACACACACACACACACACACACACAACTCACTCACCAATGGAGGGCGGTGCCAAATTGGTGCTACCTTTTCACCCCCTTCTGCCAGCCCTCTCACCCTCCACCTCAGAAGCAACATGAGGCTGTGGGGTTCCCCCAGAGGCAAACCATGACTGAGAATATCATGAAAATAAAAAGTCTAATGTGGCTTCTGGGGGAAGACAGCGAAAGATAGAGATAGAGAGCGACTCACCATAACTCTCTGGGTACTATCAACAATAATAAATAGCGAATAAAGGTGAATGTGGGAGCAAACAACAAAGAAATTAATCAAATAATAAAATTTCCCTCTAAGATAGCTTGATACTTATTGCTTTTTTTAGTTTATAGACTTTTTAGTTTATAGATTTTTATCTATTGTTTTTTTAGTTTATAGATTTTTATCTCTTGTTTTTTTAGATTATAGACTTTTATCTATTGTTTTTTTAGATTATAGACTTTTATCTATTTTTTTTTAGTTCTTTTTAGTTTATAGATTTTTATCTATTGTTTTTTAGTTTATTGTAAGCTTTTACTGCATTTACATTCCCAAAAATTAAGAACATCTCTCTCACTTGAATTATGAGCTGTTGAAGAGAGAATATTCAGTTTTATTCTATGTATACAAACAAAAATAAATAAATAAAATATAATTTAAGATTGGTTTATATCCCTAGAGTCTAAAACTGTAAAAAAAAACTCTTTCCAGAGACAATCCTGCATACGAAATATTTCAAATCTGTAGAACGAGAGATGTGTTAAGAATTTTGAAAAGAATCTATATACATGTACAATGTATAAGACACTGTTCATTAAGAAAAACTAAGCACTTTTTTTGTCAATGAACTTTTTACTCCTTGTGTGGTACATCATTTATTTACAAGATCATAAACACAAAATGTGTTCTGCTCATTGTTGTAATATTGTCCATTATTTGGGAAATATTGCTTTCTAAATTAAATTTTAGAAGTGTTCCCTTTAATTATACATTTGTGTATGTGCACATGTAACATCTAAAAACCATACAGTGTAAGAATAACATTTAATGAAAGGAGCTCATAATCTGACTCTGCACAGTAATCAGTTATTTTGACTGAAGGAGTACCATACCATAATTTCCACAGTGGGTTATAACTCAACATGAATGATTATTATTTGTCTGTTGTAGTCTCCAGTTATATACAAATGACAGCATATTATTTGCAGCTGGATAGAATCAAAACTGATTACAATCTTGCATTCTGAATGCAAAGTGTTCAGTCAATGTGTTCAACAAAACAGCAACTCAAGATTAGCATAAACATTTTATTCAAGTAAACTATGCACTCAGATACAGGATCAAGGAAATTCTGATTATATATAATTATAAAAAACTAAAACATTATGCTGTACATTACTGATAAATATTCAACTGGATTCACTGTTCACAATTCTGTTTTGAAGATTCTTCATTCCAATCAATATTCTATGTAAATATTGATAATTTCATTTGAAACCTGTAGTTATAAGGAACAGTAAAAATATAAATCATTTCATAAAAACTGAGTGGATAAACAGAATATTCAAATAAATTCAATATGCAGTATAAAATAATACAGAAATAAAAGAGATTAATTACTTTCTTTTCATTTGTATTAAACTGCTGTCGAGTAAACGATTCCTTTCACTGACTACATTATGATAGAAACAAGCAGGCATTTCCCCCCCCTATACAATTATTGTAAGCTCTTAGTTGATTCAAATATTTAATTTTAAACTGTTATGCATGTTCAATATTTATAACTTGTAAAACTAAAGTTAATGAGCAACAAAACACATCAAAAGAGTTCTTAGTGAAATTTACAAAACTTTAAAAACAAGATAGATGTAGGTAAAGCAATATGTGTAAGAAGCAGTTACCTAATTGAGCAGACCAGTCATAAATCAACAGTAAAATGTCTTAAGAAATAATCACATTCTATTGCATACTAATTCACTTAAAGAGATCCAAAAGATACGTCAGATATTTTTTATTAATGCTTGGGAAAAATGTACTTTAAAAAATAAACAATAATATACAGTTCTTATCTGATTATCAAATTAAAAGAAAGGAAATATGGATGCCTATAAATGCACAAAATTAAAAAATTCTTGAGTACTTTTTGACCACCTCAAAAAAAAAAAGAAAGGGAAAAAGAAATGAATACTTTATAAAATGCCAACAAGTAAAAATCCAATAATCAATGATTTAGAAGGGAGAAAAATAAATTTTGCATGTTTTGTTATTTCTGTTTATCTGCAAAACAGAATGTAACTTTATATATATGTGTGTGTGTTTATTCAAAAATTCCCACGAAAAGACTGTTTTCCCTGTTTGCAAGGCAAAACTGTTTCAAATACATAGAGTGGAATGCATTGCATTTACATAAAGACATAGTTCCTTTCTTGATCAATAAACAGGACTTACAAGAAAAAAATATAGTAATTAAGAATGGAATTGGTTTTTTTACAATAAATAAAAACTAAACAACTGAAAATCAAAGCTTAATAAATTAATAAAAATACAGAACAAAAAGGGGAAAAAACACCAATAGTTGCCCTTGCTTATTCATCAACACAAAGTTTTGCACTATGAGATTCAAATATATTTTATATTTATATTACATAAAACAAACATATTCTCTGAATGGTCAACAGAAGACAATAAAGTTAAGGAAGCAGCTTAAATAACCTTGTTCAATTAAGCTCACTGTATAAAAACCAGTAAAGCATTCTTTGCAATTAATGAGTTCAAATCTTTGCTGTGAATCAACCCCAATCAACTTAAGGATTATTACAATCTCATCATGGTAGCACCACCATAGTCCCCATATCTAACAAAGCATGGGTTACATAAAAATGGATTTTAAACAAAACAAGTGCATCATTGCAATAATTCATCCACAACAAAAATTTCTTAATCTACCAGATAAGTAAATCAAACCAAATTAAGACAACTTACACAAGAATGCAATGAGGTTTTTTAAAATGACAAAAAAAGATAATGCACATAGAATTTCAACGCAAATACTTGCATAGATACAATTTTATTTTTGTTTTAATTTGGATAGGGTACTTGCATAGATACAATTTTATTTCTGTTTTAATTTGGATTGGGTACTTACATAGATACAATTTTATTTTTTGTTTTAATTTGGATTGGGTATTTGCATAGATACAATTTTATTTTTGTTTTAATTTGGATTGGGTACTTACATAGATACAACAATATTTTTGTTTTAATTTGGATTGGGTACTTGCATAGATACAATTTTATTTTTGTTTTAATTTGGATTGGGTACTTACATAGATACAACAATATTTTTATTTTAATTTGGATTGGATACTTGCATAGATATAATTTTATTTTTGTTTTAATTTGGATTGGGTACTTGCATAGATACAATATTATTTTTTGTTTTAATTTGGATTGGGTACTTACATAGATACAACATTATTTTTGTTTTAATTTGGATTGGGTATTTACATATACAATTTTATTTTTGTTTTAATTTGGATTGGGTACTTACATAGATACAACATTATTTTTGTTTTAATTTGGATTGGGTACTTAAAAAATAAAAATTGATTTAAAGTTTCAAGTAAGGGTACAGATGTGTTGAATACTTTTTTCTAAAAGCAATTATTTTCTTCTTTTACCTCTACAAACTGATGTCATGGGATAAGTAAATATAAAAAGGAATGGCTCAGGTAAAACAAGAAGTCTGCCAGTTGTATAAGAAAGAAGTATGTGGAAAGTAACAATTTTCAGCATATAATGGCATTGACAGTTAAAGCCATTTACTGAATCACAACTATATTTTTCATCCATAAACTATATTATTTCTGGCACATTGATTTGATAAAGAAATTATTTTAATTTCAAAGATAGAAAGCTTAAAGTAGAGAAGTTGCATATTTTGAAATATTTTTAATTTAATAAAGAATGTTATTTTTTTTTTAACCACAGATTGTTTTTAACTATTTAAAAAAATAAAGGTGCTACACATATCTCTTTTAAATATTTCTCAAGTTTAAAATAAATTTCATAAAATCCAGGTAGCTAGAATGTGAATGTCTTTTGTCCTTTGTCACCTGAAAAAAATTAAACAAGTTCTGATAAATAACTAAATAAATGTGAGAAATAAAATGAATACACAAAAATAATACATAAAAGAATGTGTGAGAAGAAAATGAAACATGTTTCTATTTTTTCTTAATAATGAATATCTGTAATAAATAATAGAATAAATGTGTGAGAAAAAAACAAATACAAATTTTCTAACACAAAAAAAGTGCTGGTGTTGTTTTCTAATAATCATGGAATAACTGTAATACAGGAGCTCATGAATCTACTTCAAGTCTAAGCCACTAATCCAATATGAAATGCAACTGACAACAGGGGATATAAAAGAAGTGAAACTAATTTGAATACTCATTGCACGACAGAAATGTTCACATACCTATTTCAAGTCTTAAGTCAATGACCATTTATGGCATGTAGTTCATTATCTAAAGAGGAGATAAGATGATTTTACTTTCTTTGGAATACAATCACAGGTATCCATTTCAAGTCTCAGCCAATCATAAGAAATTCAAATCATTATCCTTACAAAAAAACAACAAAATGTAAGCCTGCTAGTCGAAGAAACTATTGCTTCTGACACATCTTGACTGAGAAAGGAAAGATTCACAGGGGTTGGATCAAAAATACTTTACCAGCAAGAGTGGAGAATGCTGATAAATTTTTCAAAATTTCAAAATTCAAAATTTTAGAATTATGCAAAAATGAAATTAGAATTATAAGTTTAATATTGTTACCATTCACTGCATTAGTATAACATATCAGACCTAAGAAAAGTCAGGTTAATTTTATGAAACAGAAAACCTAAATTTGAATGTAATAAAAACAAACAAAGCCAAACCAAAAACAAATAAAGTCAATTTCAAGCCTGACACAACTAAAGCCAGTCACAAGCCTGACACAACTAAAGCCAGTCACAAGCCTGACACAAACAAGGGTTGTCAAAAGCCAGACACAACAAAAGCCATCCACAAACCTGCCATGAACAAGGGCTGTCACAAGCCTGACACAACTAAACCAGTCATAAGCTTGACACAAACAAAGCAGTCATAGGACAGTCACAAGTATGACATAAACAAAGACAATTACATGTAATTAAAAACCTGATACAAGCAATGGCAGTTATAAGCCTAGCACAAACAAGGGCAGTCAACCCAGCTAACTGTAAGAAGTAAAAGCTAAGGTTAAAATTCAAATTATTGTGTATATTTGGAAGGCAGATGGGTGGATGGGTAAGGAAATTTCCAGTTTTCCAAAAGCTTCTTGTTTCTATACTTGGCATTGCGATGACTGTCATATATGATGAATGATTTGGACTTGTAACAACAGGAGCCTCTTGGAGTAATGTCTGGACATCATTGTTAATGATTTGGACTTGTTTTTGTATGAATGTCATTCTAGATGAAAGATTTGGACTTGTATGAAGAGGAGCCATCTTGGAGTAATGTCTAGACATCATTCTTAACAATTTGGACTTGTATGAACAGGAGCCTTCTTGGAGTAATATCTGGACATCATTCTTAATGATTTGGATTTGTTTTTTTATGAATGTTATTCTAGATGAAAGATATGGATTTGTTTTCATATTAATGTTAATATAGATGAAAGATATGGATTTGTTTTCATATGAATGTTATTCTAGATGAAAGATTTGGACTTGTTTTCGTATGAATGTTATTCTAGATGAAAGATTTGGACTTGTTTTCATATGAATATTCTAGATGATAGATTTGGACTTTTTTTGTATGAATGTTATTATAGATGAAAGATTTGGACTTGTTTTCAAGTTTTGAATGTTATTATAGATGAAAGATTTGGACTTGTTTTCAAGTTTTGAATGTTATTATAGATGAAAGATTTTGACATGTAGGAAGAGGAGCCCTCCTGGAATAATGTCATGTAGATGTCATAATTAATGATTGATTTATACTTGCATAAATAAGGAACTCTCCATATTTTTTACATATCATATTGAATAAGTAATATGGACTTCCTATAGGAAAAAAGGAACTCTCATACTGTAATATTGTATACTGTATGAATAATTTAGACTTGCTGTAGGTAAAATGAACCCTTCCAGAATAATATCTTTCATATTGAATGAATGATTTGGATTTGCTGTAGATACAAGGGAGTTAAATCACCCACCCACCAAAAGCCTTCATGGAATTAAAGGACCAGCCCATACTTTGATCTGATCTAATTTCAGTCTAAGAAAATGAAAGACAGAATGACTGTAAAAAATGGCATCTAATATCAACACATATATTTTAATAAAATTTTATCTAGGCAGCCAATTTTTGGAGTTTACTAAGATAGTTTTCTTTTATTGTGCCACTATATTTCAGAAGAGAAGTTATAATGACACCTACAACATGCTGCTGAATGAAGCATTTCATTAATCCATTAAAACTTGCTAGGTATGGAACCTTTAATTTTATAATGTATGAGAAGGTAACTCCTTGTTAGGTTTTTACAGCCAAGTTTAAATTCACACAGATCAGAGGAAGAAAATGTTTATTGCTCTAAATGTACAGCAATTTTTTTTTTGGGGGGGGCTTTTAAAGTATGAATACACTTCAAAAGAAAGGATGAAAAATAATTCTGTCAGGTGTATTGTCAAAAATGAAAATAATTATGTTAAATATAAAAAAATAATTATGAAAGGTCAACTGTTAAATGTGAAAAATAACTCTGACAGAAGAACTGTAAAATACAAATGAATGACCTACTCTTGGGCTTCCAGTTTGGGTCAAAGTGCTTCTTAAGCGGCTGCCAACAATGATAGTAATTAGGGTCCACTTGATTTTCATTGGCCCAATCCGTCACAGCCATACTCAGAGAGGTCTCAAACATAAAGGCCTGAAAAAATTGAAGACATTGACAAATTTTACCATGGTATACCCAGAACATAAAGCAACCAACAAATAATATATACCCTGTAATGGAAGAAATTAAGAGTGGCAAATGTTCATCATCAACAAATACTATATACAAGAAAATGGAATAAATTAAGAGTGGCAAATGTTCATCATCAACAAATATGATATATACAGTAATGGAATAAATTAAGAGTGGCAAATGTTCATCATCAACAAATATGATATATACAGTAATGGAAGAAATTAAGAGTGGCAAATGTTCATCATCAACAAATACGATATATACAGTAATGGAATAAATTAAAAGTGGCAAATGTTCATCATCAACAAATACTATATACACAGTAATGGAATAAATTAAGAGTGGCAAATGTTCATCATCAACAAATACTATATGCAAGAAAATGGAATAAATTAAGAGTGGCAAATGTTCATCATCAACAAATACTATATACACAGTAATGGAATAAATTAAGAGTGGCAAATGTTCATTAGAAAACACTCCTGATGAACACTCCTGTAGCTCTGATAAACAAAACAGATAAGCATTCTTATAAACACTGAGTACACTAATGTTAGTCAACTGAGTGCATTTAAAAACTAAGCACATTTTTTAGATTCAGAATATGAAAAGGCTAGGTAAATATATGACTCACAAGAAATGCCCTTAAATGTACACTTCTCTTGCAGATTTTAAACATATACCAATTTCAGGCTTTTATCATAAAAACAAACTAATTCTTAATTTTACTTTTTCACATGTGAAGTATTCTGCTCGCAGAAACAAAAATACAAGATCTTTGAAAACTGTTGTCCTAAGTTACAGATGTTTTTCAGAACAAAGTGGGCACCACATCAACCAATCCTTAACCAAAGTTAAAGTATGCTGTTTGTATCAGAAATTTTAAAAAAATAGGAAAGCATATGATTCTCCTCAATCAGAGACAGAATATCACTCACAGTCTGCAATACAGGATTACATACTAAAGTGTGAATAGCATATCACTCACAGACGACAATACAGGATTACATACTAAAGTGTGAATAGCATATCACTCACAGACGACAATACAGGATTACATACTAAAGTGTGAATAGCATATCACTCACAGACGACAATACAGGATTACATACTAAAGTGTGAATAGCATATCACTCACAGATGAGATACAGGATGTTAGAAGAAGTCTGGACAAATTATACCTGTTTTAATTAACTAAACATTTTCTTATTCCTTTTTTGATTAACTACTTTTATTAATAAGGAGTTTTTTCGTTTGTTTTCCTTTTTCTTCTATAATGAACAATGTACCATTATTGGCTTTGAACTGTGGTGCAATACTTGTCATGTACAAGAGATACAGGTCATTCAAGAGTCGCGCAGGAATGGTTGAAAGGTGAATGGTAGTGGGAGGCAGCTCGCTAAACCGGACATTTGATGACCATATATAGAGATATGCTTTCCGCCGATGATGTAGGTTAAGTATGCAGAAGTTGTGGGTGTGCAGAACTCTATAAATAAGGGCTGGGATGCGTTAAAGGTTTATTCATGAGGACCACACCTAAAGTTCCAAAAGGTTAATTAACTAATTCCATGGATATAGATTTTTAGCCCGCTGTTACTTCAGAGAAAATGTAAAACATATCAAATGTTGCCATTCTCTCAAGACGTTCTGTGGCAATAGGAGTAGTATAAAATCAGACTTAACACATGCTCTGTGTTACTATAACCATTTGATTTATTGTGATGCATATTGACATAGTGGGATGCCATTCCATCTCCACTGATGTGAAACTAATTGTGAAGACTGTAATCCGACTTTCCCCATTTTATGAAGTATTAATTGTAAAATACGGTTGAGGTCAAATTGTAAGGGACACCTATTTCTGTGCCACTCGAACGAACATGATCAGTGAATTATGGGCCATACACTGATAGAAATCATACTATATTTCAGAGGGCTTGAGGTGTGCCATTTTACCTGCTATACACGTTGTGTTGAGGTGATTTCAGAGACAGTGTGACAAGTTCTACGATGTGCCAGTGATGCATTGATTTGTCATGTGTGTGACTCTCTGTCAGGGTGGACTTCTCCGATAACTGAATGCCAGTTAAGTGGAACTGCCAAATTACTCTAATCTAAGACTTGTGCTTACAATCTGTTATGAACTTTATGGACAGAATAGGTGGTCTTGGAAGACCATTTATATATTGTTTTACTATTTGATTGATGCATTATTTTGTTGTAAATTATTATATTTTATCTCGTTATCTTACTAATTGAACTTGACTTGATTATTAGAAAGACTGTAAGGGTTTGTGGGGGTGGAGCTGTATGTGGATACGAATGATTTTCTTTAGGTGTAATCAGTCAAAATTAAGATAACTATCCAACCCGTGGATTTACCTGTCACTACATTGAATGCCAGAATTCAAGGGTAATTGAATATAGAGGCTGAAGGGTAAATCAGGCATCCAGTCTGTCATCAAAATAGGTGTGATATTAAAATTAATAACTCTAAAACCTCATGTTGAGACAGTGTCTTTAAATATTAACTGGAATGTAACATAGGATTATATACTAAAGTGTCAATAGCATATAATTCACAGCATGATATATACTAATATAGGATTACAAACTAAAGTGCCAATAAAGTATCATTCACAGCACAAGATATAGGATTACAAACTAAAGTGTCAATAAAGTATCACTCACAACACAAGATATAGGATTACATACTAAAGTGCCAATAAAGTATCACTCACAACACGATATAGGATTACAAACTAAAGTGTCAATAAAGTATCACTCACAGCACAAGATATAGGATTACATACTAAAGCGTCAATACTGTATCAAACAGAACATAAACAAATAGGATTACATACTAAAGTGTCAATAGCATATGATTCACAGCATGATATATACTAATATAGGATTACAAACTAAAGTGCCAATAAAGTATCATTCACAGCACAAGATATAGGATTACAAACTAAAGTGTCAATAAAGTATCACTCACAACACAAGATATAGGATTACATACTAAAGTGCCAATAAAGTATCACTCACAACACGATATAGGATTACAAACTAAAGTGTCAATAAAGTATCACTCACAGCACAAGATATAGGATTACAAACTAAAGTGCCAATAAAGTATCACTCACAGCACAAGATATAGGATTACAAACTAAAGTGTCAATAAAGTATCACTCACAACACAAGATATAGGATTACATACTAAAGTGCCAATAAAGTATCACTCACAGCACAAGATATAGGATTACAAACTAAAGTGCCAATAAAGTATCACTCACAGCACAAGATATAGGATTACATACTAAAGCGTCAATACTGTATCAAACAGAACATAAACAAATAGGATTACATACTAAAGTGCCAACGGCTATTTTTTCTGCTTTCAGTTCTGCTGTGGAAGCTTTTTCAAAGCATTCAGCATCTGGTCCATGGGGTGTCATGATGCTATGAAGACTGCCTCCTCCTGGTTGAAAACCTTCCTCCTGGCAAACAAACAGAAAGAAACAAAAGACAGAATGAGAATTGCTAAAAAAAAAAAAAAAAAAAAAAAAAAAAAAAAAAAAAAAAAAAAAAAAAAAAAAATCCCACTACACTATCCCCAAAATTAATTAAAATTCAAAATCCATTATTTTTTTGTAATATTTTAATTTTTATTACTAAAATGTTAGATTGCAATTTAAAATGCATTTTACATTTAAAAAAAAAAAAAAAGATCCGGCAAATACAAATGAAATACTATTCTGGTTCATAACTTTAAATCAAGGCTAGTGCACAGAAGCAAATTATTGGACAATGTGTAGTTTACTGTACAACATGCCTGAAGTCTACTAAACAAAGTTGTATTTACACTTAGAGAATCTTCAATGTCTTGAACAATGTTCTGAAATTTTAAAGATGAATTTTAACTTCTTTATTTTAATTTTCAGAAATCTTGCTATTAATGATGGGAAAAAAAATCCTTTTTTTCCTGTCAAATATATTTTTCATGAATTCATACAAGATGAGCAAAGAATATGAATGTAAATGGATGCTACTTATATGCACAAGCCAGAGTCAAGGGCACTATAAAACCCAAGAGTTAAGTAGCAGCAAATCCCACAGCAGTTATGTCTTCTTTAGTATCCAAGTGTGACACAATGCATACCCTAGTCATTGGTTATGATTATTATTATTATTTAATCATCCATAACTAATTACAATTAATGAGAATATTAATTTATGTTATTAATAATTCTCCAGAAGACACCATTTGTCTCTCATATTTGGAAGATATGCAGGCACTGTAAAAGTTTTCATTCTTCCACAACATTAAAGATAAACATTTACCATCACACAATATTTCTATAGGTGGAAAACTTCTTTAGTCGTTCTAGTCTTGGCAGCTACTAATATGTCATCCATGAAATTGTTACAGATTCCTCTTTCATGAGTTCAATGATCAGTCTCATCATCTTGGTAAAAACAGCTGGCACTGTGAGGATTCCAAACAGCATCACCCACCACTGATATTGCCATCAGTTACAAAGAAATATACTGGACACAGCTAGGCATAACTTTGAACCAGGCAGACCAGTTAGTGAACAAGTGATACCTAAACAACAGTGACAAGCCAAACAGTAAACCTCTCTCACCTCCTCCATTTAGTAAGATGAAAGATAGGATACCCACCCCTCGGCCCTAAAATATAACAAGAGTAGTCAACCACACAAAAGTGTTAGGAATGAACAGTAGTATGATTTGACTGTGGTAAACCAGGCCATATCAGATGTCACTGCCTAGATAAAATTAATTTGCTAGAACCTAGTGGTGCACCTCGCTTTGATGTGAATATTAATGGACATTGTGTCTCAGTCTTCTGTGACACTGATTGTGGAGTAGGAGTACACCCAAGCCTGGTGAAAAAAAGATGATTAAACTGGGAAGTTTCAAACAATCATTCTAGCCTATGGTGTAAAGTACCCATTGTCATAATAGACATAGACAGTGTGATCATGAGTTGCAAATATGTTCTCAGTGGCAAGCAACACCAGAGCAGAATGACCCATGGGCCAAAGGCCAGTTCAGCACACCCTATTTGTGTCTGCCAATGACATTCACTGAGACCCCTAGACTACACTTCAGGTGATCTAAAGTTATGCAATTATAAAGTTACAAGTGCAAAGTTTCAGTCAAGTTGTAGACAAACTCTACCAAAGTACTTTTAGAATTCACTCAGAAACACTCAGTGTTCTCTTATAATCTCATTTAGAGTTCGCTCATACAAACAAACCAAACAACTACTACAATGCCATAGGACTCAAAATGACCATTCTCTAATGACACCACACAGTCATGATTAGGCATTATAACTATATAACTATATATATATATATATATATATATATATATACACACTCTAATTGTTGATATACAGATCACTCGTGTTAGCATGACTCACATGTTATATGTTGTAGTCTGTCACCTGTATTTACTTACTATCCTGGCCGTATGTATCAGGGGGGCTCGAGCTATTTTCTAGAACTATCACTCTTCTATTCTAGATTATCTATCATTCATCTTTCTAATATGTGTGGCCAGCCAGAAGGAGTGTTTTGGGGATTAGCCTAATGTTATGGTTGGCCTGGGGTGTGGAGAATTAGCATCTTGCCCATCTCCCAGCAAAATGTCACAATACCAAGTCCACATCAGACAACAATTCTATGTCAGACACCAACTCCTCATCAGACTAGCATGTAATTAGGGAATGTCTAAGCCAGAGGTTTAGGTTCAAGAGGTTAAATTACTAGGTCATTCATATGAGTTCCCTGTAGCATCCAACTTGTGTCTAGGAATATTATTAGGCTTTCTTGAGCAGTACCAGAACCTCCTTCAGACTAAATACTATTACCCCATAACCTCTACCATAAAAAGGTTTTCTCTCACACTGACATTTAAGGCAGCACAAAATATCACCCACCACTTCTCTCTACCATAAAAAGGTTTTTCCCTCACACTGACATTTAAGGCAGCACAAAATATCACCCACCACTTCTCTCTACCATAAAAAGGTTTTTCCCTCACACTGACATTTAAGGCAGCACTAAATACTATTACCCCATAACCTCTACCATAAAAAAGTTTTTCTCACATTGACGGCACAAAAAAAATACAAAGATACAGAACCAGACCAGTGTATGTCTGCTGATGTTGTCATCTGTGTATGTCTGCTGATGTTGTCATCTGTGTATGTCTGCTGATGTTGTCATCAGGATATGTTTGCTGAGTTGTCTGTGTATGTTATGTTCATACAAATGATATAGCAGATGTTTAACTGTCACTATAAATATGTTTACACTGTTTCCTACCACACTTAATGTGGCACTAGACACATGGGTAGGTAGGTTCTTTAGGCTAACTTCTAACAGATATCTGATTTCAATCACAATACAATCACTCATGCAGTTTGGACAAAAGGAATGCAATTTGTGTGGGTGACAAAATACCCTTCAGGGTGACTACTAAGAAAAATATGTGTAGACATCCATGGTAAGGTATCATTTAACTAAAAGTAAGGAAAATGCATGCTATCTCAGAGACAAAGGACAGGATGACAAGAATAAACAAGAACCAAAGTAACCCATCAGATGATGTGGGAGAAAGCCGACAGAAATATTTTAAATATATAGATCTGGTTTGACAAAATGTGTACTAGTACGCAAGCCCCTACCCCACATGAAAAGGGAAACAATTCAATAGGCTTGATGCTGGTTAACTCTCTTCGAATCTACTCCTCCTCAGAGGGATTGGGGCCTTTGTTTTTGGCCTACCTGCTTAAGCATCCTATTATTTGACCCTATAGTGAGCTCATCTGGCAGAGGGATGGAAACATTTCTTTCATGCGAAAATGTTTGTCCTTTTTGCTTTAGTTCCTGAACCAATAGTTCTTTTTTTCATTAAGCAAACTGTAGGTGATTTGCATTAAATTTTTTAATTTTATTATTAATATTATTATTGCTTCAGGAAATGAACTGCATAAAATGGGGTGAAATATTGCACACTCACAGTTGGTAAATATTAGAATCATAAAAAAAAAAACTATGAATATTACTCAATAAAAATTATCCTCTGTGGTAAAGCAAGTGCTATTCTGTGATTCTTACTTGTAGAAAATGGTGTTTGTCAAATAACGTTTGTCAGTTGAAAGAAAATGTTATATTTTCAGCATCTGAGAACAAGTTATTAAAAAATAGTTATTAAATTATGTAGTTAAGACTGTAAACAATTAGATTTGTAATTAATTTGAAAACACAGATAAATTACATAGTTAATAATAATGTACACACCTTTGCTTCATAAGCTCCATATATTAGCCCCATGAACTCACTCATGCAGTTACCTGGAATATTTTTTTTTTTTTCAAAAAGCAAGTTTAACAGCTCCTTCATAACATTTTTGTCTCATTCAACTGATTTTGTTTTTATTCATAAAATGAAACAAAGTCTTAATTTTAATCAATGTAACAAGACCAACATAAAATGAAACAAAGTCTTAATTTTAATCAATGTAATAATACCAACATAAAATGTAATAATACCAACATAAAATGTAATAATACCAACAAAAATGTAACAATACCATCATAAAATGTAATAATACCAACAAAAATGTAACAATACCAACAAAAAATTTAATAATACCAACAAAAAATGTAACAATACCAACATAAAATGAAACAAAGTCTTAATTTTAATCAATGTAACAATACCAACATAAAATGAAAAAATCAAGGTCTCTTTTTCCCTAATTACAAATACAAATTACAAAGTCTCTTTTTCCCTAATTACAAATAGACCAGTCTGTCTGTCATCATTACGTTCCATGTCAGATAGTAGGACTGCCTGTTAAAACTCACCAACACCAGTGCGCTATTAATAAATCTACTTTCACACAAGTCAAAGTTGCATTTTGTTCTGATTAAATTCAAATTGTTTATTGCTCATTACATGATCTGAATACCATATTCAAACTCATTTTATTAACCACAAACTACTACTACTACTACTATGTTACTATGTTCAAATTTGTAAGTAAAATTTTTTTTAAATAAATGTAATTGTTGCAGGAATTTGTAAAATTGCTTTTATTCATAAATGATTTAGATCTTCACATTTTGATTATTTTGTTATTAGACTGACCAGGAAAAAAAATGGTGGAAATAAAAAAACTCACGATGGTAGTAAGGGGGTCTAAATGTATGCTCCTGAACAGACCAGCGGGGAGGGAAGATGACAAAGTCAGCTATAGCTGTGCCAGCTCTGTTAGATTGACACGTCAGCACAGTAAAAATAGAAGGGTCCTGAAATTAAACAATATATACATATAATTCTAAAAAAATATAAATCATGTTCTTTAAGTCTGTTGTATTACAATTACTGTAATATAAGACCTCAAGTTAAACCCCAAAAGTATTTCTACACACGTTCCAGTGCAATCTGGTGATTTACACTCCAGCAGGTATCAAGCACAAGTTTTTGTACAATGTCCATTAATCAACTAGTGAAAGAATGACTATTCTTAGTTGAGCCCTGAGTTTCAATATATCTAAGTTGACATGCTTTCACATATATATCCAAAGTGCTATAGTTTTACTTGGGTTTCTTTCATAGAACTAAGTGCTATAGTTTTACTTGGGTTTCTTTCATAGAACTAAGTGCTATAGTTTTACTTGGGTTTCTTTCATAGAACTAAGTGCTATAGTTTTACTTGGGTTTCTTTCATAGAACTAAGTGCTATAGTTTTACTTGGGTTTCTTTCATAAAACTAAGTGCTGATATGTAGCGTGCAGGAGATCATATCAGTAATAATCAGTTCCTTTCAGTGATAAACAGCAAATGACTATCAATAAGTTACATTTTTCTTTGCTTTTATTAACTTATTGTTATTAAAAATTAAATATTTACTTTAAAAAGCTGATTTTTAATGTATCATATAAAAATGTATATTTCTTACCCCAAAAATGCATATTTTAACATTTTTTTTTGTTTAAAACACAGCAATAGGTAATAACATAAATATTATGGTATGACATTTTTCTACCACAAACTCCACACATCCAAAATTAAAAGGGTTAAGTTTTAAAGAGATGTCTTTACAATAGTTTACAAGGTTAAAGAGATGTCTTTACAATAGTTTACAAGATTAAAGAGATTATCTTTGCAATAGTTTACAAGGTTAAAGAGATGATCTTTACAATAGTTTACAAGATTAAAGAGATGATCTTTACAATAGTTTACAAGATTAAAGAGATGATCTTTACAATAGTTTACAAGATTAAAGAGATGTCTTTACAATAGTTTACAAGATTAAAGAGATGATCTTTACAATAGTTTACAAGATTAAAGAGATGATCTTTACAATAGTTTACAAGATTAAAGAGATGTCTTTACAATAGTTTACAAGATTAAAGAGATGATCATTACAAACAAGCTATCATACAGTAATCCCTTTCCACTTGCAATGGTCCACATCATGAAAAACCTCAAAATGGCAAATTTAAGGAATTATGAAAAATGACAAGTTTAAGGCATTATGAAAAAATTTCATTGGAAGAACCAAATTCACAAGTAACTGTACAGCAGACCAAATAAATATTCTTTTCCTCAAAATAAAATAATTTTCAATATTTAGGACATAAATATGACAACTTTTCAGCAATGTAACAGTATCTGTGCCAAATGTAATAATGACTCCTTTACTATTTCTAGTTAGTTTTAAAAAAATTACTGTTTTTAGTGAATTAACTTTCAACACTTCAATCAGTTCTGTAGCAGATAATTCTATTCCCTAACCAATGGAATCCAAGTTAAACTAATTCTATTCTCTAACCAATGGAATCCAAGTTAATCATGATGATATTTGAAATACATACATTTACTGTACAAGCAAACATATTCAATAATAAAATATCAGCACTGTTTAAATCCCTTCCACTCTAAAGTAATAAGATTTAACAATATATGCAATTCTATTTGAGCATAATCACAAAACATGAATTACAAAATAAAAATAACTTTCAATCTGTTAAATAAAAAAAGTATACTGGTACTAATCTAACTAAACATTCTTTCTCTTAAATTGTATTCAACATTTTAAGATTCAGTTCATAATTCTGGTAATAACTATCAATGGCATTCATATTTACAAATAATAAACATTTGTGAAGTTTACAGTTTTAGTAAAACAACAAAAGTCTGTTAGGCATAATTAATAAAACTGTTTTAAAATGGTATGTTGAACTGGTTTGCAGGCATGCATCACCACCACTACTAACAACAGTAACAAGACATTGACCAGAATAGTATTTTTCTTTCCCTCAAATGTAATAAGTTAATTAAGTTGCATTTGTAAGAAACATTCCTTTACATGATAATAAACCACAGAGTTGCTGAATTTTAAATTCTGTAAATCAAAGGTCAGAGGTAATGATTCATAAAGTGAATGGATAACTATATGCTCTTCATATTATACAAGTTACTGTTTTAGATCTTCAAAAGCTATATATTTTTAGACAGTACAAAATTACTTAGGAGATTAAGTCTGTATAAAATAATTATAACTTTTATAAAACGTTTGTTATTAAGAGCTATAGAAAATTCATTTTCAGATTAACAAAATTATTATTTAAATTTAACAAAGTTTTTGTTTAAACTGTATAAACTATTGTAGTAGGCTGGTTCCAGGCCCACCAAATTAATTTATTTTAGATTATACAAGCATCTGGGTTTTCTTGTAAGATTATATCTTTGTGAGGAGCTCACTTACAGCATGATCAAAAGTCACACAATTGATGACCATGAAATTCCTGAGGTCATATTTGTAGGGAGCATAGTTTCCATGCCAAGCCACAACATCAAATGGTGAATGTTCCTATATAAAATGAAATAAATAAATTATGGCTTAAATACGAAGTAACCTAGGTTACTTCCAAAGTTATCAATTGGGCACAAAGGTTTGTCATTCATGATGCACAGAATTGTCACCTAAGAAATTTACTTTAAACCAGTAACATGATCAACGAGAGAAATCTTAAAATATTTTACATGTAATCAAATATTTCAATTCATGAATAAACAGCAATGATGTTGTTGGCCTCGATTTGTAAAAGTAGCAAATATTTTTGCCCTGAGCCACACTCCAATCATCTGAGAATTTTCCAATCAATTTACAACTGTCCAAACATCTCACAAATATCACATCATCTCAATATTGTCCAATCATGTCACAAATATCCCATCATCTCAATATTGTCCAATCATGTCACAAATATCCCATCATCTCAATATTGTCCATTCATCTCACAAATATCCCATTATCTTGATATCGTCAAATCATCTCAGAATTGTCCATTTGCAGTACAATCAATAATACTTTTGAAACATCTTCATTAAAATATTTACATCAACAAACCACTTAAAAATATATATTACCGTTATGTAGAAATTTCATTTTGAAAACTGAAGACTTTATTTTAAGAATTAAACAATGTTTCTTTTACAGAATTAAATTTAAAGTTTCAGTGCTTAATAATATAGGTTACCCATCTGAGTATATTTCAGTTGAAGCACTTACTGAATCAAGTGGTCGTCTTGTCATCAGACTGAATATAAAAACTAAATTAATACTTGACATCAATAACATAATCAAAAACTTTATATCTAATTCGCATTAAACACAATAATAATATTTACATACAGAACAGCTCAATAGGTATATTGGCATGCAGGCAAACAATATCTAACCTTTTGCTAGTGATATAGTTTGTGTATGGATAATAAGAAATTAATACTCATTTCATAAATGCGTATTCACAGGTTTGTTTTATGGCAACAAAGCATTGAAATTTAAAAAGCAGACCATGAAATAAATATGACTAATGAAATTACCTGTTTTGCAGCAAACAAATATCCATGATATTTGGAAATGACAGTGTATTCACTGACTTCTCGGTCCTCATACCAAGCACATGGAGTCAAAAAATCTCTTGGATTCGCCAGGCCATTTGCTCCTAAATGACAAAGGGATAATTTACAATTAATTATATCTGGCAACAGATAGATGCTTCAATACAAGAAATATGAAAAAGAAAAAGTGAGGTTTGATAGAGAAGAAAGAGGGGAGAAAAAGAGAGATGGGTTAAGAGAGGGATGTGAAAGTGGTAATCCCAAAGAAAGAATGGTCCATCAAAATTTCATTTTCCAGCAGTGAGAAAAAGAAACAAAGGTGAAGAAAATTATTAAAGTGCCCTCACAAACGTTACTAACAGGAAAAATTATTAAAGTGCCCTCATAAACGTTACTGAACAGGGAAAATTATTCAAGTGCCCTCACAAACATTTCTGAACAGGGAAAATTATTAAATTGCCCTCACAAACATTACTGAACAGGGAAAATTATTAAAGTGCCCTCACAAACGTTTCTGAACAGGGAAAATTATTAAATGCCCCCACAAACGTTACTGAACAAGGAAAATTATTAAAGTGCCCTCACAAACGTTACTGAACAAGGAAAATTATTAAAGTGCCCTCACAAACGTTACTGAACAAGGAAAATTATTAAACTGCCCTCAAAAACGTTAATAAACAAAGAAAATTATTAACTATCTGCACATTTTTAAGCTGTATTTTAGTACACTGAATAAAATATACTGCTCGCAATATTTTTTCGGTAAAAGCAATGGGCTTTAAAGCACTAAATATGATTATCAATAAAATCATTAAAACTATTTGTACTAATGATTTTTTTATAACTTTTTGTAAATTGAAAATAAACCATTTCTCATGTTAAAAAGAAAGTGGGGGAGGGGTGAGAAGGGAGAACATTAATAACTAAATCTAAGATATAATATTTTTTGCCAAATATTTCAGAAACCAGAAGACTTTACATAACCGTGACATCAAAAGTAGTTAATGTGGTGGTGAGAAATCTATTTATCAGTGAATTAAATCTAGGGTGCAGCTAACTATTAAATGCAAAACATGCATTTTTTTACTTACTAATTTTAGGAGAAATATGGGGATTTTTTTTTTTTACTATTTCCCATGTCAAAACTGACAAGGTTATCTCTCCTTCCTTTCAAAGTTCAACCTGCAATGGCAAGATGGCTAGGCAGACAAATGAAGTTAGAAGCATCTGAAAATGGACATTTTCCATTTTCATATGTAAATTTATAGAGAGATTAATGAAGCTTTTGCTTGCTTGTATAAAATGCAATGGAATTTATTTTTTCTTGGAGATATGTTTCCAGCTCAAATTTATGTGGATTTTAAAAAAAATTAGTTTGGATAGTTTCCCTTTCACAATAAAAGTTGTGTGATAGTTTTGAGATCTTTAGTTTGCTTGGATATAGGTTCAGTGTTAGCTCTATTAGGTATGGGTGGGGAATTTATTTTCTCTCTGCCTCCTATTATTTTTCAAAATATTGTCATTCTGTCAGCATGTTAGAAAAAGAAAGTGTTGTTTTACAACAAAAAAAAAAAGTTTTAAGGTGGAATGTTTACAAAGTGCTTCTAATTTTTCCATGCAGAATGTCTTGGAAAGACTTATAATAAAGAACACAATAAAGCTTGACACTCTACTGCAACTTGCAAAAGGAAGGTAATCCCAAAGAACGGAAACTTGAAAGCTAACTGAAAATAATTCCTGTATGCCTTAAAGTATGCTCACCTTTTGCAGGTAAATTTCTGACACAATAGATGGCCATGTGCTGGAGCCATGTGCCATGCCAATAAAAGTTAAGAAATACAAATCTGCAGCACAGAGCATTGTCTTTCAAAGAATCTCAGATATTTAAAATTAACATTTAATGCCCTTACAAGAATTTAAGAAACTGGTGAAAGTAGATAGGTACTACCAGCTAAATTCTAGAATGAGTTACTTTTCTCATTATTCAGCACACCGTTTTTTTCTTGATTATCATCTGCTGTGTGATTTCTACACAAAAAACAAAAAATCAACTGCTGTGTGATTTCTACACAAAAAACAAAAAATCAACTGCTGAAATGTATTTGGCACACTGCTTAGTACACTTTAAATATGTGAAATTAGGGTCGTTAATTCCAAATTATGGTGACCCAAATGTATGAAAGGAAAAAAAGAAACCAGAAAACTGTTTGAATCACTGAAAATAAAATGCCAACCAATGGGTCCCAGACTGGGCAGCTCAAAATGTCCATTGAAAACTTCCAGCATGTAGCCTCTGGATGGACCTTGCACACTAACGTTAAAACGTATTCCACGCTGTTAAGACAGATAACAGAAACAACAAAATAAGAGATAAAGTATAATTACCTGTATCCTGAACTAGTTTTATTTATGTTTCTTTTAGAAACATATCTTTTTATAAACTTTAAGTTTATTTCATAACAAAACAGAAAATGTTCTTTTCCACCATAAAACCTGATAAGCATAAGATAGGAAGTTCTACATGTAAACCAGGGCCTTAATATAAAAGCACACACTTCTAAAAGGAGGCAAAACATTAAAAAGCTTAATGTCCCATGAGTGATGTCCCTCTACCATATTTGCTTACAGCAGATTAAGATATTCTGTCAAACCAGGGTATTGCATTGTCCGGAGGTGTCAGTTTTTTTAACACAATACTTCACTGTGGTTTCGATCTTGTCATTGCAATTATCTATTTTGTCTATTACTTTCATATGACTGTCACCTGAATGGTTTCCCTTACTTTCAGTTGACTGTCACCTGAACGGTTTCCCTTACTTTCAGTTGACTGTCACCTGAATGGTTTCCCTTACTTTCAGTTGACTGTCACCTGAACGGTTTCCCTTACTTTCATATGACTGTCACCTGAACGGTTTCCCTTACTTTCAGTTGACTGTCACCTGAACGGTTTCCCTTACTTTCAGTTGACTGTCACCTGAACGGTTTCCCTTACTTTCAGTTGACTGTCACCTGAACGGTTTCCCTTACTTTCAGTTGACTGTCACCTGAACGGTTTCCCTTACTTTCAGTTGACTGTCACCTGAACGGTTTCCCTTACTTTCAGTTGGTTGACAACTTACAAAAAAAATTATTTTGTGTGACTCAGATATGGACCAATTGAGAACCAAGGCATATGGTGCAATATTCCAGATGGCCCAATGTCAACAACCCTCTTGACACTCTTAAGTAAGTCATGACATGATCCTGAGATTTTTTCATCTAACAAACTATGTAGAAACACTTTGGACATACATATCAGAACAGTATGTGTGTGGGGTGTGGTTGGGGGTGGATGGGTGGGTGGGAATCTTTATATTATGGCCTGGTTTTTGTGTCAGCAATGTAATTCATGACCTCCTCCTACTGAATGCTTATATGTTTGCATGATGGAAAAGTAACTTTTAATTAGTTACTCATGAAAAATTTTAAATAAACAATCTACAGCAGCAAAGGCTATTGTTTTCTTTTATCATGTTATGATCTCTATGAAAGAGTGCATGTGTGGCCATTCATGCCCTCAGTATTCCTTACAGTTTTTAAGAGACTGTGTATTAGAGAAGTTGCAATGTGCACTGGGTCAATGGCTTTGAAATTTAACATATTAAACATAACTCCAAACATTGTTGATTACTCTATGGCTGACCTTTTATAATTATATGTTTACAAAATGAAGCGATACTTTTTTTCAATATCTGACAAAAATAAAAAAATTATAAAATTAATCTATAGTTTAATACAATAAAATTTTACTGAAAGAGCACCAACTTCAATGCTGAGATCAATATCTGTAGGGTTTACCTGAATGACACAAATCTCATTTGGATCCACCTGCATCCGACCAAATTCAGTGGTAATGAAAAGTCCCCCTTCCTGTGGTACTGTAAAATAACCAAATATTTTTTCTCCACTTACAACATTAGAAAAAAGTTAACTGAAATTTAAAGGAATCAGATAATTTATACCAAATTATACAAATCTGCTAATTATTATTAAAAACCATCTGAAATAAAATGTTATTAACATAAATAAATATCGATAATTTATGAAAAATACAATGACCATCTAAAACAGAAGTAGTTTAAACTCACCAATTAAGAAATCACCATCAGAGGTATAGAAACATCTGAAAAAGAAAATGAAGCCATAATTTATAACCTATTCAAATCATAACAATTAATTAAATAATATAATAATTTGAAAAATTAATATCATGATAAACCATATGCACATCAAATGTGAGGACTAAAAAGGATGACTTTATTAATGTTTTCTTCACCATCTCACAAATTGGTTAAAACTACTTGCAAGTGTATTAAAACTATTATATAAAGGCTTAATTAATTTTTTTAAAATCCTAATAAATGATTTTTAACAAGTACTAAAATACACCTCAGATCAAAGTTCAAGGAACATCTGTTATATTATTTTGGGAAGAGTTCAAACTACAATGAATTCATTCAACTTCATCAGTACCTGACTTTTGAAACACTGGCCTTCTTAATGTTTTTAATATGACTTTTAAAAAAAAATATTAAAAATTCTTTTCATCATATTTATTTCTTTTTCTAACATATCATCTGCTCATAATGGGAAAAAAATAAATGAAAAATGTGACATCAATATCTGCAGAACCATTTAAAATTTTCACTATTCATTTGAAGATTGTATGCTTTAATCATGACATTTAAAGGGTTAACAAAAATAATCTTTAAAAGACTATTCATTTGTGTATTACATTTTATGTTTAAATAGGAAAAAACAAAGAGGGAATGAATGTATAACATCAACAATCAAAACTAAATACATTAACTGTGAGATTAAACAAAATGCATAAAGTGCCACCCTACTTGTCCCCCATTGAAGCATTGCAGGTGTATATATAGGTAACCACGCCATTGCGAGATTTAGGATCTCCTGCTCCACATATTGTTGCCAGACCCTGTAGAACAAAATGTATATGAAGATTTTATAATAAAATTAAAATGCAATCTACCCCTTTTATAGCTCAGCTTCTATGTGCAAACAATAAATTTCTCCACATTTTAAATTTGGGCAAATCTAAATGATACATGATTACAGATAAATTTTCTATCTTTCCTCAACTGATATACTTTCAATTTGAGTCACTTGATCATAGTTGTAACCTCTTGCCAACATGTGCCTCTCCATGACATAAAAGTCTTCTGACAAAGTGGTGACAACAGGCAGTCTTAAGTCTAAATGTGCCTCTCCATGACACAAAAGTCTTCTGATAAAGTGGTGCCAGCAGGCAGTCTTAAGCCTAAAAGCTACTGAAGCAAGGGCATGCACATTTAGTAATCCATTATTCAGAGGAAATCTTATCTTAATCTGTCTTACTACTGTAGTGGAGTAAATTTGCCTATCCCTATTTCTAAACTTAATAATTATATATTTATTGCCAATGTTAATATGACACGACCTTGGGAACTGCTTATGACAATATTTTGTAAGTGTCACATTTGGAGTGAAAAACTCAGAATGCTAGAACTTGCTGATGCAAAAATTCATAAGTATAATGTCCAACATAATAAAATTAGTCAATATAGAAATAATGGTTCAATTATATAAAGCATTCTCCAATTCACATCATAGATCAATAGCAAATATGTAAAAAATATTTCTAAGTCCATTCTTTCTTTATAAGTCAGTTAACTTACTATAGGCTAACAATCACCTTATAATCAGACTCGAGTTATGGTCAAATCAAAGGGATTAAAGTCTAGATTTTCTTCAACAAAGTAACTTTTGGTCCATTCCCATTGGAATAGTTATGAACAAGGGTGAGACTTTTAGTCAGAAAAGCTACTCAACCAGGTTGGAACTGGTTTAGATTGTTCAGCAATTTCTAACATATTCTCCATCTGAGTTGTTTACTCCAACTCTGACAAAAATATCATCACAAGGAGTGCCCAAGGTCAGGTCACATCAACAATGACAGTAAATATATAATTATTAAGTTTAGAAATAAGGAAAGGCAAATTTACTCCACCACAGGTGCCCAGAGAAGTGTCACAACTATATTACACAATCATGATTATAGAAAATGTCAGGTTAAAAATACCACTTTTATTTAATCGACAAAGTGACAAAAGGATATACCTATACAAAAACATAAAATCTTCATATAATTTAACTAATTCAACAATGAAAAAGTAACATTATGCGAAATTCATGTTATGCAGATATAGTAATTGTAGAATTAAATAGAATCTAAATAGTGAAACAAATTTTGTCAATGAAACAATAAATATAGTTTTAATTATTACCTTAAACTAAGAAAATCCATTTATGAGGGTTGATTAAAAACCATATCTAGCCATAATGACACGTGTACTCATACCATGCTTTGCTAAGTTTCAAAGAAATTGTTTTTCTGGTTCTATTTTCCTTTAGTTATAATTTAGAAGCCATTGTTAATTAATGAAGATATTTTAATTAATAAAATGAGAGAGTTAAGAGAATCTTTTAACAATCAAAATGTAGCCGACTATGTACACAAGGCCAAAACACTCTGCAATAGCATTTCTGATTGGCTGAGACATGCTGTAAGCCCATTTGGAGAGCCCAGCAGTCAAAGATTGATGAGAATGTTATAACATGTGTGCACATTTTCCAATACTATGTCAATACACAAGTGATTATGAAAAGACTAACATTATGGGGAAATGCTGTTTGTGGACCTAATATTATATGAGAAAGTCCAGTGTATATTTATAAAAGAAATGTGCAGAAAACTAAAGTTAGAAAGTTAGTAAACTATAGAAAGGAAAAGGCTTCTTAAATATGAAAGAAGGGAAATCAGCATTTGTCCTTTCTAATAATGTGTATTCAAACTAACCAGACTTGTAAAAAATAAAGTGACAAGTATGTAGTCTTGTAAATTAAAAATGAAATTTAATGTAATTCACAAAAATTAATCCTCAAGTAAAATTATTTTACAAGTTTAGCAAATAATTGTTTAAAAATTACCTGAACAAAGTCTACTTTCTTGTCATCAGGAATATCAAATGGTTTCCATCTCAACTAGAAAAAAATAAAACACTCTAGCTAAAAAAAGAATTAAAAAAATAATCAAAAATATACAAGATAACAAATACATATGATAATTAAGAAACAGTCCTTTGTTTATGTTTGCAAATGGATTATTATTGCTCAGCGATAGTTCACAACTCGACAATAGATGATATTTAAACAACCAGCATGTTCAGAAATAACCCATACTAGAACTGGAAATATCTTAAATAATTGTCAATCTAAATCACATACTTTCATTTATTTCTTAAATTATACAAGGACTAAACAGTCATTCTAAACTTCACATTTTCTATGAGAAACAAATATCTACACTTCAAAGTGAACACTTTCATGACTGTAATCATTTTCTGTTAGACAATCATCAAAACATTTGCAGTCCCTGAAATTCATGTCCAGAGAGGTGTCATATTATACTGAAAACTACAGTCATATGTAAGTTACCATTTCTCAAAACTTGTGTTGATTTGTGAATATTTATTGATGATGCTGGTTCACAATCAGACAAGCCAACAACTGCTAGTGGCAGTTCACTTGATGACAATGGTTCACAAATGAATGACTGATGATGCTGGTTCACAATCAGACAAGCCAACAACTGCTAGTGGCAGTTCACTTGATGACAATGGTTCACAAATGAATGACTGATCCGACAAGCCAACAACTGCTAGTGGCAGTTCACTTGATGACAATGGTTCACAAATGAATGACTGATGATGCTGGTTCACAATCAGACAAGCCAACAACTGCTAGTGGCAGTTCACTTGATGACAATGGTTCACAAATGAATGACTGATCCGACAAGCAAACAGTTGATGGTGGAAGTTTACAAGTGATGACTCTGACTCACAATGAATAATTGGTGAGGCTGGTTCACAATCCAAGAAGCAAACAAATCATGGTTGTAGCCCACAAGTGATAAAATGACAGTGGTAATTCAAGTGATGACATGGTTCACATAAAGGCAACTGATGACAATGATTGACAAGTGGATTAAAACATGGAAGTGCACAAGTGAATGTATGGTCAAGTGGTGCAATGTTGAAAATGAATATATATGATTTACAAATGGTTTAAATCTTAGTGGTGCAACGTTGAAAATGAATATATATGATTTACAAAAGGTTTAAATCTTAGTAGTGCAAACATTGAAAATTAATATATATGATTTACAAATTGATTTAAATCTTAATGGTACATAGGTGAGACTGAAACACTTAAAATAGATACCTAGGAAACAAAAATCTGTTCCACTTAGAACTAAAAGTTATAAATATCTCATTCTCTCATGTATAAAACTAAAAGCAGAGGCACACATATAGTTCTGCATATGACAAACACACATTCTCTCACACAGCAACATTAAAATTAAAGTGCAGATGCACATACATAGTTCTACATGCATAATCCATACACACACATATAGTTCTGCATATGACAAACACACACTCTCTCACACATAACAACAAATGCAGATGCACATACATAGTTCTACATGCATAATCCATGCACACACACATATTTGCAAATAAGAGCAAAAATGCACATGCGCATGCATGTACACCTCATCTTCAAACCTGATTTGGGTTAGGCAGAACTTTGTCCCAATCATGTGTAATAAGGCCACGATCTATGGAAACGAAGGGCTTGTGCAAGACTGAAGGCCTTATTCTGTACAACCAGCTGTAGAGGTAATTTTGTTTTAAAGATTATCTCTTTGTTAATACAGTTCTTTGCAACTCACAGAGCTTAATTTCAATTCCGTCAAATTTCATTATTTGTCTGCAATCTCTTCACATACATGATAAAAATTCCTAAAATGAATTAAAAAATAAATTACTGAACTGCTTTAACTGTCATAGCTGCAGTGAAAATAAACACAAGAAAAAAATCGATATGGCTTGTAGCAAAAGTGGTTGCATATTTTTTTTTAATTCAATTATTACATTTGTTTGGGGGGGGGGGGAGAGCAAGACAACAAAAGAAATAAAACCATGAAAAAGTGGTTTAGAAAAAGATTATTTTCTTTAATTATTATATATAACTTAACTTTAAAGAAATAAACAATTCATAATGAGTCACCATTTTATAACTTTACCGCCTGTAATGCACATCATTAGGGAAGCCAAGAGGAAAGGTATGAGAAAATCAAAAGATTCCTTCTGACTACAGAATGAAAATTTGTTTAACCATTGATAATGTTTAAAGGAATAAACGTATTTAAACTCTTATTCTTAACTTAGGAGAAAAAATATGATTAATAAAATATTAGTACAAAATTTACATATTTATACTAGTTAAACAAAGATATAATGTTTAATTAAAGAGTATTTTGACCTTCTCAAGTAAAATGTTATATCAAACCCGCCACAGAGGATTTTTAAATCACCAGATACTGGCTGATAAATGTTTTAATTTGGTCACCATTTAAAAATGCTACAAGCCTGTCAAATTGCTTTAAAATATCACTAACAATTTTCAAAACCCATTTTGATATGACAAAAAAGAACCTTTGATGAAGCATTCTTAATGTCATTATTAATTATGGGAAGCATGTATGGCCTGGGCCAATTTCATGCAAATCTTAATATCTTCACCAGTATTTGTTGTATATAAAATAAAAAATGTATTTTACTGCTTTAAGCAAAATAATAAAATAATCTGATATATGTCATTGCATACCAGTACAACTAGGATGGAATTATCAAATGGATTTGGAAGAGAAAAAGTAAGAAAATGCACGATGAACACACTCATGTAGCCTACAAAACATAAAGCTATCATTCAGGCATGTATACAGTGCAGTTTGTTAGAGCCACCAATGGTAACAATGCAATTTAAATAGTTGATTTCAGGTGAGTGGACATTTGCAAATAAAATATATTTTCTGAGGTGGACCAAACCATAGTGTTGAGAAATCACCACAGTATTCCTATCAGACACAATATTCATTGTAGACACTGCTGTCTACCATAGCCCAAAGTAAATTTATTCCTTTCAAAGAAAATTACTTGTCAGGTTTGCTGTGATGTACATTTCTTATTGCTGCATGTAGCCATATGACTATCATTTATGGGTGCCATGTCTCTTATTACTGAATACCAAATGACAACCAAGTTTTAATTTTCCAATATTCAAGATTTTTTTTTACTCACAACACTTGCAACCATTTTGATCATGTGGAGAGTTGATAGGGTGAAAGGGAGAGCAGACAGGTGATGAGACAGCAGACAGGGTGATGAGAGGGCAGACAAGGTGATGAGACAGCAGACAGGGTGATGGGAGGACAGAGGTGATAGGAGAAGAGACAGGATCATGGGAGAGCAGACAAGGTGATGGGAGGGTGGATAAGGGTGATGGGAGAGGAGACAGGATGATGGGAGAGCAGACAGGATGGTGGGAGAAGACAGGGTGATGGGAGAGGAGACAGGGTGATGGGAGGGTGGATAAGGGTGAAGGGAAGAGACAGAATGATGGGAGAGCAGACAGGGTGATGGGAGGGCAAATAAGGATGATGGGAGAAGAGACAGGGTGATGGGAGAGCAGACAGGGTGATGGGAGAAGAGATAGAGTGATGTGAGAAGAAAGAGGTGATTGGGAGAAGAGACAGGGTGATAGGGAGAAAATGCAAATGAAAAATGAGAGAAGCAAATACTCATGATCCGAAACAATATTTTAAAATTTTCTTTCTGCAATAAAATTCCCCCCTGCCAAATAAAGACTATGAATTTAAACATGAAGAACAAAAAAAAACCTGATAAAACCAATTATGTAAAACAGTCTTATTTATGTATTCAATAATACAACGAACAATAGTTTTCTTGCCAAAAACAAACCTGCGCTGGTTTTCAGATCTTGGTGCAGTGAACGCTGTGCCAGACAACTGCTCTGCATACAAGCCATATGGACATTGTTGTGGACTATTCTAGAGAAAGAGTGTGTATGGGAAGGAATAGGAAGAAATAAATAAAAATGAATTCTCCAATCTAAAAAATGTGTTACTACCAAAGAACATAAATGGCCTGTCTTAAGTAAATTATGTCACAATGTGCAAAATGCAGATAACAAATAAATTCAATCTATCATTCTATAAAATAAAAAAATACATGAACATAAATCAGCCACACTAATACTGAAGTTAATCTACCTCCCATTCAAACAATTAGGATTTTAAAAGGAGCCCATTCAACCAAAATTATTATACAATTAGGATTTTAAAAAGAACCCTCTACCAAATGATTTTACAATTAGGATTTTAAAAAGAACCCATTCTAATGAATTGTATGTTTCAAAGGATAGTGCAAAATGATTATACAATTAGGATTTTAAAAGGAACCCATTTCTAAAGAACTGTATGTTTCAAAGGATAGTGCAAAATGATTATACAATTAGGATTTTAAAAGGAACCCATTTCTAAAGAACTGTATGTTTCAAAGGATAGTGCAAAATGATTATACAATTAGGATTTTAAAAGGAACCCATTTCTAAAGAACTGTATGTTTCAAAGGATAGTGCAAAATGATTATACAATTAGGATTTTAAAAAGAACCCATTTCTAAAGAACTGTATGTTTCAAAGGATAGTGCAAAATGATTATACAATTAGGATTTTAAAAGGAACCCATTTCTAAAGAACTGTATGTTTCAAAGGATAGTGCAAAATGATTATACAATTAGGATTTTAAAAGGAACCCATTTCTAAAGAACTGTATGTTTCAAAGGATAGTGCAAAATGATTATACAATTAGGATTTTAAAAGGAACCCATTTCTAAAGAACTGTATGTTTCAAAGGATAGTGCAAAATGATTATACAATTAGGATTTTAAAAGGAACCCATTTCTAAAGAACTGTATGTTTCAAAGGATAGTGCAAAATGATTATACAATTAGGATTTTAAAAGGAACCCATTTCTAAAGAACTGTATGTTTCAAAGGATAGTGCAAAATGATTATACAATTAGGATTTTAAAAAGAACCCATTTCTAAAGAACTGTATGTTTCAAAGGATAGTGCAAAATGATTATACAATTAGGATTTTAAAAGGAACCCATTTCTAAAGAACTGTATGTTTCAAAGGATAGTGCAAAATGATTATACAATTAGGATTTTAAAAGGAACCCATTTCTAAAGAACTGTATGTTTCAAAGGATAGTGCAAAATGATTATACAATTAGGATTTTAAAAGGAACCCATTTCTAAAGAACTGTATGTTTCAAAGGATAGTGCAAAATGATTATACAATTAGGATTTTAAAAAGAACCCATTTCTAAAGAACTGTATGTTTCAAAGGATAGTGCAAAATGATTATACAATTAGGATTTTAAAAGGAACCCATTTCTAAAGAACTGTATGTTTCAAAGGATAGTGCAAAATGATTATACAATTAGGATTTTAAAAGGAACCCATTTCTAAAGAACTGTATGTTTCAAAGGATAGTGCAAAATGATTATACAATTAGGATTTTAAAAGGAACCCATTTCTAAAGAACTGTATGTTTCAAAGGATAGTACAAAACTTTGCACAAGTCATAGAATGCTTGGTTTAATTCATGTCGCCATTTACAACTATGCTCTCACGATAAGAATTTTAAATACAGGAAAATCTTTTGTGTATCTATTTAAATAAACAGGGTGAGTACTATATCACTTCATCATCACTAATATTAGTACTAATGCAACATTATTTAAATAAACAGGGTGAATACTATGCTACTTTTATCATTAGTACTAATGCAACATTATTTAAATAAATAGGGTGAATACTGTTACTTCATCATCACTAATATTAGTACTATTGCAACATTATTTAAATAAACAGGGTGAATACTATGCTACTTTTATCATTAGTACTAATGCAACATTATTTAAATAAACAGGATGAATACTATGCTACTTTTATCATTAGTACTAATGCAACATTATTTAAATAAATGGGGTGAATACTATGCTACTTTTATCATTAGTACTAATGCAACATTATTTAAATAAACGGGGTGAATACTATGCTACTTGTGTGTGTATTTCTGATGTGGATAGTTGCTTGCCTTGTTTGCTTCCATATTCCCTTATCTGCTGTTTCATTTCCCATAATGTTGGTGTGACTGGGGATCCAGAGTAGTGTTGTTTTTACACCTTTTTTCTCTAGTGTTTGTATTTGATTTGTTATTTGATTTGTGATATTTGTTGTTGTTTGGAAGGGGTTTGCTATGTTTGTGAGTGAGTCTGTTAGTATGAGTAGTTGTGTCTGCATGTTTGTGGAGTTGTTTGCTAAAGTTAATGCTTGTTTGATCGCTATGGGTTCTGCTGTTAGTATTGAGTGTTTTGGGTCTAGTTTGTATGTATCATTGTAGGTGTGCCTGTGGGTGTGTGTGCTGCTGCCCTAATAATTTTTTTATAAAAAGGGAAAAAAAAAAAAAAAAAAAACCCCACTCCCAACAACATACACAAACACACGGACAACCCAGTCGTAACAATGAGCAGACACAGAAATACAACAAGCAAACCAAACAACGCACGAACACCCCACCCACCCTCCTTGAATACCAGAGAAAGGAGGAAGGCCCCACAGGAATCCACCAAAAACTGAAAACATCACCAAGATGAAAAGTTTTACAACAATTCCTGCAGAGCGTATAGATAGCGAAATCATCATCATCATCAACTATGCTACTTCATCATCACTAATATTAGTACTAATGCAACATTATTTAAATCAACAGGATGAATACTATGCTACTTCATCATCACTAATATTAGTACTAATGCAACATTATTTAAATCAACAGGATGAATACTATGCTTCTTCATCATACTAATATTAGTACTAATGCAACATTATTTAAATAAACAGGGTGAATACTACTATGCTACTTCTATCATCACTAATAAGTAATATTAATACTAATGCAACATTATTTCAAGAAAGTTACAATACCTGTCCTTCTGGCAGCGCTCCAGGACAGCGCAAATCCTCTGAAGAAAATTCATTGCCAAACCCTGGCATATACTAGAAATACACAAATATCAGCTAAGAAATGTAATATTAAAAAGAAAGAAAGAAATTTCTGGTACTCATATTGCATAGTTCCTGAAAAATTTATTGATGGGATGTGCTAACATCAATGATAAAATTACAACAGGATATTCAGTAGAAGCAAGGTAAAGACACTAAATGACTAGATATTAGTACTGGAAATGCTGATAAAAAAAATTACATTTATTTCAATTACTATTATTATTATTCATAAGTAGTAACTAGAACCCACTTAATTCAAACTGCATCAAACAAGACAGATTGTTCATATTAATTGAAAATTAAAATATCCAAATGTGTTAAAAATGAATACTAATGTACATATATTGGTCATGGCAATTTTATTGAAATTTTATAAGATGTTATAAATAAAATAATCATTAGCATTACTTTATAGTATTCATTAGTGTTATAAATGATGTCTTAATATACTTGGAGTAAATCTACTGAATGGTGAATGAATTTTGTATGAGTGATATGACTGAGACGATTAAAAAGAATGCTAGTTCATGCCACAGGAGTACTAATTATGCACACTAACTTTACGTGTCTATCCCACCAAAATAACAAATGGAGGATCAGAGATAGTGGCCTTTCATTCAAAAGACCTTAGGTTCGAGTACTAAGAGTAAAACAATCTGGTTGGATAACACAATTCAGCAGATTATATCTAGGCTCACACCTTCAGTATCCTTATCAAGTGCAATAAATCTTTCCAGATATTAAATCCTTCCTTTCACCATCTTACTTCTTAGTATCTATTTATAGTATTAAATCATTTTAAGAGTGAATTAACTTGAAATGAGATTTAAAATAAAACCAATACACTTCTTTAATGGTTGAATTTTTTTCTGAAGTGTACTATTATAATATTTATGAACTGCAACAAGAAACTTCAAACTGTTTTCTGATATAAAACAAATGGAGCTATCTATACTATCAGAACAATAAGACAGCAGAAATATAGTATATACAGTGAAAAAAAATAGTTATGAATGCCTTAATATAATTATTACTATTATATCTGGCAAATTTTGATTATCTAATGCCAATGAAAACTTTTAACCTGAAACGCACATTTTTTACTTTAATGTTGAGGGCTTATACATCGGTTTTAGAATTAAGTGATTTGAAGCTCCACGTCTTCCGATAGTTTTCTTGTTTGTTAAACTCTTAAAACTTAAAGTCATTATGTTTATGTTATAGATTTGTTTCTATGTATGTCCAGTAACCGTTAAACATTTGTTTGTTATTGTTTTTCTGTTGTTCTTTCTCTTTATAATCTGTATGTATTGTGCGTTTGTTTCTACATTTACGTAGCTCCCAATTGTGTATGGTTTCAGAGGTGTGACAGGATGTGAGCGTGTGTATGTATGAACATCCGGCCAAATCGGCCAATGAAATGCATTCCGACTGACACACCTCTCAAAATTAGTAACCTTGACCTTACAATGTAAATTGCAATGTCAAATTTTAAGTACAGGGCTCTGAAAGTTATAACCCTACATATAAATGTTACATCTCTAAGAAAAGAAAATATGATATGCACTCTATATGGAATATTTTCCAAAAATTTATCGATTCATAAAGTTGAAAAATATGACCTTATGAAATATTCACGTGTGCGTCGAAGCTTGTTATTTTTTTTTAAGTTTGCACTTTGATATTCAATATACTAGCTCAACAGCCTCTCTCTTGACGGAATTTTAAACCAAATTATACTGCAATGCTCTTTTTCGCAGACAACAGTTAATGCTTGTAAATAGCACAGAACCACATAACTCACCTTAAGTTCTGCCATTGTCACCTGTCGTCGTTCGTGTAGTTTGGGGACTTGTGTGCTGAAACGTCACGAGATTTTGCGAGATTTATCGATTTTTTTGTCACAAGTCAAGAGACTCTGCATCTGTCACATGGCATATAAACTAGATTCTAAAGTTGTACATGCATACTTTGCGGTCTGTGAAGTTTACCCCTTGAGTTTATTTTTTAAACAAGCACTAATCTGGCATATTTCTTGCAAAATGAAAGTTAGGTCATGTTGGCAGAAACTAGCAGTTAGTTGTATGTTAATTAAACTATTAATTTCTTTATACGCGTGGTAACAAATTAAAGTTGTAGTATTTATCTCTGATGCCTGTTGATATAAAAACTTGCTTGTGCATTTATGGGCTAAGTTGATATAAATAACAAAATTATTAAAATATGTACAAGACTAACATTAGGTCCTAAGTTGTAGACTTTTAATATTTTGACCTATCAGTATCATAAATTCTTACAATATGGACCGTCTTTTCGCCACCACAACCTACTGCATCCTACCAAATCCGACTGCACCCCCTACCCTCTAGTATTCGTGCATATCGCAAACAAATTATAAGAAACGAAAGTTTATTAAAATATAAATTTACTTATCCTCTGACTTGGACTGCCTTCAATATATAACAGCTATTTTTTTTACAGCTATAACTCGACATTTTTAGTTTTGTTAGCATTACTGATCATTGAAAACAGTCATTTAGTTGTCAATCTGCTTCTGATGTCATTCCATTAACAAAGACTGAACATGCTTAAATATTATTATTATCATCTAATTAATCTACATAACCATTCGAGTTGACTGGATAAGACCTAGTTGACTAAAGCTCTAGTAGATGTTGTTGCCGTTCTAGATGTTGGAGTGGGTAGGAGGGTTGTCTAACAGAGCCCAAGTTAGTAGCATTCCAAGTCTGTACTTAGCCGTTGTACGTGCGCCCAGGATGTTTTTTAACCCCATGTACTTCTCACTGGTGGTGCTGTCGTTGATGCTATCGTGGATGTCCCCGGTGTCCTTTGGGATGCATGAATGCGGGCCTGACGGCCAGTATAGGTAGTCGAGCAGCAACTGAAACATGTTTACAATGGGGTGATTAAAGTATCCCCACTGCGTGAACTGCTGCTCACTGGGCCGCCATTGCTGTCGTTTTCGGCGTGGTTTTGTTGGTGGTGTTGTGGCTGTTGTTGTTGTCGTTGTTGTTCTCTGATGTGTTGTGGTGGGCGTCGTCTTTTTCTTTTTTGACCCTGTTCTGTTGTTGTTGTTCCTTGGCTGTCTGTTGTGGTTGATGTTGTTGCTGCTGCCCTTGGAGGTGACTGGCAGTGGTGAGAGAGAAGGGGTCACAAGCGCTCTTTCGATCTCGTCGGGGACTGCCTCAATCTCTGTTGGAAGGTCTTTCTCCTCGGGGCAGTCAACTGTTTGTATATATTTTTCTTTTCTTTCTTTTGTCTTGATCTGCGTGTTGGCTATTTTGAAGTTTTTCCTTTGCTTGTTGTCATCTGTAGTTGTTTGTATTTCTTTTTCTTTTGTGTTGGTGACTGGAGTCTGACTTGTTTTCCAGTTTTTGTCGGAGTCTGTGAGAATGCCTGTCTTGAGAGTTTGAGAGACTCTTTGAGAGTCTTGAGTGGAGTTGGCTTTTAATTCTTAACTATAATTTGAAATAAATTTTAAATAATTACATAGATTTATTATCCTTTTACATTTGAAACCATTCATATCAAATCTGATTTTTCACTATTATTTTTTAGTTTCTCTAGGTACTTACTTGACTGATATATCACTATGTAATGGTTGTGGCACTAGTACAGTTACATAGATCTGGTTAAGATAATTAATTTGTATGTAGTGGTTGCCTTTCATAAAAATGACACAGCACTTTTGGTTTAAAATATTTGTAATGCTAGTTGTAAATTATAGAATTATATCTAATGAGTTTTGTTAGACATTTCCTGTAACTATTTTGTTTTTAATATTTTTTTAGTTTAAGTGAAATTATTTGGAACCTTAAACTTGCAGTATACAATCACCTAAATATTTATGTTAATAATATTCTGTTACCACGTTTAAGAAAAAAGTTTGTGAAAAATAATTCGTTTATATTTAAGAGGGCATCTTATATTTTTTCAAATCAAAGTATATACTGCATAATCTTTATGATAAAATTCTCACTTAACATTTATTATAATGAGTATGGAAATGTAATATACAAAACTAGAACTGGAGAAAATGCTGGTGTAAATTAAAATGTTTATTCTGAACATGGATGAATTTTGGCAACACTAATGTAGAGTAGGCTCTCACAGTAACTATTGTTTCATAAATAATACTAATTAAAGCCTCTTATGTAGAGCTAACTATATAGCCTTCAATGCACAATTTAACAAGAACTACAATGTAGACCTAACTCTATAGACTTCAATGAACAATTTAACAAGAACTACAACGTAGAGCTAACTATATAGACTTCAATGCACAGTTTAACAAGAACTACAATGTAAAAAAATAGGCTAGATCGATTTGGATTTTCACATTCAGACAAGTATTACAATTACAATGTACACGTTATTTAAATAATTTTCAAAAATCTTTCATAAATATAGAATTCTTAAGTAGACCGAGTAAAATTTTCTACAATGTAAGGCTATCGCTTTACACGTTTAAATTTATAATTATTATCCGAAATGATAAGCCTGATAATATTTACCCTTCTTGTTTGTTTGTATTGTGTTGTAAATGTAATTATATTTATTGAATTATAGATTAATAACATTGGATATAAATATATCGAAAATGGTCGATGCCAAATGTGCAGTACCATAGACTTACAATGCTTCGGTCTTTTCAATATGGCAGACGTTTGGCGACTGTCACAGTCTGATAAAAATGTCCGACTTGGTGACCCACTTGTCTTGTTTACTTCAAATTTGAATTTTGAAACCCTTGACTCCTTTGTTCAAAGCTCCCTTTTTCGAGACGCTTCTAGAACAGGTCAAGATGTTATGTAACTTTAGGACCATTGTCCAGTTCTCGAACCAACTACATGCTTCGCGAACAGTCACGTGATACGCATTATGCTCTTCTATAAATATGACCACGCGCTTCCGTTTCCCCACTGCGAGAACACATTAGCTAGGTCCATTCAGCTAACTCGAGTCAGGAGGCAACCGACCAGCCGTTGAGAACAAGATATCCTTCGACTTCTCATAAAAAGGTATCATTTTATTTAATAGTATTTGCATATATTGTTTAAGTATGTATTTGTGCTATGTATTATATGATTTCCATATATGCTTGAGCATGGTCCAGAGAAATGGCTGAAAAACCTATAAGTTACGGAATATAAATTTATTGTAACTCTTTTCCATTTTGTACTTTAATTTATATTGTTTTAATTCACTAAGAGCCAGAATGCTGCGCTCGATATGAATTTCTCATGTAATTCAATTATTGCGTGTAATTTTAATTGTAAATTGTGAAGCGCTCTGTTGGTTTGAATTACCCCTTTGTATGAACATTAAATTAACGTTGTAACTATTTTTATTGCTTCATACGTCACGCTGTTAAATGGAACACGTGTGAGACGATTACATTTTTTCTAAATCTAATTGTAAAACGACGCGAGGTCGAAACTCTTATTCAGCGCATTTTAAACTGGGTCATGCTTTAGTAGGAACGTGTTAGATTGAAAATTACATCCGAGCACGTTGCTTCAACAGGTCGGTTCGTGCCTTATCCATGCCTTATCCGTGCCTTATCTGTGCCTTACCCATGCCTTACCTTGCTTTGGCTTACTGGTACAAGCTGGTTGAGTTCTACGAGAGAACTCTGCTCTGATGGTCCATGCCACTAAAATTCAAGTTCCCTAGCTACATAAAAGAGGAGCACCTTTTCCTATGCACCACGTGCGTCGCTAGAGTGGGACTGTGAAAATAGAATGGCTGACTGAGTAATGAGACCAGGCTGATACAGGCAATCCAGCTGAGTATAACTCAGTATACAAATATCTAAAGGACAAATTGATGGCAATTCATTAGTTGATCGAATAAGCATGTACGCGCAGAGAACAGAGAAATAGACTATTCGCGCTCGTATTTTGATTATTGTTAACTTGTTAAAACTTTATTAAATCTTATTTTCTTTGTTAATACCTCTTAGTAGTTAATTTCTATGCACAATAGACCAATAGATTCTCTTAGATTGAATGGGGGCGGATGAGCAGGATGTTGATAACGAGTGCATATTAATTTAGAGGGATTTAACGGTTTTCAATCTAGCTAAAAGTTCGCAATTTATTAGTTTGTAAATTTGTCGTCTGACTACAAGGCACACTTTTAATTAGTCAAATAGTAAATTGAGCAACCAGTCTGCATAGGATATGAGAGAAAGAGTTAATTATATTTAAAGTCTTTTAATTATTCTAAGCAGGGTCTTTAAATAAATACTGGAAACGTAACAGCGACAGTGAATTTGCCCTTGTGTCATCTCCATATATAAAGCTCAGTATTGGAAGCACAGAGTTGTGACGTAAAGGCTATAGTAGTAATAGTCTATCATGTAACGGAAATATTATTAAATTTCTCTCTCTCTCTCTAAGTGCCATCATACTCTAAACGGTTAACGAAACCCAAACTAATTGAAACAATGGAAAGGGGCTAAAATAACCATTATGTCAACAATGTGGGAGTTAAGGTGGAAACGCTAGCTGAGGAAGAAATAGGTTTGACAGTGCCAGCAAATAGGAGAGCGTAATTAACTTTCGAGGAAGCACACATTTACCCCTCTGGGGTCAGCAATGCCAGACCATAAATCGTGACAGCGTACTGGCAGGGGCGGGCACACTTTTGAGACCGCGGGCCAGATAAAACTGTTGGAACAGTTCGTGGGTCGGATAGACGACCAAATATCACAAGTCCAGCAAGTTCAGAATATAAAATGAGAACAAAAGTAATTTTTTTTAAAAATAACTCTGTTTCAATGAAAGATTAATGAGATGGATGTTGTTGCTTACAATGAATCAGTGATTCAATGTCTGGCTTAACTGATGAGGTTGACAAGCGAAGAATGTCATTTAGATGATGGTCAGAGAGTTGAGAGCGAAGGCGACTCTTTGTATATTTCATCTTTGAGAACAGTTGTTCACAGCAAAATGTGCTTCCGAACATAGCTACAATGCGCTAAGCATGTTTAACAAAATGTGGAAGGATGACATCACGAAAAAAAGAAACAGAAGAAGAAGTGCAGAACTTTGCTTGTAACTCATAGCTGCATTGCATAACCAACTCCATCTGCAAGGAAGCTGGAATGTCATCCACTGTGATTTCAAAAGGGGCACTGAACAACTTGAAATCTGCAGAGAGTGGTCTGATACCCCCAAAACGTGAGGAAAATTCTTCCCTCAGTGAGGTAATGACTGCACCACAAGTCTCCAAGTCAACATCTGCTATGGAACAAGCAGCAAGACATGGAAAATGCTGAAACTGACCATTAGACAACTGGAATTCCCACAAGCGTAGTTTCATTTCAAATGCTGTGATGTGTGAATACATTTCAGGAATGAGAACATCCTTACCTTGCAAATTGACGTTGAGGTGTGTGGTGATATCCGTGAGAAAGGTCAGACGAGCAAGCCATTTTAGGTCAGTGAAGTTATCAGCATAGGGAAGGGTTCTTTTGTTGCAGGTTCCCACACACGAGAAAGCATGGCTCCATGACTTAGCCAGCGGACTTCACAAAAGTAGAGCATGTCACCATAGTGCGCATTCACTTCATCCATCAGTGCCTGAAATTGACGATGTCTGAGACTTTGGGAAAGTATGGAATTTACAACCTTCACCACAACTGACATGACCTCAACGAGGTTTGCAGACTTGGCACATAAGGATTCTTAGTGAATGATGCAGTGCAATTTAAGGATAGTCTGGTTGTGTCCAAGGGCCTTACAGTGGTGAACGAGCAAAGAAGCTGCGCCCTTATTCTCTCCAATCATTGCCGGTGCACCATCAGTCGTTACACATACAAGACGGGACAGATCAAGGGAGTGATGTTCCACACACTGAAGTAAGGCATTGAAGATGTCTTGCCCAGTGGTGGTGTCATGTAGCGGAACAATCTGAAGGAACTCTTCATGCACTTTGAGGGCAGCAGTGACACCTCATATGAAAATAGCTAGTTGGACTGTATCTTTCGTGTAAGTTCTCTCATCAAGAACAAGAGAGTAGGCAACAAAGGTTGAGCAATCACTCTTCACTGAGTATTGCACAATGTCTGACATCTCCTCATTGCGATGACGAATAGTAAAGGATGACAGATTCATATTCTCCAAGACAGAACGTTGCTCTGGACAGACAAAATTCACAAGGGTCATGAGGCATTCCTTGATAAAGTCTCCATCAGAAAATGGCTTATTCTTTGAGCAAGGAGTAGTGAAACTTCATAACTGGCATGTGTCACTTTTTTATGCACAGATGTTTGTTTATGAAACATCAAACTGCTTTTCTCTATATTGCCTGTGAGTTTAGCAATAGTATTCTTTTTCTCAGAGGCAGACATTATAGCGAATTTTGAAGTTCAGTGTACGGCGCACATTAAACTCTTTGAAGACAGCAACAGTTTTCAAACAGATCAAACACTAAGCTTGTCCAAATGAAAAAGTACTTCTCCATCCACTCAGAGTTAAATGTCCGACTTTCCTTATCCACTTTATTTTTTTTAGGATGCGGGGTTGCGTACATGATTGTGGGGATGGGGGAATAATAGCAAAGAAATAATAGAAATGCAACAACCACTTCAGTTGTGATGGCAAAAGAATGTGAGTTTCAAATTCGCGCGCACTTCTGTTCACCTCCAGCCCTTCTTCCCAATGCCCAATAGTCACGGTGAAGGTCAGGTCATGACTGAGGCAGAGTACAGATGCTGACATACATGTACTATTGTACATCTATCCTATGCCTGGGATAGTTCAAAAGTCAGTGAACTAAAAGAGATGCTAGTGGAATATACACAACTGCAGGCATAAATTGCATATGTGCACACAATTCTGTGTGAGTAATTCAAACTGTTAAAATTACATGTAGTCCTTAGAATAGTTTAGCCTTGGCTGTTTGACAGCTTATAACAATGCCCAATTGTTTTAGTGACTTTTGCCTTGCGGGCCAAAAACAATGTTAACTGTGAATAGCTTGATGGGCCAAAAGCAATGTTAACTGTGAACAGCTTGGCGGGCCAAACAAAAATGCTTCTAGTGCCAGGTTCGGACTGCAGGCCAGAGTTCGCCCACCCCTGGTGTAGGGAATACATGGTAGGCCACTGAGACGCTAATTTTGTCTGTGAGAAAACAGGCTCTGAGTTTTGAAATGTAACTTGTTTTAATAATCACCACTATAAAGTTTGGTAGTTTACAGTTAGATATTGTTATTGTGAAATTATTTGTTGAAATAGAATTTTGAGTTACTGAAAAGTTGAGATTTATTTGTTATAGTTAGATGTATTAGTTTGTTTGTACAACTCTTTCTTGCTATGACCAGTGTACATTTGCCAGGTGGCGATGAGTCACTGTGGTAACGTAGTTTTAAAAATAAAAGTAAGGAATGCTCTGAGATTAGTCTGTGCTCTGATTTAGATAGTTAGCAGGCAAACTGATATGTCACTCACTAGATGTCAACTTAGAATTCAATACCTTGCACTAAGAGAAAGTGGACAGTCAGAAAATTCACCAGATAGGCAGTGCTGGGTGGGGGGTGCTGTATGCTGGAGGGGGTGTGTTCTAATCAGCTCAGTGAAAATGAAGTACAAGCACTTCGTGTATAAAAGGGGATGAGGGAAACACAAACGGAGAGCCCCCCCGATGGAGGTTGGTTGAGGGTGTGCACCAAACTGGTGTGACCTGTTTCACCCCCTTCTGCCAGCCCTCCTGCCCTCCACCTCAGATGCAAGCAAGGTTGTGGGGATCCCCCAGAAGCAGACCAAGACTGAGAACATTGTGAAGATGAAAGATCTATTGCAGCTTCTGGGATGATTTGAGCGAAACACACACACAGAAACAGAGAGAATCACCAAGAATGTAGAGGTTGTTAGAGGGGTGAGAAAGACCCTCTGAGTTTCTCCCTGCTTCATACCAAGGACTCTATGAGCTGGAGGCAACCAGCTAGAGAACTCTTGGACACTGCAGTAGAGTGCCAGATGTCTACCTGGCTGTATTTTGAAGGTGTGTCATCAGGGCCCTCAACAGATCAAGATGGACCAGTCATATGGACAGTCATCTCAGGTTCTTCAAAGACTCTGTGCAAAGACCGCGGGTGATCGACTATTTTCTAGGCAGTGGAAGAATCCTGATGGAAGTTTGGTGTCATGGCCCTGGGAGATATTGCAGATAGGCAGTCACAACCATGCATGGCATGTCACAGTTTAACAGCAAGGTTGACCATTAATTAACGTAAAGAGAAGAAATGAGAAACGTAAAGAGAAGAGAAGAAATGAGAAACGTAAAGAGAAGAGAAGAAATGAGAAACGTAATGAGAAGAGAAGAAGTGAGGAATGTAATGAGATAAGAAGAAATGATGAACGAAATGAGAAGTAATGAGAAAACGTAACAAGAGTTGAGAAATAGACCTAACGAGAAGCGTAACGTAACAGCAGGGACGGCTGTACTTGGATTCCAGGGAGCGAACCACATCGTCAACAGTGTTTTGTGTATCTTCAAACTCCCCAGCATGAGGAGAAAGTGACAATAACTATGTGAGTAGAAAATACTAACTAGTATAGGAATCTCAGAGCACATAAACCTAAAACTTAAAACTAAAGCTTAGAATCTTAATTAAGAATTAAACCTTAAATTAAAAATAAACCTTAAACTTAAATCTATGTTTATCGGTAAAGAACCATTTTAAGATTAGTATAAGATGTTGATGTGACTCTCTTGAAAAGGACTTGCAAGTCAAATGACATTGTTTTTCTTTTGAATTATTGAATTTTGATATAGGAGCAATTGCTCCAGAACTTTTAAATAATGACTGTTATTTTATGTCGAAAAATGCTTAGTCTATTTTAGAAGTAGTACTGCATGAAGAATCTCGAGTTTTGTATTTCTTTTATATTATTTCATCATTCATCATTCTTTTGTTTCTTTTCTTTTCCCCTACCCCACAAGTGTGAGTTGTGAATGGCTGACTAACCAACGTGTGAGAGGAAACCCATAGATCAATAAATTTGAATTCGTATTTTGACATCAAGACTTTTTCTGTCTATGGTTTTGGAAGAGTGGTTGTGGCTACATGTCGTGTCGTCTGTGCCATCTACACTTCATCCTTACCTGTATGCAATCACACATGCAAACATGTTGGCAATACGTAACCTACATGCAGAATAAAATTCGAGCCAAATAACCATCTTGGTATTCGTATGTGGATTTGTAATAACATCTATGCAAGTCCTACATGGCGTCGACTAGTCACCATCATCCTTTCTTCGGAGAGAAGGGTACAGGTGAAATATGTAATCTGTTGGCTGCTACTGTGTTTTTGCTAGTGACAACTGAATGGATTAGTGTACTAAAAGATACGTAACTTATTTATAAAGTGATTTTAAAAAATTAAAAATACTCTGTAGTATATATACGTGTTAAGGAATTTAATAAGTAACTGATTGGTTGTTTGGAATGAATAGTGTAACTATAAATAGCGACCCGTTTTTGCGTGACAGCGTTTGTCACGCGGACAGCCAAGAGCCTGCTGGAAGCACAGATTTGTGACGTAAAGCCTATAGTCAAAGCGTAGGGCTTCGTCCGGAAGAAATCAGTTGCAGTACCAAAAGTTGTGATAAATAAACTGTTTTCAAGTGAGACTTCATGATTAGATAATTTCTCAGACTTTTTTTTAAAAAATAACACTTAAAATTCTACTTATTTTGAATGTGTCCGTCCTATGAGAAATTTAATTTACTCTGAAACCTCCTACCACTGAGTGATATATACGCATGAGCTGTTTGTCATTTACTGGGTGTTGTGTTGAGAGATGGTAAGCTTCATCACCACAACCATTGTAGGTCTACCATATTTACATCTTGAAGCATAAGTCGCCTCAAATTGATTTGCATAATTACTCTCACATTCACTTGTGAATTTTATTACTATCTAATAAGCATAACTATTAAAAAAATATTATATATTGCAAGATTTTCTGTAATAAAAGTTCAGTTCAGTGTTGAGAAACGGCTTAGTTCTATCGAATACATTACACTTGGTTAACATTTAAAATAGCCGTATCATATCTTATTGTGAAATTAAACATACACGAAACGTAATGCTCGTTACAATGTAACACTGGGCGATACGTATACAGTTGACTATTAAGTACTGGGATTAGGTAAGAATCGTCATCACAAACACTAAACTGTATCACACTCATTGTAAATCTTACCACAAACACCAAACTGTATCACACTCATAGTAAATCTTACCGCAAACACCAAACTATAACACTCATGGTAAACCTTACCACAAACACCAAACTGTATCACACTCATGGTAAATCTTACCGCAGACCGATGCTCATATTTTTGCAAAGACAATCTAAATTCGGTAATACTTCGACCTATTCTTTGGTCACATAGTTCAGACGTCGATAGCCAACCACAACTTATCACATCCTACTGTCAAGTGACTAATTAATATAATTATTAATATATTATTCAAGAAACACTTATATTATAATTATAATAAGCATTTAGAGAGTTATGTAATATGTTTCCTTCGAGTTGAGATGCTTATTAAGAAATATAGAGAGCTGTATAGTGTAAGTGCGTCGGATGGTTGTAGTAAATAGACTGCTTATTAAGAAATATATATATTAGAGAGAGAGAGAGCTGTATAGTGTAAATGCTGCGGATGGTTGTAGTAAATAGACTGCTGATTCTTGACAAAAATATCAGAACTTAAATACCAGTACTTTGTTAAAGTTTGTTAAAATTTACATATTTGTGGTGCTAAACTATTCAGTGTGAAGTATAAGTCTCGGTATTTAATTATGCCTGTAACGTCGGCTATAGCTAATGGATTGTGGTAAAAAGTCTGTAATAAATGAGTAAAACTATGGCTAACAGCACTTGCCGGAAAAATGGCCAGTAGAAAATTGATTTAAGACGCAGCATGATAGTTGTATTTTCTGTATGATTAGTACCGCTGCTGCCGATAAATGCGGTCCAAGAGTTGTGGTATATAACTTGGTGTCTTTTCACATCCCGTGAACCGTTGAGATCGGCAGCATCAGTTCAAGGTACACCCACAGAATAAAGTGTAGCAATGATAAGATGTTTTTGGCATTCATTCAAGGTACATCTGATTGTTTAGTGTGCTTTAAACACACGAAATAAAGTGTAGCAATGGTAAGATATTTTTGGCATTCAGGCTATAATAACACTTGTACACAAGAGTAACATCGTAACATCGTCGGCCTACATGGGCCTACAGCACACACCGGTAATATCGTTATAATGTTCTATACCTGTAGGCATACAGCACACAGATGGTATCGTTAGAATGTTATACAGCCCACAGGTAGATCTACTGCATAGACGGGTAATATCGTAACATACATGTAGACCTACAGCACACATCGGTAATATCGTTATAATAACTGTAAGCTTACACCACACAGATAATATCATTCGAATGAAGGCTATATCATGCGCAATTAATATCGTTATACACGTAGGTCTCCAGCACAGAGGTACATGTCAGCCTACTAAGAAGTGATGAGAGTTGTCTTGGAACCTCGATAGAATGTATAGCATTTGATAAGCTTAGTGTTTTTGTCAATTATTAGTACAACAAATATGAATTAAATATAAATTTGCTGTATTTGAATTGTAGAAGTGAGTGTAATGGTAGGCTGTTTCAGTCTGAAGGTTGTAGTAAATAAACTTAGCGTTTATTAACTATCATATAACTGTCATGTTAGCGCCGTTATAAACAAATATAATAACTATATGCTGACTCATTATATCAAAGTGACACACTGTCAAAGATTTAAATTTAAACAATGAAAACTGTTGTTGTGAGACCTATATAAATGGAAGTTGTGGTAAAATCTAGTAGGATATAGTGGGTTGTGGTGGTTTTAGTAAAACGACGTGTTGCAACCAGCTAATAGAAACCGTCGTGTTTCTTTGAGAGTAGGCTGCATCTAGAGTAGGTTTAGACTCATTGGAGGTTTTAATAGATAGTGTTTTAAATGCTATATCTTTAACAGTTTATTATCAACAGAAATTAATCTCGGTTGTCAAATTGTATTTATATTCAATAAATGACCTTCATGCACCAAGGGAGGTCACTTTTCAAAACATGGCGACAGGGCTAAGTTGGGAAATAGCCTACTAGTACAGTTACATTTATTTCAGTGGATAAATTTACATGCACAGGTTGATTAATTTATATAATTTTGTAATATTTTTGTTATTTGATAATTGTGCTTTGCAATTTATAATTTATTTAACATTTGCGTTTTGGACATTTGTATTCAATAATGTTATGAATCATAGTACAATGTATGTGCAAATAATACGCATAGTACTAGTAGGCCTGTGTGATGTTCTCGTGACGCATTGACACAAAGAATAATAAATATAGACACATCTTTTGTTTTAATATTAGTTGCATTTACTTAATTAAGAGGGATTTTTAGAATTATTATGCAATCAGTTGAGACACTAGCTCTTTATATATATATATATATATTAATTTCTGAAGCAAACATATCATTTAATGATTTATTACAAGCTTAGAAACTGAATTTCAGAGTTATTTAAAAATTAAAAAAATTAAAGAACTCAGGCGGTAAAAAAACAAATGCACTTGATTCTGTGCGGCTCTGTTTTAAAACTGTAATGAAACTCTTGGTCATATACTTTAAAATATCAGCAAATGTCAAATGTTCATGTGAGAGTGAATTAGAAAATACTTTCTGCTTTAGTTTTAAATACAAGTTATCTTTCCTTGACGTGAGATTTTAAGATTTTAAAATATTCTTGGGGAAGATCATATATTTGCAGGAAACCAGTAGTTTAATAAGAGGTATAGATTATTGGCCGTTGTCTCCAGAATATATTTAACTTCAGCATTCAACTATTGCAGATACTTATTTATGTTTTAGAAATTTGATTTTGGTACTCTCTCTCTCTCTCTCTCTCTCTCTCTCTCTCTCTCTCTCTCTCTCTCTCTCTCTCTCTCTCTCTCTCTCTCTCTCTCTCTCAGTCACACACACACACAAGCACATACATGCACTTATATATATATATATTTACTAAGGGTAAGATAGATATACTTCACTAGTAATTGTTTTTAAATTTTCTAAAATGGTAAGTATATTTATTTTTCGTGTTCAGAGTATAAAATTTAAGTATAAGTTATAACAAAACACCTCATTCCTTTTCTTAAATTACATGTGATGGTAAATGTTTTACAATGTATAAGTATGATTTACTTGTACAATCATTTTTTTGAAAAAATACTATTATTATTTATTATTACTTTTGATTATTTTACTAGTTTTAGTAATTGTAGCTTTGTTTTGTTATTGAACCTAGGTTCAATTTACTTTCATAACTGCTCTTGTTTTCCTTATTTTTCTTTATTTCATATTTGATCCATGTTTCTGTGTTTTGTGGGGTATTACTGTTACATATCTGTAAATATTACCTCTTGTGTTACACATTTATTTTTGTATTATACTTTATAGGTATCTATGTATTTATATGCATCATTTTATTATATGTTAATGTATCATTGTATGTTACATTATTATCATATATATATATATATATATATATATATATATATATATATATTATGTTTATTTTATTTCAAATGTTATTGCACATTTACTTAGCATGGTTTAGCACTCATAGCTTTTTATTTTTAAAATGAATATTAAGCACAATTACAAGCTGTAATAATAATAGTAACATTAATTATTATTATTATTTTATTGTCTTTTACTCTTATTACTAGTGATTTTATGTTAGAATAAATGTCCCTTTATAGTTTAATAATAATTATAACAAATAATAGCCACATTTAAAATGCTTTGTACTGTATTAAAATATAATTAATAATTTTTAAATTTAATATAATTATTAATTCTGTTTATTAATACTAAAAATTGAAAAATATGCTAGTTTGTTTTTTGAGTTGTCTGTAACTAATCATAATTGAGTTTTAGATAATCATGCTTATTCTCTTTCCTAAAACAATTATTTTAGCTTTTAATAAAATTATGGAATAAGTAATATATGAGCTTTGTTGTAGTAAGTTAAAATATTATTATTTAACAGTAATAATTTGTTACTTTAATTAATTTGTTTTAACAATTTACTTTTTTAAAAAATACAATAGCTGACACGATGAAGGTAGTATGCGTGACCAACACTAATGGTGATGCAAAGTCGCTCAGTGTATCAGGAGATGGAAAAAACATTGTGAATGCAGAGCTAAAAGCTGCACGAGAGAAGGCTTTGTCTGAGATTGAAAATACCTGCAAGAAGTAAGGATTCTTCCTAAGTAATTATATATGTAAATTAGTAATTCTTAATCTTTCTCTGATGATTTGAGAGAGTTTTGTTTATATACTAATTACAAAATAATGAACACTTTCAGCCAAAGTTTAGCCTACATTCAACTTGAAAGAAGTTTTTTTTTTTCTTCTGGGGGAGATTTGCATTTCTTTTTAAAAGCATTAATTATATAAGAGAATTATAGAATACCAGATAAGTATTATGTAATATAATACCAGTTATCCAGATGTTATGTAGATTCATTGTGTGAGAGATAAAAAAAATTGTAAAATGAAATTAAGAAAACAAAAAAATCATTTATGAGAAAGAAATAAAACTTCAAAAGTGGGAATAAATTATATGCAGAGAAAACATGGTTTTTACATGTAGAAATTTCCAGCAAAGGAAATTTACTGGCAGCTCTTGTCACCTTTTGCAACCGTGTTTAATTTAAGTTTTGCTGTCTCGGCATGCAACTTATCAAGCATATACACATACATTCTTATATAATTTTGTATAGTTTATATTGTTATAAAATGGTAAGCTACATTTATGTAATGCAATGTAGGATATGGACATATGAACCTTTATGTAATGCAAAGTAGGATATGGACATATGAACCCTTATGTAATGCAAAGTAGGATATGCTTATGGAATTACTAATACCAATCATTCTGAGTCTGTTACTGGCTATATTGAATTAATATATATGTATTCATTTAATGAGGGTTACCTTCTATGGTTGAAATGGTGATGTTCAGTATGATGGAAGGGTCCCCTTCCAACACATCCTTCATCAAATCAAAATATTCCCATGAAGTGGCATCTCTGTTTCTATCACAAATTGTTTAAACCTGCAACATACATTATTAATATATGTATATATATCTGTAATTTCTTTACATATAACAGTATGTGTTGATTGACACTCTGATCAGAAATTAAGCAAATATAGCTTTTGTTATGTTGAACACAATGAAGATTTTGATGCAAAGTGAGGCACTTTTAGCAATTATGTTGAACACAATGAAGATTTTGATGCAAAGTGAGGCACTTTTACAATTATTTTGTTATGTTGAACATAATGAAGATTTTGAAGCAAAGTGAGGCACTTTTAGCCAATTATTTTGGTTCAATTGAGTACTTAGTGTGTGTAAATTATCTATTTCTAACATTCATTGTTACATTCCACCATTCTTAATCTTAAATGTCATAGACTAATGAGTATTTATTGTGTGTGTAAATTATCCATTTCTAACATTCATTGTTACATTCCACCATTCTTAAATGTCATAGACTAATGAGTATTTATAGAGTGTGTGTAAATTATCCATTTCTAACATTCATTGTTACATTCCACCATTCTTAATCTTAAATGTCATAGATTAATGAGTATTTATTGTATGGTATGCACCTGTGCTCTTTATACAAAATGTTATTACAGTGGTAAAAGTGTGATGTGATAAATTTTTATGACTACAGATAATTTACATTACTTTTAAAATCTTAAAATTTTCTGACTTCAGATGTGTTAATATGTTAATATTTCTGCTTTTTTGCAAAAATATATTTGAATAAGCAACATATCATATTAATTATTAAACCAATACACACCACTAATTATTTGTGTTTATTAATATTAGTGTTGAATTGCAAATATTCAGTTTATTGAGATAATTAGATATATAATGTCTGTTATTAAATTTTGAGTAGTAATGCATTATTAAAGCTCTGCTAATAAAACTAACATTTTTATCTGTATGCAATTATTTTTGAAGCACCATTAATATAAGTATAAATACTGAAGTATGTATAAGTATAAATATAATGTCCTTGGGACCATTAGAAAATAAACAGAAAATAACTTATTAAAAATTTCATATGTTTATTACATAACAAATTACAGCATAGTAGTATGATATATCCAGTGCTACTATTATTGTTGGAGTAGCTTATATCTGAACTATGGAAATGTTATGTATAATAAATTAATGTAGGCCTGTCATATTTTTTCTTAATAATGATCGAAGAGTTATTTACACATAATTTATGCAACAGTATACATTTCAAGTAGAGGTACATATATTCAGCTATCAATCAAGCAAAATCTATCTATCTATCTATCTACTGTATCTAGTTTAAATTCTGAATGCCACTTTTCTTATTTGATTCACACGTTTTAATATATATTTAATTAAATAATTATCATATATTTATTTTGATTGCAACAAACTGCTAAAAAGTAAGGAAAATTAGAATTTGTATTTGTTGCTGTTGCAGATAATAGTGTAATTTCACATGTGTATAATTGCAGTTATACGTGTTCTCCATACATATTTTTTGTAATGTTTTTGTCATTCTACATTTACCTACTGCTACAGAAAATAAAACGAACCTACCACTTGATGGTGACCATCACAATACAAGCTTTTCTCACTAAAATTATCATACTGTATTAAATTATAAAACATTTGTTTAAAAACCATAAGCAAAAGGTTATTGTTGAGAGCATAGTAATAATGTATGTCTTAGTAATAGTATGCTTCTAAAGACATTATTTCAGTATATATGTCTCTCTCTCTCTCTCTCTCTCTCTCTGACTGTCTGTAATAATATCAAGATGTAATAAGTTATTGTAAATTCTGAACACCAAAGTAACTTTCTTACATTAAAAATAATTTTGCCATAAACCTGTGTTTTAAACTTATCATTGCACTTTCCTGCTGATTATAATGGGCATCAATAATTATTGCACTTTCCTGCTGATTATAAAGGGTATCAATAATTATATAATATAATAATTATATTAATAATTATTGATGCCCATTTTTAACCATCATGTAGCAATGAATTCCCTTACTGTTTCTTCTAAAAGCATAACTGCACTCTGACTCCAATTACATGATGAATCTCAAAACAACAGCAAAAATAATTAAAAAGCAAAACACCTGTGAACAAGCATGCATATTTAGCTGGTTAATTAAATAATTTTGTCTTAATTAAGTTTATTCATTTTAAAAGAAAAACTTATAAAAAAATAACAAAACATTTATGTCAACTTTTAGATACACCTTAAAACCAATTATTTCCTATTGATAACAAATGTAACTATCTTTGCTGACATCTTGAACTGATGAAGCTGCTGGCTTCACAACACTATCCTGAAGATCAGCATTTGAAGTACCACATGGTTCCTCATGTATCCTGTAAAGCTGACACAAATATACAGCTTCAGGATGACCTTCCAACTTGTATTGAGTGAGGGTGTTGTTTAAGTTGAGTTCTTGGGCCTTTTCATGAGCAGTGGTCAAGCACATAGTCATTCGATGAGCTGGAATTTTAATACAGTTTATATATATATATATTCTGCTAATTTTAATCAGAAATTATTTTGTGGCTCTGAGTCTGACTGTTATTGTTATGTTCATATACATAATTTATTATAGGTATATAGCAAAAATGAGTAAAGAATTTAATGTAAGAGTATTTCATGTCATTTTATTTCCCAGTTTAATTATTAAATAAAACAAACATTATTTGGATGGAAATAAGTTAAAACTTATGAAAAATATCACTACCACTTTTATTAAATCAGTCAGTTTAAATAGCTTTAACATCATCAAGCATTTGTTATTTAGGGTGAATATGAGCCAGTGATCTGTTTACATTGTGTATAAATGAATTAATAAAACATATATATATAAAACAACTAATACAGTTTTACAAACTTTTATATATGTTTTAAAATGCTTATTTGGTTTTCTCTACCCAGTATAATTTAAACCTTATAATCAAAGTTTCTATTAGTGGTAGCTGTGAAAATATTAATAAATTAAGAAAATACTAAATAATATTCAAATAAAAATATTATCATATAATAATCAGAAATCAGCTTGTATAGGTTTCTTTAATAACAGAATGCAAATGCACACACACACTGTTAACTTGTGTAATGCTATAATCATCATGTATTAATTTCATAGAAAGATGTTAAAATTTGAATTCAATAAATTCTTTTAAATAAAGTCAACAATTTATAATTAAAAAATTGTAAAAAACACTTATTCATAATATCGATAAAAGTATCATGCTCTCTAGTAAGAATTGCAGGTCTCATGTTATCTTATTGCTAGGTATGATTATGAATGAGCACCATAGATAATCACATTGTTTCAGCCCATTTTCTCATAACATTTTTAAAATAGAAAGATTGAGTGTTCTTACATCCTCGGAGATGATCATATCATTTTTGAACAGCTCAGCATTAAAGAAAGTACCATCTGCAAACTTAAACCCAGCTAAGTAGGATGCCATTTTGTACTGCACGGTGAAGTACCTCTGAGAACTATTTGCTAATGTTACAAACCGTTAGCAGGAAATGGGTTGTTCAGTAGAATGAACAGTCGTAACTTTATAAAACATTAGCTGTATTGAATGCACAGCAGTTTTAAAATTCAATATTAAGTAAACAACACAAAATAATGGAAGAATATTATTGTTGGGAGGTTGTGCTAGTTAAGAACCAAGTAATCTCTATCAGATATTTAAATTTAGAGTATAAGCGATTGCTAGATATTCAGAAATTTTTAGTATCACAAACATGAGGGAAAAGCTGTTTACAAGGGCAATAATTTATTACAAATATTTCATTCACCTTAAAATTTTACTCATTGTATATTCAAGCACCTCTATTTAAATTTGAATGTTAAAATACTGCAATCTTGGTCAGGATTAAAAATGTTATTGCCTGCCTGCAAACAGTAAATCAGTAAACATTGGGAGTGAACATCATGTAGAAATAAATCAGTCATGGTTGTGAAGCAGAAATGAATCATTCAAGAAATGTTATTTTGTAAAATTTAAATACCATAATTAATGCTAAATTAAAATGTTATACAAGAATTTTTTGTGGGTGAATCTCATAACACATATTAGAACCTTTACCTGTAATAACATATATAAGAACCTTTTACCTGTAATAACATATATAAGAACCTTTTACCTGTAATAACATATATAACTATAAGAACCTTTTACCTGTAACATGTTCTCTACAGTGTGCATGCCACTCTAGATGTGGTGTCATTCCAAAAACTGGATTTTGGTGAGACATCTGTTCTGGACACATTTTACAATGCAGAAGTGGCCATTGTGGACATGTCTGTTGGTGTACAACAGGCACCACTGTTTTACCACATTGGCATCCGTCAGAGCATGGGCATGACCCACAACATAATTGTCCTTTATGATCAGGATCCTGAGGTCACTCTGTCTCTGAGGGTGAGAGTATATTCATCATATCTTATTTTGCTTTAGAGTACTTATGGGGATTGATTTTCTCCTAAATTCTGCCCCTTTTTATTTAAAAGTTTTATTCCAGTTAAAAATATGTCTAGCAAACATAAATACAAAACCCTTTGGTTGATTTGATATTGCAATGAGTCAAGTTTATAATCTGGATTTAATTTCTCCTGGTTACATTTTTAGATGAATAATTTGTAGTTTAAAATATTAGTCATCTGTGATTTTTGAATTACCGGTATGCATTATTTAGTTGTATTTATAGAGTTTTGCCATTTGTTTCCCAGTTTAAGGTACTGATTGGGAAAATAGATAAATAGAGAGATATCTTTTATAAACTTTATAGTGGAGAAATATACAATTAGTAAATATGAAGTAAAAGATCATTATATAATTTGCCTTCTTTAAATCTCATAAAGTTTAATACATATTAAAAACTGTCTGAATATGGCATTCATAAAAACTGCTAATAAAATTGGATACATTTAATTAACACAATATTTTAGTGATTACATTAAAAAAATAAATGAAAGTTTACATGGAAGCAATACTTAGTCAGTTAGTGGTGAAGCAAAATGATGGTTGTTAAGTATCCTAGTTCAGATAGCTTACAATTGTCTCTGTTTGTAATGCACTTGAAAGAAACTAGTTCTGAACATTATTATATGTATTTGGGAGAAAGTTGCATTTTGTCAAAATTATTTGAGAAAAATTAGATCTGTCAATAACGTATTTGGGAACAGTTGGGTCTGTATCATGTGTGTATTTCAGAGAAGTTGGGTGTCATCAAAGTACATGTATTGAGAAAAGCTGGGTCTATGTTAGTAATGAATTTGAGAGACAGCTGGGTCTGTGTTGGTAATGTATTTGAGAGATAGCCGGGCCTGTGTTGTTAATGTATTTGAGAGACAGCTGGGCCTGTGTTGGTAATTCATTTGAGAGACAACTGGGCCAGAGATAGATGGGTCTGTTTAAATAATGTATTTGAGAGACAGCTGGACCTGTGGTTAATAATGTAATCGAGAGACAGATGGGTCTGTTAGTAAAATATTTGAGAGTCGCTGGGCCTATTAGTAATGTACTGGAGAGACATTGTGCCTCTGTTACAGTGTTAGTAATGTATGTGAGAGACAGCTGAGCCTGTGTTAGTAATGTATATGAGAAAAACTGGGCCCTTGTTAGTAATGCATTTGAGAAAAACTGGGCCTGTGTTAGTAATGCTTTTGAGAAAAACTGGGTCTGTGTTAGTAATGCTTTTGAGAAAAACTGGGCCTGTGTTAGTAATGTATATGGGAAAAACTGGGCCTGTGTTAATAATGTATTTGAGAGACAGTTGGGTCTGTGTTAGTAATATATTAGATAGACAGCTGGGTCTGTGTTAGTAATGTATTTGAGAAAAGCTGGGTCTGTGTTAGTAATGTATGTGAGAAAAGCTGGGCTTGTATCGGTAGAGTATTTGAGAAAAGCTGGGCTTATGTTAGTAATGTATTTGAGAGACAGCTGGGTCTGTGTTCGTAATGTATTTGAGAAAAGCTGGGCTTGTATTAGTAGAGTATTTGAGAAAAGCTGGCCATGTGTTAGTAATGTAATTGAGAGACAGCTGGGTCTGTATTAATCATGTGTTTGAGAGACAGTGGGGTCTCTGTTAGTAATGTATTTGAGAGAATTGGGGTCTGTGTTAGTAATGTATTTGAGAGAATTGGGGTCTGTGTTAGTAATGTATTTGAGAGAATTGGGGTCTGTGTTAGTAATGTATTTGAGAGAATTGGGGTCTGTGTTAGTAATGTATTTGAGAGAAAGTTGGGCAAGATGACTTCACCACTGAATATTGCTTTCATAAATTTCTCTGCACATCTGTTTCTACGAGGGATGCCTCTAAAAAACATATTTAATGCTTATTATGAAAGGAGTTATTTTTTTTAAAAAGTTTGTAAAGTATTTTTAAATGCTGTAAAGAAAGGGGAAAATATAAACTATTGTTTTTTATTGAAAGTTTTTTCTTTTTCTTTTTCTCCAGCTGTCTTGCTCTACAGGGTTCACATTCTTGCCTTATCAAATTGACACTTGTGGAATTTGCTATGTGACTGACAGTATGGCTCCCCGAATGTCTATGGCAGGAGATTGTTGTGTCCATCCTGATGGCCCAACCCTGGGACGGAAGCTTAAGGCTCTTTTGAGTGATTTGGACAAGGACAATATGTGAGCAGCTTTACACACTGAAAATTTTGCCAACATGCACAAACAAATATGTGAGCAGCTTTACACACTGAACATTTTGCCAACATGCACAAACAAATAAAACAAGTAAATTAGCCTGCTACTTGCCTAACTAATCAACTACAACCACACTAGGAATGGAGCAAAACCTGAAAATCAATGGCAAACAAATAAAACAATTAGACTGCTACTTGCCTTACTATAACCACACCAAGAACCAAAGGCTTGAAAAACATGCACAGGCAGGTAAACCGACCTACTATTTTTGCCTTACTATAACCATCCTAGGAACTGAAGACTTGAAAAACATGCACAAACAAGTAAACCAGCCTGACATTTGCCTAACTACAACCACACAGTAAACAAAGCAAGATTTGAAAATCACACAGACAAGTAAACAACCTGACATCGACTAATTACATTTACAGCCGTGTAAGGAACAAACAAGACTTGAAAAACACACAGACAAGTAAACAACCTGACATCGACTAATTACATTTACAGCCATGTAAAGAACAAACAAGACTTCACATTTTCCTTTGCATTCATGTCCTTAATCACATTTGTCACTAATAGATATGCAAGGTTAATAGGACTTGTAGACACATTTTAGACTGTTAATTTGTGTTTCATCTGAACAAAGCACCTCTCACTCATTATATTTTGTTTGATGATGTCATATTTTGAATTTTGTGACCTTTTATTGTTTTGTTTTTTTAAAAAAAATTGTTTCTTTCTGTTAAAATTAACAGAAGTAAAGTCTGTAGAAAGTTTTCATAAATAATTTGCATTTACAGAGCTCATTCAAAGGAGAAATTCCTAAATGACCTTCGAAAAGTGCGAGAAATGTATAAAGGAGATGACTTAAAACAGGTAATAATAGTCATAAACTTTTATTCATCTTACTTTTTCTTAAATACACTTTAATTTTATGTGCTATATATCAGTTTCTAATCAACCTTCAGACTTGTCTTTGGGCTGTTACATTTTGGAATCCTGTGGGTTTACCAGACAAGTTTATAGTTAAACTTTATTTTCCCATAAAGGGGCCCGAGTCCCTTGGGTGAGATGAATGACAATGAGCTTACACATAATACACCTTTAGAGAGAAGGATGTCCTTTTATTTTTCCAGGTAGTATGGTTAAGACATTCTGCAACAAATCAGTTTTACTCTTAGCAACTTTTTCCTAATGTGGATTGTTGCTGTTAGTCTTTTTCATACTGTTGATTATTGCTTTTGATCTTTTTCCTAATGTGGATTGTTACTGTTGGTCTTTTTCCTAATGTGGATTGTTGCTGTTGGTCTTTTTCATAATGTAGATTGTTGCTGTTGGTCTTTATCATACTTGGCACTCCTTTGTTAGTATCAAAGTTAAGGTAAAGTTGTTTCTCCTCCCAACCCCCCCCCCCCCCTTTTAATTTTGGTTAAACTGACATCTAGGCTGTTTGTTTGCCTCCTTCGTTTGACCTTGATAGATTCATGACTGACTAAGTGTTGTGGGTGTGACTGCTTTTTTTATACACCAAGTTGAACCCAATTTAGATTAAAATGTATTTTCTGCTTTCACATGAGGTCTTAAATAAAACTGCCTTTAAAATAGTTTATTTTATAAATTGTGTGTGTGGTGTGTGTGTGTGTGTGTGTGTGTGTGTGTGTGTGTGTGTGTGTGTGTGTGTGTGTGTGTGTGTGTGTGTGTGTGTGTGTGTGTGTGTGTGTGTGTGTGTGTGTGTGTGTGTGTGTGTGTGTGTGTGTGTGTGTGTGTGTGTGTGTGTGTGTGTGTGTGTGTGTGTGTGTGTGTGTGTGTGTGTGTGTGTGTGTGTGTGTGTGTGTGTGTGTGTGTGTGTGTGTGTGTGTGTGTGTGTGTGTGTGTGTGTGTGTGTGTGTGTGTGTGTGTGTGTGTGTGTGTGTGTGTGTGTGTGTGTGTGTGTGTGTGTGTGTGTGTGTGTGTGTGTGTGTGTGTGTGTGTGTGTGTGTGTGTGTGTGTGTGTGTGTGTGTGTGTGTGTGTGTGTGTGTGTGTGTGTGTGTGTGTGTGTGTGTGTGTGTGTGTGTGTGTGTGTGTGTGTGTGTGTGTGTGTGTGTGTGTGTGTGTGTGTGTGTGTGTGTGTGTGTGTGTGTGTGTGTGTGTGTGTGTGTGTGTGTGTGTGTGTGTGTGTGTGTGTGTGTGTGTGTGTGTGTGTGTGTGTGTGTGTGTGTGTGTGTGTGTGTGTGTGTGTGTGTGTGTGTGTGTGTGTGTGTGTGTGTGTGTGTGTGTGTGTGTGTGTGTGTGTGTGTGTGTGTGTGTGTGTGTGTGTGTGTGTGTGTGTGTGTGTGTGTGTGTGTGTGTGTGTGTGTGTGTGTGTGTGTGTGTGTGTGTGTGTGTGTGTGTGTGTGTGTGTGTGTGTGTGTGTGTGTGTGTGTGTGTGTGTGTGTGTGTGTGTGTGTGTGTGTGTGTGTGTGTGTGTGTGTGTGTGTGTGTGTGTGTGTGTGTGTGTGTGTGTGTGTGTGTGTGTGTGTGTGTGTGTGTGTGTGTGTGTGTGTGTGTGTGTGTGTGTGTGTGTGTGTGTGTGTGTGTGTGTGTGTGTGTGTGTGTGTGTGTGTGTGTGTGTGTGTGTGTGTGTGTGTGTGTGTGTGTGTGTGTGTGTGTGTGTGTGTGTGTGTGTGTGTGTGTGTGTGTGTGTGTGTGTGTGTGTGTGTGTGTGTGTGTGTGTGTGTGTGTGTGTGTGTGTGTGTGTGTGTGTGTGTGTGTGTGTGTGTGTGTGTGTGTGTGTGTGTGTGTGTGTGTGTGTGTGTGCGCGTGCATGAAGATGAATGTTTGAGATAAAGCTGTCTTCATCATTTAGTCATCCAGAATTTCTAAAATCAATGCAGTTTATTTTTCTGATAGTTATTGTTATTTTTTATTTTTACAGGCTTTGAAAGGTATGAGACGAAGATTGGATGACCCAGAATTATTATCAGTAGATGTTGTGTTCAACATGCTTATATCCTACAGAGAGGTGCAGGTTAGTTCAGTGAGACCTTTTCATTTCTTTTTTTTATTGAAGATCAGATTTGGTAATATACACATAGTGCAGCATTCATTTATGTAGTAATAAATTTGTTCACTTTTGTATTCATATTTTTGTCTTCACTGACTGTGTCATTATTTTGATGTCCTGGTTCTTAACAATTAATTTTGATGGTTGTTGCAGCTTTATACACATTTTTTTTTTGTAGCTTTTCTTATTTATAAACAACTGCTTTATAAGAATAACATGGTTAAATATCAAGTATTTTATATTATGCCCATCATTTTTAGAATCTATTGTCTACATTTGTGTCTGTCATGGTTCACTTAATGGTTAAATATCAAGTACTTTATACTATGCCCACCATTTTTATAATCTACTGCCTACATTTGTGTCTCTATCATGATTCAGTTAATGTTTTAATAAATGGTTAAATATGAGGTATTTTATACTATGCCCACCATTTTTCGAATCTACTGCCTACATTTGTGCCCTTGTTATGATTCACTTAATAATCTACTTCCTACATTTGTGCTCTATCATGATTCAGTTAATGGTTTAATAAATGATTAAATGTTTGGTACACAAGAGACCTTATTAAGTAGGTACTGGATATGCATTTTGGGGAAATTTAATTTAATTTCCTCAACAGTTTACTAATAAATTCATCTTAACATCAAGTTTAACTTCAGGGACAATGCCTGTGGATGTTCAAGTGTTAAGTTGAGGTTCTGTACTTACACGGGGTCATCTCAGTAAACTTTACTCCATCAGTTTTAACCTTGCAGCATACATGATGATGATGATGATGATGATGATAGGTATTTATTGGCACTAATCCTCTTCATTCTTAAAGCATTAACAATCATAATAATAATGATAATATTGATGACTTCTAAGTGCTCTAAATATTTTATATTTAGAAAAAGTCCTAAGTGCTTAGTAATATTAAATAAAACTACATACAGTAATTCATGATACAGAATAAATGTATATTTATTATGAAATGTACAATACAGTAAATCAGTTATACATATACACATTAATGTGTAACATACATACATTATACAGATATATACAGAGAGAGAGAGAGAATATCTAAATTGCAATTAAGTTTACAATAATATGCAATAAATGCAATACACAAGGTACATATTTAATATAGACCACACATGGGGGTGGGGTCAAATATGAAATAAAGATCATGAATGTAAAGGATGGAGGAAAAAATAATTATGATCTGTTTTGAAATCTGTTCTTGTTTGACCATGTCTGAATTGTGAAGGCACTTCATTCATGTAAAAGGACTCTGACATGAGACATCGTGTGTTCTTGGTTTTGTACTGAACAGACACTTAGCAGATGGAGAAGAGTATTGTAATAGAAAATGATAGCTGTCAAAATCATGCTTCCTCCTGAAAAAGCAACAAAGAACGAAATTCTAAGAATTTGAATTTCAAATACCTATTTTTTAAAACAATCTTTATTAGGAATATGACTTATGAGTTATATATTTTAAGTTTCAGACCACCTAAACTTGTTTGTATGGAAAAGACATAAAAAATAACATTTTATATAGGTAATAATACATTGTATTTTCATTTTCCTGTTTAATATCATAATGACACATACCATTTTAATGTCTTGAATGACTCAGCTTTTTTAATATCGTGAATGACATATACCTTTTATAATATGAATAAAATACCTTTTTTAATATCATGAATGACATATCTTTTTAATATCATGAATGACATGCCTTTTTATAATATCATGAATGGCACATACTTTTTATATCATTAATGACACATCTCTTTCAATATGAATGACATATACTTTTATAATATCATGAATGAAAAATACCTTTTTTTAATATCTTGAATGACAAATACCTATTTCCTGTGTGGTTTGAGTGAAGTTTGTGAGTAGAAATGTGTTCCAGTCTTTACCATATGTCACCCAAGCTATTGCATTAATAAGGCACTTGCATACATCATAGTAAGTTAATTTGCAAAATGGAGAATAATCCATTTTCTTTTCTTCTTCTTCGTCAGTCCACAAGGCACAAAGTAAACACTTCTTTGACAATTTGCAAGAAAGGAAATAGTTTGCAACCTACAAATAATTGCTATTCCTAAAACTCCCCTTATGTTGACTAAATTTTCTGTTAGTGCATGTTCATTCTAGTCTTAACTGTACTGTAATTAGAAATCTTATTCACCTTTATTAAATTGAAATGATGATTTAAATAAGTTTATTCAACTTTCTACCACTTAGGATTATGAGGCCATGGTCAAGCTAGTTGAAGACTTGGACAGAGTGCCCAGTATTAAGATTAGCAATGCACTTGGAATTCAACAGCTATATGCATTTGCTCTCAATCGGTAAGTAATCGGAGAATTTGTTAACCAAATAGACTGTTGTCAGTTGTTGGCGCCTCCCATAAATACGAATATCTATGACGGGACAACAATTGAGGACGTCACTTCCGGTAACTCGTATGAGCCCCCAGAGGAAACGATTCCTCACAGATACGACAGACAGACAGATGAGACAAAGACAGACTCAGGACAGACGTTAGACAGGCGTGATGATGACACTTATAAAATCATATTAGACGAAAATGATAATGAAATTGACACAACACTAATGAAAATTTAACAAGAAAATTTATATAAAAATCAAAGAAAATAAAAATAAGAGAAAGAACAATGACAGGTTACAAATGTAGATTGGTTCTAACCCGAATCAGGGAATTAATTAGCCTCCCCTAAGAATGTAACTTGTCCTTGAATGAAAGTTATTTTCAACGTCAATTTTACTTTTCCTAATATCTCTTCCTCTTCTGCATGAATCTCAAATCTCAATTTTAATTACAACATATATATATATATATGCACTCGTTTTCAATGCCCTGGGTTCGAGTACTTAGCTTAAAAGTCCCAAGGCGAAAGTTCGGCACAACACTGAGCCAGCGTCCAATGCACAAATCTTCACAGCAGCGGCCCTTAGCTTGACCAGCACTAGCTAGCTCCACTCCTTTTTGCTTTGCACGCACAGCAGAATCGGTCAACTGTCTTAGGTACTCTGATACAGTTGAGTGACCTGGTAGTCTGTTGATTCGGCGATCTGGGTGATCTGGTGATTCTGCAATTTAATAATGCAGTGTAAGAAACTGCTGACTACAATAGAAAGCACTCAAGTGTCAAATGGCTATTAATTTCCCTGAGCACATTGACACTAAGCTGAAAGGCAGATATGAATTAAAGAGACATAAATAACTCTCAAAACATTCTATTATTATTACACAAAGTTTTAACTAAGATTTAACTAAAAATCAGCCACACATTCCTTCCACGTTCTTCAAACCCCAAGAATCAAAGGTAATCTGGTTGGAATACAATAGATCCTTCCTTAGACTACTGTACTCAGTGGAGTCTTTCTAGACTTTAAATTCAACAATTTTTTTCTTCCAAAATTCTGGGACTCACCTCTTCCTGCCGGAGCAAGGATTATTCTAAGCAGAGTGAAGAGAATTAATTAAACCCGGTTATTTAAAGGTTTTCCATTCTACTATGTGTTTCCTTGAGACTACCCATTCCCCTGTTTTTAATTGCAAATGACCCTTTGATCTTCAACCGTTTCCTGTGCTCTGGCATGTAACTTCCCTCTATTCCATCCTTCCACTTATTTGCGATCAGTTGTCTTGGACAGCCAGACAGCAGGGACGCAGCGGGACACAGTGGACAGTGGGGAACAACACAGCGGTTCTCCTGCCATCTGGACCACCAGCCCAGTTCAGGCCTCCGGGACAGAGATACACAAAAGAGATAGAGATACATCAAATCTAATGGTCCAGCTCTGGATAGTCCATCCTGTTAGGTCTTGTAATTCTAGCAAACATCCTGTTAGTATCTTGCACTCTTGGTTAAATACTTTAAATGTGTTTTTTGTACTAGGCTTCCTATACCCCTTGTTTATCTAGATTTATTCCTTTTCGTTATTTAATTTTTAAATGTTTATTGACGTGATGCCGGGCGAAGTTTTACTTTCGACTGATGCCGGGCGAAGTTTTACTTTCGACTGACATCAGTACAGTATTAGGTATCTTTTTCATTTTTTTTAATATAAATTATATATTTTTATCCTCATGAAAAATATTTTCTTTGTTTTCAAATCCTTGTCACTTTAGTACCATGTTGAATTCCCATGCATTCATTTAGTTTATTTGAGGCAGTTTGACTTTCTTGGCCAACTTTTTATTGACATGTCAGTTAGGCATTGTTTTAGTCAGCATTGATTTTTTTTTTTAAAAAAAAAAAACGATTTTAAGGATTTTATTTATTTTTCTTTAGTGGCATGGTGCATAGGCTCCTGTATTTGTTTTTTATTCAGGTAAAGTCAAAATTCTGGTTTGTATTTACATGTATTTAAGTTTTACTTTATTATTATTTAATTATTTTGTTCTTTGTTCATGTAAAGTCAAAAGTCTGGTTTGTATTTACATGTATTTCAGTTTTATTTTATTATTATTTAATTATTTTGTTCTTTGTTCATGTAAAGTCAAAATTATGGTTTGTATTTACATGTATTTCAGTTTTACTTTATTATTATTTAATTATTTTGTTCTTTGTTCATGTAAAGTCAAAAGTCTGGTTTGTGTTTATATGTATTTCAGTTTTACTTTATTATTATTTGTATATTGTTCAACAGAATGAGATATACTTTATTTCCTACATAAGATCACACTGATCACAAGTATTTCCTGTGTATTTTGCCCTCAGAGCAAACTGATGAAGTGCAAAAACACCACTTTCCTGTCAAATCATAACTAGTGTTAAATACTATTTTTAACCATAAAATAATTTTGTAGGATATGTGTTTCATTACTTTAAATAAATGACCACAGATTTCATTAAGAAAATGTAACTAAAAAACAAAACTGAAGGCCTAGATGCAATGCGTCAAGTGCCAGGCTGGGCAAAAGAACAATGAAAGTCACTGAGCTTATTTGGAGAATGAAAATGATGTCTCCTGAATGGAAAGTTTATTATTTTAACTTAAACTGAAATGTATATTATAAATAGTAGAATAAACACCTGCCTGTTAATACAGCTAAATTCTTGTCCACATTACAGTCATATTACAGTCTTAGTCTACTGAAAGAAAAAAAATATGTTATACTTTGCTATTTTAAAAGAATAAGTATTATGGATAGGCAGATTGTACGATAGTAAAAAACTGCTATGCTAACACCAGAAGCAGATTTGATGGTCAAGAAACAAGACTTGTCTGTTATTAAAAGTAACTCTTCAAATTAATAAGTAAACAACCCATGTTTCACAAACTTCTCTCTAAGATAAAGCAGTACTAGGTTGGGTGGGTGAGTGAAAGAGAAAAATACAGTTCATTGTTTAAAATTCATTGTTTAACAGAAACATAATCAATGTACTTTGTCATAAGTATCGGTTTTTCTGAAAATGATTAATTTTATGGAAATATATTAGAAGTTCTGAGATGTTTATATTTAAAATATTTATAAAATATTTATTTTACTATTTGAAGTGCTGTAAACTTTTCAGCTGATGCTTATAAGTACCAAGAGTGAAAAAAAATATCCAAATAAAAGTTGCAGTAATCCTCCATTTTTTTCTCTCCTTTTTTTGGGGTGCTTCTATTTTTTTTGTAGTGGTTTGAGTGAAGGTCTTAAGTATTGGGTATTTCAGTCTTTCTACTTTTGACATGCTTTACTATGTTACTCAGATTGAAATTAGATGAGATAAACTAATAATATACTAATAACTAAATTACTTTTATTGGCATGTCATATTGTAAGGTCTCTGTGCACTTCACAGTCAGAGAGCTGAACTGTCCTCCTCACAGCTCAGGAAAGAGTGATAGGGGAGAGTCGGATAATTCATTGCTTAATTAAGCTTCTCAGTCAGCCATGTTTCTTTAGAATAGTCATACATAATATATTTAATTTTATTATTGGAATTTTAAAGAAAGTTTAATGTCATTTGCTGCAGAATATTTTAGTTTGTTATACCATAGCATTTGAAAAAAAATAGAGATATAAGTAGTATTTCTTCTCTTTAATTATTTGTTTAATTATTTCTATTTCATACTTTAAATACTATTTTATCATTAATTAAATATTTTAGGGTTTTATTTGAAAATTTCTAATTGAGGACTCTTTGCATTTTGAATTATAAATTGCTAACTGTAAAGGATGAGAGCTGTATAAAATTAAAATTTTGTATCAGGTAAACAGTATTAGAGATGGATTCCAAAATTCAAATTAGGTAAGATTTATTTCACCCCAAAGAAACCAAGGAAAAAATGCAATTTATATTTACTGCCATGTAACTAAATCTTACTCACTACCTTCAGATATATTTTAAAGCAATTTTTTCACATGTACATTTTGCATTCTTATCACTTTTTTAATGTGTGCACATCATCAGCTTGGTACAGTCCTGTTATAATAACTATTGGACTTGATTTCCAGCTCTTCATCTTTATTTTCTTGCAAATGTTATTAATCTTAGTAGCAGAAAGCAACAAATAGTATAGTCTTGTTGAGTCTGAATTTACTTATCTGGTGCAAGGGATATCACTCAATACCATTACCATGTACATTTTAATAGAATTATCACCTATCATGAAGAAAATCATATTTAAATTAAAGGACAGCCACATATACATCTGCAAAATTAGTTGTGTGTGTGTGTGTGTGTGTGTGTGTGTGGTGGTGGTGGTGGGTTTGGATATACATACATGTGTACATCTCAAGCATTAAAAGATCAAAACAATGTAAAACTTAATTTTCATTTAGCACCATGTACCTACCTTGTAATTTTGTTTTCTTGTGACTCTAGAATTTTGTTTGTTTCTAGGAAAGGGGATAGAGACAAAGCTCTGACTGTCATTCAGAAGGTAACAGAATATTTTCACAATTATTTAATTGTGTAGTATACAATTTATAACAAATATAATAATTTCTTCACATCTTATGATATTATTTTAATTTATTGAAACAAAGGCAAATTAATATGCACTGGAGCATTGGATTATTTATTTTAGTGAACCTGAGCATTGTTTAGTGCAGAGGACTGTAGATTGAAGATTAGATTTATGTGCAAAACTAGGGTTTGAAAAGTTTTAGCCATTATTTGTTAATTTTAGTGACCATAAGAGCACCATCCAAGTTTTTATGTAATAACAGGCCTTTATACTGTCACTGACCTTCTGGTATTATTTTTATTGAATGCATTCAGAGTAAAGCGTCAGCACAGAAGGCCAAGTTTAATGTATATAGCAAGTTTAAAGTTACTCCACATCTATGATAAATACAGAATTAAAGTTTTCATAAAATGTCATATTTAATCTACTTATCAGGCCATTGACGAAACAGAAACTCCAGTGCCAGACATGATCTGTCTTTGCGGACGGATCTATAAAGACAAGTTTGTAGACTCAGATTACACGGACAAAGAGTGCCTGGAAAATGCAATCACTTGGTTAGTAGCTAGCTTTACATAGCCAGCCTGACACATTAGACAATCGTGTTGATATATACAGATTGGTCACAAATGCAGCCAACACTCCTGAACTATTTCTTTGTACTTCATGCCTATGTTTCAACTGTAAACAAGCAGACAATTTTGAAAGCATCATATAATTTAAATTTGACCATTTCACAAATATTTTATATAGCAAACATACTGGATGTTAAAAAAATTGATAATTCTTGATTATGACAAATATATCATATTTTATTTTTCTAAATGTATAGTTCTTTTACATCATTCATCCATTTACTATTCATTGCATTTTGTTCTAATTGTGTTTGTGTATATTTTTTCTTTGTACATATATGTAAATTATTCTTTAATGTTAGACATATTTTGTTGTTCAATTCAGAGCAAAACATCATGGGCCAAGTAGTAGTTGTAGATATTTAAATTGCTTTTCCTTTTTTTTCCCTTTTTTTCTCTTTTTTTTTTTTTGCACTGTAACTTTTAGGTATGGCAAGGGGTTTGAAGTTCAACCAAACGAATATGCTGGAATCAACCTGGCCACATTGCTGGTCATATCAGGCAAAGATTTTGCTACTTGCCGTGAACTGCAAAGAATTGGTGAGTTTTTATTTCTGCATCACTAAATTTAATGCACCTTGGTAGATTGAAATGTCAGAAGAATCTTGGTTCAGTAGAGTTGGAATACAGGAGAGAACAACCCCATGCTAAAAGTTTGTCACCAACAGTACTGTGAATTCCTAAGAATTGCATGAGCCACCTTAATTTCCATTAACCTTCCACAGAAAGAAACTTCTGTTTACTGAATATTTCAGAAAGTGCTAAATATCAACCAAGATCTATCCAGATTTCTTAAATAGAGGGAGAGTTATCCATAATATGCTGGATTATGTATTTTAAAAATGTATTTCTCCTGCCACTAGATTATTATATTTAGATAGTGAGCCATGCTTGCCCACTTTTAATAGAGTAGTGAACCACTCTTGCACACTTTTAATAGAATAGTGAGCCACTTGCCCACTTTTAATAGAATAGTGAACCATGCGTGCCCATTTTTAACAGAATAGTGAACCGTGCTTGCCCACTTTTAATAGAATAGTGAGCCACTCTTGCCCACTTTTAATAGAATGGTGAGCCACTCTTGCCCACTTTTAATAGAATAATGAGCCACTCTTGCCCACTTTTAATAGAATAGTGAACCACGCCTGCCCGCTTTTAATAGAATAGTGAGCCACTCTTGCCCACTTTAAATAGAATAGTGAGCCACTCTTGCCCACTTTTAATAGAATAGTGAACCACTCATGCCCACTCTTAACTCTTAACTCTTAAGACATAAATGTTTGAGATGATGTTTCCTTATTAAATTATTTTATTTTGTTTCATTTCTTTCTTTTTTTCTTTTTCTTTGTGGGGTTGGGTGTTGAGGGAAGTATTTTCCTTATGATGATTTATTATAAGGCATTTTACAAAGGGAACCACAGAAGTAAGCATTGACTTTATGCATTATTTCAGTCCATATATTCATTTAATTAAAACTGGAATCAGTAAATAGTATATCTATGGTTATATGTTGCTCACAAATATTGTTTGTAATTACATTTTATTAGATTTATAGTTTCCTAGTTCAGAAGTTGAACAAGTCATTTTCCTTGAAGGAATATACCACCTTGAGTTATATCCAAACCTCCTCTGAATTCGACTATATATTTCTAATTTTAATTTAGCAAATTTTAATTGTTTCTATGGATTTGGAAAGTAAAATACAAATATTTACTAATAATTTTCAATACTTTTTAAACAAAAGCCTTAATTAAATGGACCCTTAACTCTTTACCAGGCAGACGTTTTTCCTTTTTTGGTTCTGAACAGGCAAGATTTTTCAGGATGTCAGTGAGATTTAGGGGTACGTTGGTAAAAACATCATATCTTAGGTATTAGTACATATATTTCAATGAAATAAAATGCAAAATGAAAGGAAAGCAGCTTTATTAATATCCTTAATCGAAGTATACTTTTGGGTGTTAAATTTGAATCCATGCGTGAAAATATATATTTACACAAACAAATATTGTCCATTTATTGTCCGCTGCAAACACTATGTACACACACTTTTTGTTGATGCCAGGAACACTAATCTGTCAGACGATCTATACATCTCTTTTTTCGGCAGGTTGTGAATTCCTATCAAAATCATAAGTTCAAAATAAGCCTTAATTTCAGTGGCATTAGTTTCCTTCCAACCTGGATCGCCATTTTGTTTTTTCGCAATTTTCGGATGTGCGTACTTGTTCGTTTATTCCGCTATCTTGTCAAATGTTTCTTCTTTGAAAAACTGATAGAAGAAAGCCAACTGAGTACTATCATTAGTTACAGTCACATTTGGCCCCATTTCTGTTATAAATTCCGATATACTCAGTGCTAAAGTACTATTATTCCAACCATGTGCATCTCCGGATACCCCTTCCCCCTACTCCTCTTTGATATCTGAACACTCTCCTCCAAAATTTGAAAGATACTACATGTGCACACTACTGACACTAATGTCACTTCTAATCCTATTGTCTAATTCAAAATCAACTTCTCTTACCTCATTATCCGATAAATTGAATCCATTAAACTTCTCATTAATGATCGACGACACTAAGAAATCCATTTGAAATACCGAACGCGAAAAACAAAGAAAACTTTATGAAAAAATGAATGCTGCCACATGAAAATGTTTCAAAATGGTGCAGAAATCATTGTACAAATGTCATGCTTCCTGTAGACACCAAATATGATGTAAATATGGGAAGGAAAGAGCAATGTAAGAGCAATGGTTGCTATGGGTGGCTTTGGGCGTTCCGCCCGGTAAACAGTTAAAAATAGCCTTGATTGAAGTTTTAAAATCTGTGATTATGAACATCTGAGAGTTTCTGCTTCATCATTGATTTATTTTGATAAGTCATTTTGATCGAAGTATAAAGAATTAATTAAAGTAACTTTCCCCATAATAAATGAATTATATGCATCTCAGGAATATATCTCATAAGTATGAAGACTGTCAGTCTTCAAGGCCATCCAAAGTGGTCCAAAAGAATTGTTTTCACTTCCAGATGAATCTTCAGCACCCATGCCATCACTCCCTAACTTATGCTGTCCGTTTTTTCTCTCCTAGATGTGTAAGCTTAAAGAATATCATAACCACCACACACATTCAAGCTAAAGGGGTCATGTTAATACCCCAGAGAGAGATAAAAGATAAGAGACCGGTGTATGTACCCATATCATGTCCATAGATTTTCACTAGTGCTTATTTGCTTGTTACTAAGCCTTTGCAAGCCAAGCTGTGCAATTTTTTTTGCAATTCTATTTTGTTGTTGAGGATGTCCGATTTTGATATACTGCTATATGAAGCTTGTTGTTTTTGTCATTCTTATGCATCTTTAAATCACAATAAAGAATATTTTTACTCTTTTTTTTTCTTTGTTTGCTGACATTCTCAGCTGTTTACCTCTTCAGTTGACGTTTAAATATTATGGCTGGATATATTTGTACTGAGTGCAGATATTTGAAAGAGTATTTAACTCTCACCATTTTTGTATAGTGAAAGGCTTCCATGTTGGGCTAATGTTGGTCAAATGTCTTGGGAGAGAGAAACTAATAAATGGATGGCTACTCCAGTATTTAGTGCCAGCAAGCATAACTTTAAATGTTTTAATATCAGTGAGAGTCAAATGATAACCTCAGATCTTATACAGGCTTAAACAACCAACAGCTGGCAAACAAAATGTTAACAGATGGTTCACACAGCCCTTTCAGACTTTGACACATTTTTCTCACTTTCTCGATGCAAGAATGTGAGAGGAGCCTTCCTACGGCAGGGATTGAATTACATTTTTTGTAGCTTAAATGTTAATATTTGTAATGATATCTGTAGTGTATGTACAAAGTGCGTGAGTGTTAGCCAGCTAGGAGTCTCAGTTATAAACTTGCTCCTTCTTTCACTCTCTTATAGTGAATGTGAAAATGTACTACAGGAATCTAGACTCCCTCTTTCTCTTAGTACATACAGTGAATGTAAAAATGTACTACAGGAATCTAGACTCCCTCTTTCTCTTAGTACATACAGTGAATGTAAAAATGTACTACAGGAATCTTCACTCTCAATCATTATGTATCAGAATGGATAAAGAAAGTGTATCTTCCGTAAAATTAAATTTTTCATTGATCATTCTCTATTCATCAAGTGATAAATGAATGGAGGAAATGTCTATTGTTAGTACATTCTTAAACAATGCGCACTCTACTCATTATTAATTCTTTTTAACTTAGCAAAATTTCCTCTACTCATTATTAATTCTTTTTAACTTAGCAAAATTTCCTCTACTCATTATTAATTCTTTTTAACTTAGCAAAATTTCTTCTACTCATTATTAATTCTTTTTAACTTAGCAAAATTTCCTCTACTCATTATTAATTCTTTTTAGCTCAGCAAAGTTTCCTCTACTCATTATTAATTCTTTTTAACTCAGCAAAGTTTCCTCTACTCATTATTAATTCTTTTTAACTCAGCAAAGTTTCCTCTACTCATTATTAATTCTTTTTAACTTAGCAAAGTTTCCTCTACTCATTATTAATTCTTTTTAACTTAGCAAAATTTCCTCTACTCATTATTAATTCTTTTTAACTTAGCAAAGTTTCCTCTACTCATTATTAATTCTTTTTAGCTCAGCAAAGTTTCCTCTACTCATTATTAATTCTTTTTAACTCAGTAATGATACATAAAATAAATTATAAAATGAAATTATGAAGAATTTTACATCACTATTTTTAATCAAAATTTATAACTTAAATCTTTAAAGGAAGAATTTGTTGGAATAAACAAAAATAAATATAAATCTCAAAGGTTTATTATAACAAATTTTGTTTTTTTTTAACTTTATTGCATACACTAGTAGTCCTTAAATTTTATATTAGGCTCTTGAAAAGCCCTTGATTTTTGTTTTCAACCTTGTAGACTCTGGCAGACTTGACAGCCTTAGACATGGTGTTGCGACAGGTCTTGAAGACTGTGGCAGACTTGACAGCCTTAGTTAGACATGGTGCTGTTACAGGTCTTGAAGACTGTGGCAGACTTGACAGCCTTACACATGGTGTCGTGACAGGTCTTGAAGACTTGACAGCCTTAGACATGGTATTGTTACATGTCTTGTAGACTGTGGCAGACTTGACAGCCTTAGTTAGACATGGTGTTGTTACAGGTCTTGTAGACTGTAGCAGACTTGACAGCCTTAGACATGGTGTTGTTACAGGTCTTGTAGACTGTGGCAGACTTGACAGCTTTAGGCATGGTGTTGTGTCAGGTCTTGTAGACTGTAGCAGACTTGACAGCTTTAGGCATGGTGTTGTGTCAGGTCTTGTAGACTGTGGCAGACTTGACAGCCTTAGACATGGTGTTGTTACAGGTCTTGTAGACTGTGGCAGACTTGACAGTCTTAGTTAGACATGATGTTGTGACAGGTCTTGTAGACTGTGGCAGACTTGACAGCCTTAGACATGGTGTTGTTACAGGTCTTGTAGACTGTGGCAGACTTGACAGCTTTAGACATGGTGTTGTGTCAGGTCTTGTAGACTGTGGCAGACTTGACAGCCTTAGACATGGTGTTGTTACAGGTCTTGTAGACTGTGGCAGACTCGACAGTCTTAGTTAGACATGGTGTTGTTACAAGTCTTGTAGACTGTTACATTTCCAGTATTTCTTTATAGACCCTGCCTAGGATTTTGAAGAACTTTAAAATTATCAGATTTAATTAATTCTTTCTCTCCATCCTATACAGACAGGTTGCCCAAATTATCATTCGACTAAGCCCAAAAATGTGTCTTTGTAGTTAAGACGACAGATTTACGAATTGACAACTTGCGTACAATAGCTGGCTTGGAGTTGTTAAATTCCTCTTAATTAATATGCATTCATTATGTCATTCAGCTCAAACAGCCCCCATCCAAACCACGTGATTAGGTCTATTATGCATAAAAATTTACTACGAAGAGGTTTAACAAATTAAAAATAAGATTTAATAAGATTTAACAATTAACGATGACAATTAAATATGAGCACGAAGTCTAGTTCTACTTGTGGCAGATAAACGAGTGCCTTTAATCTTAAAGTCAATTGTTCTTGGATCTCACGATTGTCAACTCTACTTATCTGCGCTCATGACACCTTGTGGTTTCCAAACCGGTCCAATCCAGTCCACCTCACTTCAGTTCTTCGTCAGCAATGCCCGTAGCATCTTACAGTCACTGTCTCTCAGTTACTGCGCTAATCGACGAACGTGAGCGTAGACAAGGGATACGTAGACATGCGTGTCGACCTATGTCCCTAGGAATGTGGAGTGACAGTAGGAAGTAGAAATCGAAATAGAAACCCGATCTGGAGACAAAGGATGTTTTCCATGATCGTTCTGCGTTTAGGTTCGCCAACCCAAGCACGTTTTTCACATTTAAATGCACTGAGTTAGAATCTTCGACAAACGTGTCGTTTACAAATTATATTTTAGGATATAATGTGATTTTCACGTATGTTATATTTAACAGTACATGACGTACTAATTATCAAATATTTACAACATTAAAATTTGAATTCATACAAAGGAACAATTCAAATTAAGCAAAGCGCTTTACAAATTAGCATTAAAATTTACATGCAAACAATTTGAATTACAAGGAAAACTTGCATTGTGCACAGACATTCCTGGCACTAGTGAATTTAATATTTATATAAATTAAAGATACAAAGGAAAAGAGTTACAATAATTTATATATAATAACTTATAGACTTTGTCATTTCCAAGTGAACCACGTGCTTCGGCTAAAATAGCGATAATTTGCACAAAATTACATACATCGATTCAGATGCAAAATACAATTAACAAAATGCAATAACGTCTGCAAGAAGTAGACGTGTTACCTCTCAAAAGTAGATTACTGCTTCAGCAACAGGTTTCTAGCCTGACTCGGCAAATAGGCGGTGACTAGCTTAGATAGCTGACTTGTGTGTCGACCGAGTCTGTGAGTGCGAGTGGCAATTTTACCGCGCGTTATCGTATTTATCAAACTGCATAGAACGCGTCACATGACGGATCACGTGGTATGTTGTTGATTCGAGTGCTGGACAATGGCCTAAAGTTATGCAACAATCTGACCTCCTTGCTAGAAGCTTCTCGATACTGATATATCACGGGAGAGCTTTAACAAAGAACTCAATTCAAAATTTGATTTTTGAATCAGCAACTGGGTTAAGAGTTCCTGACACAGAATTTGCCAGACTCTGTCACATAGACTGTAGCAGACTTGACAGCCTTAGACATGGTGTTGTTACAGGTCTTGTAGACTGTAGCAGACTTGACAGCCTTAGACATGGTGTTGTTACAGGTTTTGTAGACTGTAGCAGACTTGACAGCTTTAGGCATGGTGTTGTGTCAGGTCTTGTAGACTGTGGCAGACTTGACAGCCTTAGACATGGTGTTGTTACAGGTCTTGTAGACTGTGGCAGACTTGACAGCCTTAGACATGGTGTTGTTACAGGTCTTGTAGACTGTGGCAGACTTTACAGTCTTAGTTAGACATGGTGTTGTGACAGGTCTTGTAGACTGTGGCAGACTTGACAGCTTTAGGCATGGTGTTGTGTCAGGTCTTGTAGACTGTGGCAGACTTGACAACCTTAGACATGGTGTTGTTATAGGTCTTGTAGACTGTAGCAGACTTGACAGCTTTAGGCATGGTGTTGTGTCAGGTCTTGTAGACTGTGGCAGACTTGACAGCCTTAGACATGGTGTTGTTACAGGTCTTGTAGACTGTGGCAGACTTGACAACCTTAGGCATGGTGTTGTGTCAGATCTTGTAGACTGTTGCAGACTTGACAGTCTTAGGCTGATTAATGTTAGACCTATATAATATTTTCCTAATGACTCAGTGGAAAAAGACATGTCCTTAAAGAGAAAGGTTACAGTGATTCACTCCTCTAGTGAGACAATTTCTCTCAGTGTGGATAGACAGAATGTCTAGAAAAAAAGTAGTCAAATTGGTTAAAGTTTGTTTTTAATCTCAAAAATATATTCCCAGATTGATAAACTATTGGGAAATACCTGCTTACCTTAAATTTATAGCACACTGGTACCTATATAGCATGCATGCAGATACCACACGCACACACATCCAAGACAAAGTGATTAACTCTGAAATAGAATAAAATGTAATGTACCTTGCCAATTACTTTCAAGCATATGGTTTGAAAATACTTTGTGATGGTCTGACTAATGTTTATTTATTTAAATAATTAATTATTTTTTAACATTTCTAGTTTTGGGTGCAAGCGTTGAATAAAACAAACTTATGCCTGCCAACTGTGTTATAATTGTTAGTATTAATAAATGATGATCACAGCATAAATGTTATATCAATCATTTCTGATAGGAATAACCCTTAATAACCTAATTGGGAAAAAGGGGAATCTGTCTTCACTAACTGACTACTGGGATGTAGCTACATTCTTTGAGATCAGTGTACTGGCTGAGGACTATGGCAAAGCAGCACAGGCAGCTGAATGCATGTACAAACTGCAGCCTCCTGTCTGGTAAGGGAACTATTATTCTCTTATACTACTGATTTATGTTTCTAACATCAGTGCATGCATCCACAACTCTTCATCTCTAAGGGAGCTGTCATTCCCACCATCACCGTTTTACTGGGGACAAATGCACTTTCACAGGCAAATTTACTAAACTTTATCACAGAGCAGATTTCTTCATATTTAACCTGAACTAACCATTTTAATATAAAAATAAAGAGCTATGTTCTGTCTTTTAAAACATATTGTTGTTTATCTTTTGAAAACTTTATTATTGTATCTGTAAACTTTGATGAAAGTACCTTAGGGTTACGTAAAAAATTTCTCATTGGGAGCATCACAACCGAGAAAGTCAAATTTGCATTTTCAGGTACCATTTTTTAAGAATTACATAAGACCTGCATGGATTTGTAACATAAATTCTGATTGGTCCTTTAAAAAGAGGAGAGATAACTCTTTTTTTTTTTCATATTTGTGTGAAGAATAACAGGAAAATATATTTTAAGTGAAAGGTTGAAAACATTTTTTGAGGACGAAATATTTGTCACAAAATCATGGAAAACATATAATTTTATTCAGCATTTCAAAACCTCTCCAAAGATTTGACACAATGCAAGATTGTTAGTCCATGCAGTTCTTGCTAAATTAAAATTCCTTAGCACCCTTCCTGCCTGCCACTCTGAGACATGATAAACATTGTACTGATGGTAACACTGATTTTTCTGCCATATATGATCAAATGAAACCTCCTTTCGGAAAGATCTATTTGTAAGCATTTATAAATGTTAACTCTCATTTTCAGTCTTTTTTAAAATTATACATATTTATTTTTTAAAGTAGAATTATTGAGTTTTCTCTGAGTTACCACTTTGCTAGTTTGAATAAAGGTCAGCCTTTTTGTAACTTTTCGCAAAAGTTGGGTGTGCTGTTTTCTTCAGATTGAGATGCAGATTATATTTGTTACTATTATTTATTTACTGCTTATATTTTAGTTGTGGATAACAATTTATTTTTTAGAAAAATAGTATTTAAACATCAGTAATATAAAGAAAAGAAAAGATAAAAAGATAAATCTAGATGTTAAAAATATGTAAACATTTAAAAATCATAAGTGTGTGAAACGTTTCAATTCTTTCAAACATTGCATTTACTATAGCACAAATATATTATTTATTTTACTGTTTGTGTTCTGGCATCATGTATTTAAAGATGATTTTTGTGTGATGATATTGTGTTTTTAATTAAAATGTTGATTTTCTGTCAATTTAAAACTTTTGTTGTGGTGGTTTTGCTTTCTTGTTGTGCTTGTCTAGTTTATTGATCTTTTATTTCTTTAGCATTACATAAATGGATACCTTAAATATACATGCAGCAGATTATTTAAGTAAGTTAATCTTATTGAACGTTTTGAACAAACTTAATATTCTTGCATAGTATTTTACTTTATGAAAATTGTGAGGGTTCATTATTTTTGGTCATTTTAACTTTTGAGCAAATACATATTTTTGTCTTCACATTATTATTATTAGTAGTAGTAGTAGTGGTTGCTGAGCAGTATACTCTTTGATCTTTACATTTCTTTTTTAGAAAAATAGGAATATTTTTAAATGGGCGATAGTATGGACTGAGATGATACAGATGCTAAGTTTGTTTTTAAATGGTGCATAACAGTGAAGAGACCTAGCATTATGAACTTTAGATCTTTTCAAGAAGACATATACAGAAAATTCTTCACAGTTTACTGATCATTTTGATATGTGAACCAACTCTGTATGTTGTATAGTTTTAGAGACATGACAATTTATTTATTTTCTGTTTTGCTGTATAACACTTGGTTACTGCTTTTTTGGTTCATATTTGTTGAAATGGTCATTTTCAGCTTCAGATCATTTCCTGTGTTGTTGCTATACCTTTGAAAAAAGAAAGGCATTATCTACATAGCAAATGATTTAATAATGTGTTTTCTGGATATACTTTGGTCGGAGGAGTTTAAGCAAATTATGGCGATTAACTAAAACATTTTTTCTAATTAAATTAATATTTCCTCTATTGTTTTATGAGAAGTATGGTACCATTAACTAGGTTGTATACCTGTGGTGCAATAGGTGTTTACTACCTATTAAGATGTAGGTCACTTGAACAGGTGAAGGACGCAGAGGGGTAAAGGGAATGGCAGGATGGGGGAACTGCTAGCCGGATACGAGACGCCCATATTTAGTCATTCACATTCCACTACAAAGCACAGCCAGTGGTAATGACCGCAGAAAAATATCTAACCCTAAGAACAATTATCTTAAAAACAGTGGGTGAAAAACCCAACATCAATGAATGTTAATTTTATTTATTAAAGTCAAAGTTAAATGTTTGTGAAAAATAGTTCAATGATGATAATATTTATACTGTAACTATCCTACCTAAGTAATGCACCTCTAAAAAAAAGTTTTCCTACTTACTAGTGTTTGAAATAAATGTTGAATTGTCGATGCAGGAACACATAGGCACAAAACGAAATAGTCACAATTGCCGACACGCTGGCGAACACAAAAAGTTACAGTTACCGACATCTGACAATAACAAGCTTGGCGATGAAACATTGGTTCACTGAGAGTGCAGTACGTACACACTTGCGAATACTTGTCCCACTTTGCTTAATGCTGGAACACCCGGTTCTATGAAGAAGAATGCGGATGGCTCTCTATGACGACAGTACCAAAATGGAGCTCACAGACACCTGTCTTCTGTGACGGTTCCAAAATCTATCACGGAGGGCTGTCAATGGCGACAGTTCCGAAACATGAGTGGCGTAGAATATTCTCATCCCGATGCAGTCCTGATCCCCTCAGTCCATTCCTGATGGTCAGCTACTGCTCAAGTCTTGAATCCAATGTAGAGTAATACAGACAAGCTTTACAGGTTGCCATGAACGAATTGAGTGTGACAAAACACACGTCCAACTCTATACTGTACGTGGAGAATATTCAATTCTTTCTTCCCCGGTCATAACGAAGATAGAAAGACTGTCCAAACTCGGTGCAGGCAAAACATTATGAGGCCTCACACCTCTCTGTAGTCCAGACGACACACACTAAAGTAAAATAGCTCCCTTTAGTCCTTTTATGCACAATCAATTCTCATTCTCTCTCAGATAAAATTCCCGCGTGTATCCCTACTTTACTGACGCTAAGAAGATTCATTAGTCTGAGGTGCAAACCTCCTAATAATATAATCCCTAATTAAATTTGTAATAAGAAATGTTAATAAAAATCAAACACATTTTCTACATATTGTAAACATAATTATTGAATGTCTAACTCAAATAATTAATCAAATATATTTTTATGAAAATGTTCAAAACATGAAATTAGTAAACTTGCTGACATTGTATGCAAACAAAATAAGCAGACGCCCTGACAGTAAATGGAAACAAACGCGCTGACAGTGCATGTAATTAAGACGTCATTTTGCCCACAGACAACACTTGCTAACGTCTGTTGCGTCGCGCAATGGCCAAGTGGAGATAATCAAGGATAAAAATTAATTTTCTGATTACCCCCCCTTTTTTTCGTGACAATATTATTGATAGAATGTTGTGTAAAATATTCATGTGATTTGTTAAACTAATGTATTTCTTCTCACAGAAGCTAAGTGGCGATAGCGATGATTGCATTTATGTAGAAACGTTGAGATGGCATAAACACGTGTATGGCATAAGCAATGCTTATGCATTGTTAAACTATTTGTAAGTGTTAGAGCTAAATAGAGAGAAAAAGATTGTTTAATGAATATCGCTGTGAACCACTTGCTAGATGTATTGTATCTGAGAATTTATGCAATTGTAGAAATAAAATCATTATTATTTACTTATAAATATTCTATTGATTTTATGAATTGTAAGTTAGCGGGTAGCTAACAAGTTGTGATGAATTTGTAAAGAGTAGTCTATCACTGTTGCCATGAAGCCCAAATGATTATTCATGCTTACAGGTTGCTATAGATGAATGTTGTTCATTATAGCTGGTTCAGGATCCTCTGATGACAATGTCTAGCACACTTATTTGACACTAAGTTGGTCACACCTGGAAGACAACTGCAATGTGATGCACTTCTGTGCGCTGTTTCAAATCTTTTTGAGACTCTAGTTGTGTGCTCTCTCCAAATGAACTGATCAGTCGAATACAAACTTTTATGCAAATAATCGGGCAGGCAGGATAGACAAACTCTTGAATTTTCCTCGATCAAAATTGATTTTTTATTACTACTATTGTTATTAAATTTTACTTTGTTATCTTTATCCATGTTACATAATTTGTTGTAATCATCAAATAGAGCTGGTTTGGGGGCTGAGCTGGAGAAATAATATCATAATCATAACTAATAATAAAGGGGGAGATAACGTTACCAGCTTCGGCACATAAGCTGATTTATCTGTCAGTATGTCATTTGAGTAATAGCCCAAATCTCTGGCATATTAGTGGAAAGATAGGTCAGGCCGTCTGGCTGTCGCTAGTATTAGAAGTGAATCGATAATCCAATATTGATACTTGGGAAACTGATATAGTGACAGGGTCATTAAACATAACCGGACACATGACAACTTTGTTCATCTTTTGCATATACTATGATGCCATGAATATTTCAGTTTGTTGCATTTTGTAAGCAATTTTATGGAAACAAAAGCATTTTTTCCATTGCAATTTATAATAAACTGAAATTTCATTTCTGCATTATGTCTATTTTGACTTGTTGTCTGTGAGTATGTTAATTTAAAATGTTGGACCATTGATCAGTGTGCTTTATATTTTATTTGTACTGAGCTTGATAAATTGCACATTCATTATGTCTAAAAACGCTGATTGCAAATTATGACACTAAATTAATGTTATCTCAAAAAGTATAATAGCTATGATTATAATTTTATCAGGCCACACATTTTGAGCATAAAAGATTTGTTCAATATCAAGTTGAAAAAAATGAGTGGAACTACCTGATATGTGCATCTGGTAAAAGATTTAAAGTGTTTCCGCACTAAATTTAAACCACACTATACTCTAGGGTTGCTTTTACTCTGTGTACGTCAAGTCATTGCTGAGGGGAAAATATAAACTTTATATTAGTTTAGAGCATTTTAATCTAACTTACCTAACAAAGTCATTTCCAGATTAAGACTAAATTCAGTACCTGTAACACACAAGTCTCAGGTCAAACAAAAACATACACTCGCTATAGAACAGAAAACACTATATATGTACAGTACTTCCTATTTCACTGTCCACTATACAGTGAAGGAAGAAAAACAATCATTGACAACCACAGATCAGATCAGATCACACAGAAAATTAATCCCAAAAGCACCCATCCAATTTTCTTACAGAAACAAACCCACTACACCTCTAAAACATTTTAGGCAGTGACTTTAAAGAAAAAACCAAACAAATAGATTAACAGAAATGAAAGCAACACAGCCGCCACTAGCATTACAAAAAACTAACCGCCACCACATGCAATATTACAAGTAGAATGTTATCCTCACAGGAACAAACAAAGACAGAGAACATCAAAGATGAAAAGCCTATTGTGGTTCCTGCGAAGAAAGAAGTTCTCAAAAAAATATTATTAAGCCTTGGTGTCTTCTGCATTTTCCTTATGTATGTAATATATTTACATTTAACATTCTGTAATGAAAAAATATTGAGATTTATTTTGAAAACTAAAAGTGTTGGCACTTCTGAGACTTGGCGTATGGTTAATGCAGCTGACTGTTGTTCAAATCTTAAATGCTGGTTGCTCAATCACACAAAAGTTTACATTAATTATTTGATACTTGTACTCTTAAATTTCTAAAGTACTAATGGTAGTTTGACTGACATTTGCCTGTTTTTTAGATGAGAAAATTGTAGGTAGCTGGCGTCTTGCATTGTAAGATCAAATCTTGCACAAATTTATTGCTGGCTTTGCTTTCTTTTGCCGTTCTCTCTGTCTTTGTACTTCATTTTTCACTGCCAGATATTTTGTTACACACATTCTGGGGTTGTTGGAAATTTTTAGGCTGTGCAGATGTGTGTGTGTGTGTGTGTGTGTGTGTGTGTGTGTGTGTGTGTGTGTGTGTGTGTGTGTGTGAGCGTGTGCATGTGCGTGTGTATGCATGCGTGCATGCGCACTGTGCATTGTGCATGTGCAATTTTGGCTACAGATAGAATATAATTTGTAGGATGATTCTTCATCTCAGAACTAAAATTCTTTTAGATTGACATTTGATTGGATTTGTCAGGGTGAAAATGCAAGCTTATTCAGATTTTTTATCAAATTGTCACAATAATATTTTTATACAACATCACATCTTTCCATCATTTTCACCTTCAATTGGCTATTGATGTTTATTTTTATTGTTTTTATTGTTTTGCTGATAAGTGATGATCCCTTACTTTATTAATGTATGTTAGGTTTTGGTAAATTAATTTTTGATTAATGAATATTAGGTTTTGGTAAATTAATTTCTGATTAATGACTGTTAGGTTTTGGTAAATTAATTTTTGATTAATGAATGTTAGGTTTTGGTAAATTAATTTCTGATTAATGACTGTTAGGTTTTGGTAAATTAATTTTGATTTCTGAATATTAGATTTTGGTAAATTAATTTTTGATTAATGAATATTAAGTTTTGGTATTTAATTTTTAATTAATGAATTTTAGGTTTTGGTAAATTAATTTCTGATTAATGAATGTTAGGTTTTGGTAAATTAATTTTTGATTAATGAATATTAGGTTTTGGTAAATTACTTTTTGATTAATGAATATTAAGTTTTGGTATTTAATTTCTGATTAATAAATATTTTAGGTTTTAGTAAATTAATTTTTGATCAGTGAATGTTAGGTTTAGTAAATTATTTTTTTTTATTAACTAATAAAGTTTGAAATGTAAAGATAAACATTTATAGGTATCTGAAATCCACCGTGGGTAACATCACACTCATTGAGCGGTTCCGCAAGAAGAAAAATACAGCAGTGAACTGTAAAGACTTGCAGGTATGCATATGCAGACTTGGTGTTTTTACTTTTCTATAGGATTACATGATTTTATAAATGTGTAAATATATTATTTAAAAGAAATATATATTAAAAAGAAATGGTGCTTTTACTTTTCGAGAGGATTAGATTCCTCTTATTGGAATCTGATAAATGATTTTATAAATGTGTAAATATATTATTTAAAAAGAAATGATGGTGCTTTTACGTTTCTAGAGGATTAGATTCCTCTTATTGGAATCTATTAAATGATTTTATAAACGTGTAAATATATTATTTAAAAGAAATGATGGTGCTTTTACTTTTCTAGAGGATTAGATTCCTCTTATTGGAATCTGTTACATGATTTTATAAATTTGTAAATATATTATTCAAAAAGAAAGAATGGTGGGAAGAGTGTTGGCTTTAAAAAAATGCTTACATAAGTACAATGAAAATTGGCATATGTATTAAACATAATTCAGAGAGTTTCCCAATTTGGTCATCTTAGTGTGATAATTTTATGTTTCGTGTTTCAGATCTTTAACTTCTGGGTTGAAGTTTTTCTTGATGCCACTTTGCCAGTTGAAGAAACTAAGAGCAGTAGATTTCCAGTAAGTTGTTTTGAAAATATTTATTTAAACTGCAAGTGTTTATTATTTTTAGCACATTAAATTGAATGGCTCATGTCCTTCAAATTCTGTCAAGCAATGAAAGCATTAAGGACAGTTGTCATCTACTAATCATTTGGTAAATATTTTTAAAATTCATTTTCAGGTTTACTTTATAACTGTAATTGGTATAGTAAATTGAATTTTGTTATATATTGTCTTAAAGTAGATTTCTTGTACACTTGACTGATAATTACAATTTATTTCTTGAAGCTTAGAATTTTTTAGTGGGGAGATGTTTTTAGTATAATAATTTATCTCTTGTTGATGGTTAGATTATTTTTAATTGGAGAAGTTTATATTTTATTGCTTTCTATTTTGGTTTGAAGGTATTAATATTGGAGCCAAAGAACACTTTTATTCCTTGCTATGTCCAAATCAACATGCATCAAGATGTACAGGACCGCGTAAGTATTCTTGCTCTTTGCAGTCAGAGTTTCAGTTTTATTTTTATGGTATTTTATTATGTTAGTTTAAATTTAATGTATTACACACTAATTTCTTAATTGTTGTGTTATGTTTTTAGCTTGACATATTCTTGTAAAAAACTTTGCATCTCTAAAAGGATAATAAATTTTTTGTTGCTGTTTTTTTTTTTAAAGAAATGATTTTTCAATCCATTTTCTTTGAACAAATTATAATACAGTTAGTTTTATTGTGTAATTTTGAGTAACTAAATGTGTTTGTTATATCGTTTAACAATTAAAAGCAGTAGAAAGAAATTTTAAACGATTGTTTTGAATTGAGAGAAAATGAATATTTACTGTTTTGCATTTTGTAGATTTTCTACTCAGAATGTTGCCAAACTTTATTTCTTCACATGCTGCAGAGAAAAGAAAAAGAATATTTACTGTTTTGCATTTTGTAGATTTTCTACTCAGAATGTTGCCAAACTTTATTTCTTCACATGATGCAGAGAAAAGAAAAAGAAGAATAAAAGGAGAAAGCACAGAGCATACTGATATATGTACAGAATGAAAAAGTGCAACAGCAGTGTACATTTCTTTGTTATTCACTTTATCGCTACCTTCTGTTTTTCCTGTTGTATTTCACAACCAGAGTGCAAAGGTTTGTGATCAGCATATAGAGACAGGAGAAAGCCAGTAAAAGTTACCAGAAATAGTTGTATTTCACATCCAGAGTGCAAAGGTTTGTGATCAGTATATGTAAGCAGGTAGACAGGAGAGAGCCAGTAAAAGTTACCAGAAATAGTTGTATTTCACATCCAGAGTGCAAAGGTTTGTGATCAGTATATGTAAGCAGGTAGACAGGAGAAAGCCAGTAAAAGTTACCAGAAATAGTTGCAGCTTGGTTGGCTGAAGCAATTTAGCAAAATTAGAATCCCCATATTATAAAATTACATTTTCCGGTTGTAATTTCTTCTTTGCAGTATTATTCTTTTAAAGTTTCAAGATATTTTTTCTTGTAACACAAGAGATGATGAGACCGTTGAAAGATAAAACATAAGAGAAACATGTTAAAGCAAAAAATTTGTAAAGTCACTTCTTAAATGTTACAAAACAAATATACAGTAATTATTGATTATTGTGATCAGTTTCTCAATAATCAATAAAACAGACAAATAAACAAGTTCGTATTGCGGTTGAAACATGATGTGAGCCTTGAACTTTAAAAAAAAATCCACTAATTTTAAACATTTTTATAGCCAATCCTTGTTTTAAAAAAATGTATATACATATGTGTGTTTGATAACAAACTCTATTCCATGCAGCCTGAATTTATAAAGCAGTTGATTTTATTCACCAGTGGTCATAGCTTTTATGAGTCTGGTTTAAATAATATTAAAATAATAAAACTCCTAGTTATGCATTATTAATGCTTAGCTTGTGGTGCAGTTAACACGTCTGACCTACTATTTGCAGTTTTATTTGCAATTTTCTTTCATTTCAGAATGTACGGTTATGGCATGTATATAATAATCCCAATGACCTTAGTCTGACTGATTGGACTTTTCCTGTGGACACTATTAAGCGTGTTAGGTATGTATGTCACTTTTAGAAAATAGACATTTTCTTCTAAGTTGACTTACTATTTTGATGAGTCATCTTCAGTGTCTGCCAGATGGTGCTTGAAAAAGCTGGTTAATAAATAGTGGCAAAACTTCCTAGCCATGTCACACCAATAAAAGATGATATGTACTTTATATTGATCACTTTGTTTGGGGAAAGGGGAGAACACTTAGATATTTTAATATTTTACATGTTTAATACTGTGCTATTCATAATTGACTAGAAGTTGTATACCACACTGTTACTTTTCTTCTATCCTCTTGATTCATGCAATGTCTGCTTGTACCACATGTTACTTTTCTTCTATGATCTTGATTCATGCAATGTCTACTTGTACCACATGTTACTTTTCTTCTATCATCTTGATTCATGTAATGTCTGCTTGTACCACGTTACTTTTCTTCTATCCTCTTGATTCATGCAATGTCTACTTGTACCACATGTTACTTCTATCATCTTGATTCATGCAATGTCTACTTGTACCACATGTTACTTCTATCCTCTTGATTCATGCAATGTCTACTTGTACCACATGTTACTTCTATCATCTTGATTCATGCAATGTCTACTTGTACCACATGTTACTTCTATCATCTTGATTCATGCAATGTCTACTTGTACCACATGTTACTTCTATCATCTTGATTCATGCAATGTCTACTTGTACCACATGTTACAGACAGACACTAGGCCACTAGGTTCTGTGCCTTATTATGGGTACAGAACTGGAGGTCTTATTAATGAAGACTGCTGCAAATATAATACAATTTTGCTTTTTCTGAGTCAGTGTATATATTTATCCTAATAAAATCGATTTTAATTTTCTGCAGTTATTTGTGATTACAATGGACAGAGATTTTGTAAAGTTTTTATTTTTAAGTTTTATAATTCTCAATTAATTTTGAGATAAACTGAGTTCCAATGTGTATTTGATATCTGCTACTTGGACTTCATAAGACGTAATATCCTGTTTTTGCAAATTTGCAGTACCATTATACTACCAATTTTTTGTTATAAATAGCATTGAATTGTTCTTGCTTACTTGCTTATTTCCTTGGATTCCTCATGGAACAATGGGCCTTGATTTTATTTGTTCACAAGTACAATAAAATCTCACTAATCCTGATTACTTGGGAGGAGGGTGTCCAAATTAGCTGAAAATACAAATTAGCAAGATGCTCTTTATTCAAGTCTTTAACACTTACAAGACACACAAAAAAATGAATTATTTGAGGTCAGATTATCAAAAGCAATACATATGGTATGAATGTTGACGAACAGTTGACTAATTGAGGGCCTAGCAGAGAAGAGAGTTTGTCTCATGCCATGGCCATAGAATCAGTCCAAGCCAGCATTCTATCTGGATTATGCAACCTCCAGACCAGCAGGGTCCAAATTAGCAAGGTTTCACTGTACATTTATTTTATTTTCTCATCTTAAAAATTTGACATAATTGTTGTGATGGAATTGGAATATTAGAATTTGTAGGGATTTCTTACCTAGATGTGATTACCCTCAAATTTACTGCATTTAGTCAGAATTCTCACTAAATGGTTGCAAGGGTTGGCAAGTCTAGCTATGTGGTCCTCAAAAGTCTGTGCCTACAGACCAAGGAGGAAATTTTAGGTAATAGTGACCCCTGACCTAATGCCACATTCCAGGACTCATGTATATAACCTCATTCAGAAACTGAGATTGGGAAATAGATTTAGAGGAACTTGTTGAGACTTGACAGGTCTCTTTGTTTTTGTCTGAGGTTCAGCTATTTAGTGAAATTTAGGAAGTATGCTCATTTCTAGCTTGAAATTTCAGACTGGGTACCAATAAGACCAGATGCACTGGGGATGTTTCTTTGTCTGACCTGAATCCTTACCTCATGCTATAGACATTACCAGATCCATTGTCTACTTGTAAAACACTTGTGCTGTTAAGGATGCTTTCAAGCATGATGTTTTTCAACTGTCCTGTATTCTATTGTTTCACTGTTTACTTGTAAAACACTTGTACTATTAAGGATGCTTTCAAGCATGATTTTTTTCTTTTTCTAGGTTGCAGTGTATTTACTAACGTGTGTTCTGTTTTTTGTTGACTGCTTATAATGTCTTTACTGTCACATGTTCTGTTTTTCATTGACTGCTTATAATGTCTTTACTGTCACATGTTCTATTTTTCATTGACTGCTTATAATGTCTTTACTGTCACATGTTCTGTTTTTCATTGACTGCTTGTAATGTCTTTACTGTCACGTGTTCTGTTTTTCATTGACTGCTTGTAAAATACTTGTGCTTTATCACATGTTCCTTTGATAGTTTCTGTGTCTAAGTGAAACACTTAATGCTGTATCATTTATGTTACAATTAGTTTCCGTGTATACTTTGTTATATCACATTATTTTTAGTTTCTGTGTATACCAGTACAATACTTGTGCTGTATCGTGTGTGTTATTGTTAGTTTCTGAACATACTTATACAACACATGTATTCCAATTTCCAGTATTAGATATTATTTCTGTGTTAATAGAATTTTTATTCATGTGTGCTCATCTAATTATGTTTTATAGCTATTTATTTCTTGAATCTGTCAGTAAAGGTGTTATATCATGAATTGTTTGTAATAAATGTCACTGGGCTTAGTAAAGGTGTTATATCATGAATTGTTTGTAATAAATGTCACTGGCTTAGTAAAGGTGTTATATCATGAATTGTTTGTAATAAATGTCACTGGGCTTAGTAAAGGTGTTATATCATGAATTGTTTGTAATAAATGTCACTGGGCTTAGTAAAGTATTCCTAAGAAACAGTGTAGTATAAAATTGATGTAAAATCCTAACAAGGCAGAATTTGAATTTTTCCCACCAGAATTGACAGGGTTTGTGAATTATTATTTTTTGCCTTTAGCATAAAAATTTCATCTTTAGAAATTATAATTAGTAATTCTCAGTGTTCTTTAAGACAGTACAACTCACTATTTCATTTGTATGCACTTAGCTTTTTTAAAAAAGAAATAAAAACATTTTAAAATGAAAGACTTTAAAAAGTAAATTTCTTAGTTTCAATTATTATTTGATTCTTTTGAGTATAAAACTGAAATGTATTTCTCTGAAAACAGAGTTCCGAGTATTGTTAGTTACATTTTCAGCTTGTGCAAAGGAGACAGTTGAGTATATATGTCTATATTTTGTTGTGTATTTTCAGCTTGTACAAAGGAGACAGTCGATTATATATGTTTATATTTTGTTGTGCACTTTCAGCTTATACAAACGAGACAGTCGAGCTATTTTCATATATGTGCAAGATGTCTCTGATGATGACTTCCATATATTCTTCTCATCTGAAACACAAGCCCACAGGTTTGTCAGATTTCTATATACAGTAGCCTCTTGATAATTTGTGGTCTTCTGGACTGAAAGTTCCAACAGTTCATGAAATTAGCAGATCGTTAAAATTTTAATGAAAGAAGTATGAAAGAGTATATTATAAGAAACAAATGTGTCTAGGGTGTAAAAAATGTAAAAAACTACTGACAGGTTCCAAGTTCAAACAGGTAGAAGCATAAATCATTTACAGTGAGCATGTGCTGTATTGCTTACATAAGCTTGTTAAAACAAAAAGAGAACAAGGCTTGAGAGTCTGTCAGTTACCTGGTGTTGCTGTTCATCAAACAGCAAATTATCAAGAGTCTGCTGTATAATAAAAACATCTATAGTGTTTACTTAATATATAATTTATAAAATATTGGATAGATGAATGATGGATGAATGGGAAAATAGGTTGAAGTCTAAAAAAAAAAATAAACATTTTCAAATGATGATAAAAGTTTTAGTTGTAGATGAATGTTAAGGAAAAATGCTCGCAGATTTGTAGGAAACACTTATAAAATAGATATAAATGTTGTTTGTTTATTTCTAGATTCTATGCAAACATGAGTGAACTATGCACAAGCCCAGATTGTGTTGTGGATGAAGACAGCATTGATGATGTTGTGGAGGTTGAGTATTTCTTTATTTTTTATAACTTTGATTTTTGACTGTTTAATGAATATTTGATATGATGTAAAGTACTTATTTATATGTCGTAGCTTTCATTTCAGGTTGTTTAGCAGATGAATGAAGAGATGTGGAGAACTTTTATTTTAACATAAATAGTTATATTTGGGTTGTTTAGTAGGCTGATTTGGTTTAGGCAACTCTCATGTCAGCATTTTATGTGTACATTGATTTTTTTATTTAACTTTATAAGGTCCAAATAAGAAGTGTTTGGTAATTCTTTTATAGTTTTTGATTGTTTGAATTGTGAGAATGATACCTTATTTAATCAAATAAAACTTGTGTCTTATAATGGATACATATATAAAATAAATATACTGGATTTTTTTGTAGATGTTTTGTTTCTGTTTCTTAAAATGATTTCCACAACCTGAAATGTGAACTAAAACTGACAACAGATTTTCATAACTTTTTCAAATGTATTTTTGCTTTCTAGTATGAGTATGAGCTTGATGACAAAGATAATCGCATATGTCTGGGTAGAGGGTCGTACGGTACCGTGTATGCTGCTCGAGATAAAAAAACACAAGTCAAGATTGCTGTGAAAGAAGTGCCAGAAAAATTTCAGCAGTACGTAAGATGAATTATATTATTTGATATGTTTTGTTTCTAGACCACAAAGTTTTCATTTATCATTGGAAGCTTTATAATGTTAATGGAATATATATTTAAATCTTTATTTGTGTTGTTATTATTAGTCTATTGTCTTCCTTTACTAAAGTAAACTATATGAAATAGTTTTATGTATTCTGTATGCTGTATCATTATAAAGTGTGTAGACAAGTTTAATGTGCTTCATTGTACTAGTATGCAGTGTTTGATGCATATTATATATTGTATTCTGAATGTAGCATAAAGCATTAGTCGTTATTTTTTCTTAATAACACAAATTGTGCAGAACTTTAATATGTGATGTGTTGTATTCTCCAAGAATAACTTTTACATGTACTATTACTGTATATGATGCATAAGGTCATTAAATGGAAAGTAAAGTTAAGGGTGTTTATGGAAAATAACTAAGCCAATGTTGGAAGAAATCAAGCATGAGTCAACAGGTTAGTTCAGACACATATCTGATGAGATTTGATCATGCAAAAGTAGCAAAGAGAAGATAATTTAGTGTTGTATATGGAAAGATTTTGAAATTACAGTTACAATATTTTGCTTAGGTACTGAACACACATCACTTACAAAATACTGGATATTGGTTGTGAATTGAGGGTGCCCAACTATGACTCAGATTTTTGCACTTTTTTTTTTAACATTACTAGTCACTTATTAAAATATTTTGTATAAAAAAGTTTAAATATGTATGGTCCATCAAAAGTATATTTTTTTGTTTTTTTTCTTTTCTGACATTTGACAAATGTTTCAATTTTTAATGTTTTCATTCTTTTCACTTTCTGTTACTCATCAAAACATTTTTTAACAAGGTTAAAAATTGTGTAACTAAGTACATTTTATTATTGCCGTTATGATGTTATCAGTACACAAAATATATTTTCCAGGGAGGTGCAACCCTTACATGAAGAAATTAAGCTCCATAGCCGATTGAGTCATAAAAATATTGTGCGCTATCTGGGCTCCATAAGTGAAGATGGATTTTTCAAGATCTTTATGGAACAAGTACCAGGAGGTGAGAGACAGTAGAATTTACCTGTTCAGATTTATCTGTACAGAAGTAGCTCTGGATAAACATTAGCACACAACAAGTAAACCATAAAGATGCATGAAAGGGAAAAGAGGAGGTATAAAGAGCCTAGACAATGCCATAGTTACTATCTCACTTAACACTAACACTCAGCAGGCAAACTTTAAAGATATATGGTTGGATTGCATCAGCTGTGGTAGATGGCTTCCATTAATACCTACATGCAGCATATATACAAACCTGCCTACCTTCCGTTTTGAGCAGAATAATCTTATGATCTTATCTCTAATCTTCCACTCTTCCGCGTATAGCAGCGATTTTCCTCTTTCTATTTCGATAATTTTTCGATCGGTTATGACAGGATAAAAAACCTGCTTGTCTTGTATACAATCATTCTCTGTGTTGGCCGTCCACCTGCTTCAGTCAATGATGGTCATTATGTAAAATACTAGTGGGTGCCATATAATAAATTGCCAGCCAAAGATACTAAAATAATCGATGGTAGTTTTCTTCTCCAGTTGACCAATCATATCTGTCAAAATGCACTCGGTGATTGGAAGTGCAGGGATGTTTTGGTGGTTGTCACTCGTTTCAAATTGGAGCATTGCCATATCATCCACTATTACTATAGTATTCATAACAGATTTTATCCATCGAATTAAATGCATTCAAACGAGTTATTAATATGTTCAGGGATAAGGTTAGTGTTGAATCAGGGTTAGCTAACATGCATTAATTTTTTAGTGCATCATAGATCATTGCTGAAACTTAGCACCAACAAAACTTCCATAAATAGTCTCTTGGTGGAAAAGATGTCAGATGCAGAGTGTGAAATTGTTGACATTGAAGAAGAATTCGAAAGGCTTTCAGAAATAAATTGAGTTGAAGAGGATAAACCACAAGTGAACAAAAGTGCTATGAACAAAAATACCGACCAGAATTTCACAGAAAGAGTAATTATCTGTTCCCTAGCAAAAAAGTGGAAACCTTTGTTTTCTGCACAGAATGAAGATTACACTTTAAAATAGCACATAATGGACTGAACGATGTCAATAGACATTTTGAAAGCACATCACATAAAAGCATCATGACTTCATGCTCCAGGATTGAAGAAAGTTCTACTCTTTCTGAAAATTCTATGTGGAGCCTGTGAAAAACCTGAAGGAACGTCTTTTGCCAGAAGCCCATGCAAGCACTACTTCCGGTCATCAGCAGCCTAACTTTCAGTCTGGTTGAGGTTGCTGACACTGATCTGCAGACAATTGTTACATTCAGTCAGCTAAGAGCCATTGTCATGAGGTTTCCAATTCCTCCTTCTCATGTTTCAATCGACCAACTGTCAGAATCCTTCAGCCTCTGTCAGACAACTGATGTAGTGGATACAAGGCAGACACCTGGGAAAACATTGGCAAGAATCCAGACTTTACAGCTTTGTCACTGGTAATGAGAGGCATTCTGACTGTACCCCACAGTTCTGCACACTCTGAGAGGATCTTCTCATGTGTAAGAAAAAACAAGACTGACCAGCATACTTCTTTGAATCACAAAACACCTGAAAGTCTCCTTTTACTGAAAAGTGAATACCTTGTTCCAGCTGTTGAGAAGATGGAAAAGAGGGCATTGCAGAACTTAAAGTCTGCATATGCCAACAGCTTGAAGAACTAAAGAACTACCATAACAACATTGTGTGAATAATGTATAGATTTGTTATCATGTAAACTACCAAATCACTTTATTTGTATTTGTATTGATAACTTGGCTAGCTTGCATTATATCTTCTTGCAGGTATAATAAACTCTCATGTATTCCTGTAAAGTGATGATCATGATGCACTACTTAAATGGCTCATTGTTCTGAAATGTGAAGATCCTCCTTGAAGTGAAGTCTAAAGAAATACCTTGGCCAATGTATTTCTAAGTTAAACTGCCTAACACTGACAAAAAATAGTCTAAATAAAACATTGGAATAGAGAGTAGACAAATATGATGTTGTGCTTTACATAAATCAATATTGGTTAGTTCATTTACAAATATTAATATTAATATTATTTGTTGTTGTATTGCATTTATTTTATATTATAGGTATATATTAAAATGTCACCTTCCACATAGGTTTGGATCATTAATCTTATGGTCTGCTGAGGAGTGGGCGGTATGCTGGTCTGTATATACCTTAAAGATGTTTGACTGGTAGTCAGGGAGACTGGCATATTTAGAGGATTCGTAATATTTTGTATTATTTGGAGTACAAACTGATCTCAGTTAACTCCTACACACAACAAGTAAACCCTAAAGAAGTTTGAGTAGGTCTGGGTAAGAGCAGAAAGTTGGGGGTTTTTTGACAAAATTTTATTAGTTATATGTGTGCAATTTATAATGCTGGCTTAAATGGCTTAAATGTAATTCAGGAAAGATTCTAAAGTGAACTTTACTCACTATCAGTAACACTGGACTTCCTCTTAGAAAACAGAAAGATTTTTATAATGATTAGAATGTGTACAGCAAACAGAATAAAATAAAATGAGTGCCATGCATTGATATTGCTTGATCTTGAGTTGCAGGAAGCCTGTCTCAGCTGCTTAGGTCCAAGTGGGGCCCACTTAAAGACAATGAAGCAACCATTGCCTTCTACACCAAGCAAATCCTGGAGGGACTCAAATACTTGGTGAGAACCTACCTTCTGACCCATTCAGCGTTTAGCATCTGGTAGAAATTGGACCTGGAGTGTTCTGCTCCTGATATTTTATGTAGATATACTTTTAGACATTGCATCTGGTAGAAAGTGGACCATGAGTGTTCTGCTCTTGATGTTATATGTAGATATATTTTCAGACAGGCCATTAACCCATTAGGTGGAAATGCGTCAGCTGACGCCACTCTGTCAGGCTGTTTTGACGCTTAACGATACTTTTTGTTGAACTTGCAAATTTCGGCACATTTTTTTTTTTACAAATCTACTAAAAACTTAAAAGCGGCTGTAATTATCAATGGATTTTTAAAATTTAAATTACTACCTATTATAGACATACCAAGGAATTTTAAAAGTATTATTTTTAATTTATTTCGAATTCATAAACACAGAAATAATACAAAGTTTTTTTTATCTTTTTGTTGAACTTGTGAACGTTTTCACCTTTTTATTTTTTTTAATTTTTACTAGTCTACTAAATAATTAAAAGCAAGTATAATTCGTACAATTCTAAAATGATTTTCAAAATAAGTATTGTGGAGGACATTTTTTAAGTATTTATTTAAATTTAATTACTGAATGTGTTGTGGTTATTATTTCAAATTAAAAAATAAATAAATAAATAAAAAGTTTTCTTATCTTTTTCTTGTGCTGACCTTCGTCAATTTGTTAGTTGTTTCCTTGAATAAAATCCGAAGAAAATGATTTATGTTAATTACCACTTGAATATAATATAAAATAATAATTGTTTTTTTTGTAAATATTCATTATTTCTTTGGAAAATTGAATACTTTTGAATAAAACAAAAGTGTCATGGTCACATCCAAAATTTCAGTAGGCTGGTTGAATTTCATCTACAATTTATTAGAATAAACCACACAATAAAGTTCGTTAGGTAGGATCAAGCAAACAACTGAAAATTGTCCTCAAAACATGCCATACCTATCAAAAAGTTTGGTTCAAAATGGCGGCTCAACTTTGGCAAGCATGGGGTGACGGGGATTTTCCGAACTTTCAATGATATGACCTTTCTAAAAATAGTTAGCCAATGATAAAGTTTAGAGCAGATTGGCTGCAGAACCCAAACATATCTTTCTCCTTCCCCTTGATTGTTATTTTTTTAAATGTACCATCGCGTACACTGAGCAAGTGAGCTGCCTTTTCAGGTCTAATGACGGACGAAAACGTGATGTCATGCGCCCTTATAAGATCTAGTGTAGGCCAACGGGTTAATAAACTGTTCAGTTTAGTGTTTGGCTGCATGGCTGTTATGAAACTGTTCACAGTAGTCATTGTTGGACTGGCTTGTAACGAATTGTCCACATGGTAGTCTTTGCCAGGTTTTCAGACTGCTTAATACCTGTTCACAGTGTCATCTTTGGCAGGCTTTCAGATTGGTTGCTAATACAAGTTCACATTGTTGTCTTTTGCCAGACTTTTAAATTGTTGTCTTTGCCAGACTGGTTGTCAATACCTGTTCCAGTGTTGTCTTTGCCAGACTTTATGATGATTGTCAATACCCGTTCACAGTGTTGTCTTTGCCAGACTTTTAGATTGGTTGTCAATACGCGTTACAGTGCTGTCTTTGCCAGACTTTTAAATTGTTGTCTTTGCCAGATTTTGAGATTGGTTGTCAATACCCGTTCACAGTGTTGCTTTGCCAGACTTTTAAATTGTTGTCTTTGCCAGACTTTTAGATTGGTTGTCAATACCCATTCACAGTGTAGTCTTTGTGACACTTTTAAATTGGTTGTTAATACATTATTTGTAGTAAATCTTTGACTGCTAGAGTGGCTTTTTGAAACTATTTATAATGTACTTTATAAATTGTTTATTTATTATTTAGTTGTAAAGTTTATATGTCTTGAAACTTGATCTGGCTGATCAGCTCTGAATTTTATATGTAGTATACATTTAATGAGATTGAATTTTATATGTAGTATCAGTTAATGAGATTGAATTTTATATGTAGTACAGATTTAATGAGATTGAATTTTATATGTAGTATCAGTTAATGAGATTGAATTTTATATGTAGTACAGATTTAATGAGATTGAATTTTATATGTAGTATCAGTTAATGAGATTGAATTTTATATGTAGTATCGTAGTATCAGTTAATGAAATTGAATTTTATATGTAGTATCGTAGTATCAGTTAATGAGATTGAATTTTTTATGTAGTATCATAGTATCAGTTAATGAGATTGAATTTTATATTTAGTATCAGTTAATGAGATTGAGTTTTATGTATATCAGACTGAATTTTTTTATATAGTACCATATATTAAGATTGAATTTTATATGTAGTGCCAATTAATGAGATTAAATTTAAATATATAGTACTAGTTAAAGAGAGTGAATTTTATATGTATTGTCAGTTAAACTGACATGTATAGTATCAGTGATTGTGATTGAATTTTATATTTAGTGCCATTTAATGAAATTGAATTTATATGCAGTTCCAGATAATGAGATAAAAAGTAAGTTCTTCATTAGTTCTATAGAAAAAAATATACGTTCTAAGTCTATATTTAAGAGACTCCAGCATTGACCTCACAGGTCAACAGTGATGATGTCATACCTGCAGATATCTGGAAAATTCTAATTTTAACTCATGGAACATGAAGGATTAGTATACGATGAGAGAGAGACTGATAGGAATAAAAACTTAATAGCTTTGCAAGAGAATGTATGGAATTAAAAACTTAATAGCTTTGCAAGAGAATGTATGGAATTAAAAACTTAATAGCTTTGCAAGAGAATGTATGGAATTAAAAACTCAATAGCTTTGCAAGAGAATGTATGGAATAAAAGCTTAACCCTTTAAGGGGCAGAGCGGCTGAAAACGTCTTTAATTTGGATGTTGTATTGCATTTATTTTACATTATAGATAATAATATATTATTTTATAGTGTGCCAAGTAACCTTGGTTACCGAAAGTGTCCATATCAACCAGTGCTCTTTTCTTCTCATATCATTCAAGAAATTGTGAGACTTCCGGTGTCTACAGGAAGTCTAACGTTTCTGCGCCGATTCACACACATTTTGAAACGTTTTCGCCTTGCTGCATTCATTTTTTTCATAAAGTTTTCTTTGTTTTTCACGTTTGGTGTTTCAAATGGATTTCTTAGAATTGTCGAGCGATAGTGAGGAGTTTACTGGATTCAATTTATCGGATAATGAGGTAAGAGAAGTTGATTTTGAATTGGACGATAGGATTAGAAGTGACATTAGCATCAGTAGCGTGCACATGTAACATCTTTCAAATTTTGGAGGAGAGTGCATCAGCTTCTAAAAATATTGAATAGGAGTAGGGGGAAGGGGTATCTGGAGACACACGCGATTGGAATAGTAGTACTTTAGCACTGAATATATCGGAATTTATAACAGAAACGGAGCCGAATGTGACTGTAACTAATGATAGTACTCAGCTGGCTTGCTTCTACCAGTTTTTCAAAGAAGAAACATTTGACAAGATAGTGGAATAAACGAACGAGTATGCACATCCGAAAATCGTGGAAAAACAAAATGGTGATCCAGATTGGAAGGAAACTAATGCCACTGAAATTAAGGCTTATTTTGGACTTATTATTTTGATAGGAATTCACAACTTGCCGAGAAAAGTGATGTATTGGTCGTCTGATGACAGATTCGTGTTCTTGGCGTCAACATAGTGTGTGTACATAGTGTTTGTAGCTGACAATAACTGGACAATAATTTTTTTTGTGTGTAAATATATATGTTCATGCATGGATTCAAATTTAACACCTGAAATTATACTTCAATTAAGGATATTAATACAGCTGCTTTCATTTCCTTTCATTTTGTATTTTATTTCATTGAAATATATGCACTAATACCTAAGATATGATGTTTTTACTAATGTAACCCTAAATCTCACTGAAACCCTGAAAAATCTTGCCCCTTCAGAGTTTGAAAAAGGAAAAGTGTGTGCACCTTAAAGGGTTAATAGCTTTGCAAGAGAATGTATGGAATGAGAAACTTGATAGCTTTGCAAGAGATTGTATGGAATTAAAAACTTGATAGCTTAGCAAGAGAATGGAATGAAAAACTTGATAGCTTTGCAAGAGAATGGAATGAAAAACTTGATAGCTTTGCAAGAGAATGTATGGAATGAGAAACTTGTTAGCTTTGCAAGAGAATGTATGGAAGGTGAAACTTGTTAGCTTTGCAAGAGAATGTATGGAATGAGAAACTTGATAGTTTGCAAGAGAATGTATCGAAGGAGAATGTGAAGTAAATGTCCTTTGCTCATACTTATGAGACAGAAACATCAGCATTCTCTATGTCATTCAGCTAGGCATTGACAAATTGCATCAACAGTAGAGTGCAGGATGTAAAATTAGGAAAACTGCAAATCAAATTTTTATTGAATTATAACATTAATACGATTAAGTAAACACTTGTTAGAATTAGAGTGTGTTTAATAGAATTTAAATGTAGGTATAATTATGTCATTTGGGACAATTAGTACGTTAGGATTTGTTTAGAATTAAGAAACTCCACAAGTATATCTCAGAACTTCTAAAACTATCACTCTTCTATTCAACATTATCTATCATTCATCTTTCTAACATGTTTGGCCAGCCAGAAGGTGTGGTCTGGGGATTAGCCTAGTTACAGGCGGCCTGGGGTGGTGGAGAATTAACATCTTGCCCATGTCCCAGTAAATGTCATATATTCTTTTAAAATCAACAACCGCACAGCTTCCTTCAGGATACAATTGAATTCACTTGAACTTTAATCTAAGTACTTTTAGAGTTCACTCAGAAACACTCAGTGTTCTCTTATAAACTCATTTATTGTTTGCTCATACGAACAAACCAAATAACTTCTACAGTGTCATGGGACCTAGAACGAACATTCTCTTACAACACCACATGGTCATGATTATGAACTTGTATGCATATAAACTCTAATTGTAACTGTTGAACTATTCGCTGTATGTAACCTTGCTGTCTTATGTTATTTCTTGTTGAATATTGTTGATACTTAGTCCACACATGTTAGCGTGATTCTCATGTTATATGTTGTAGTCTGTCACCTGTATTTGCTTACTATCCAGGCTGTATGTATCAGGAACTTCGAGTGATCTTCTAGAACTATCACTCTTCTTTCATTTTTCTAATGCATGTGGCCAGCCAGGTGTAATTTGATGATTGGTCTAAGGTTGTGAGCAATCCTGGATGGTGGAGAATTTACATCTTGCCCATCTTCCAACAAAACCTCACAAATAATTGGTTAACAGTAATAAAAATGCAATATAAAAAATCAATACAACCAACAGTTTCAGTCAGATATTTGTACTGCATATTTATATTTCTTATGTTCTAATGGCAAGTTATTTGTGGGTTCCTCTTGGACAAAAAAATTGAATAAGGTCTCTAGTGTGAAATTTGTATAATTATGAGTTCAATCCCATGATAAGATTCCCAAATATGTGTCATGTTTTGCTGGGAGGTTGGGCAAGATGTTAATTCTCCACCTCTCCACCTGTAATTTTAGGCTATGAGCAAACAATAAATTAGTTTATAAGAGAGCACTGAATGTTTCTGAGTGAACTCTAAAAATACTTTGATTAAAGTTTGAGTGAATTCGATTGTATCTTGACTGAAGCTGCTCATTTGTTGACTTTATAATTACATAACTTTAGGATCTCCTGATGTACCATCTAGGGTAACAGTTGTTGACTTTATAATTACATAACTTTAGGATCTCCTGATGTACCATCAGTTGTTGACTTTATAATTACATAACTTTAGGATCTCCTGATGTAGCATCTAGGGTAACAGTTGTTGACTTTATAATTACATAACTTTAGGATCTCCTGATGTACCATCTAGGGTAACAGTTGTTGACTTTATAATTACATAACTTTAGGATCTCCTGATGTACCATCAGTTGTTGACTTTATAATTACATAACTTTAGGATCTCCTGATGTACTATCTAGGGTCTCAATTGTTGACTTTATAATTACATAACTTTAGGATCTCCTGATGTAGCATCTAGGGTCTCTGAATGTCATAACAGATGCACCGCGAAGTCAGTTGAACCAGTCCTTGGCATGTGGGCTGTTCCTCTCTGGAGTTGCTTCACAGTGCAATACTCGTCAAAGGCAACATCCAAGATAAAGTGTTTCTGTTCTGGCATTGTTTATAATTATCACGTACAAAGTGAATTGTAAAATTCACTTAATGACTTTAATGCCATTAATTCACATGCTTTTTAGAGTATCATTGCCTGTTATTTCTCTGATCACTTCTTATTTTATATATATATATCTAGTACTACTTACTGTGAGTTAAACAGATAAAATTGTATACATGCTTAAATATTGTTTATACTTTTGGATAAGTAAACAGATAATTTTTTTCATTTCATTTTTATATTTTCTTTGGCAGCATGATAATAAAATTGTGCACCGAGACATCAAAGGAGATAATGTTTTGGTGAATACCTACAGTGGTGTGTTAAAAATCTCAGACTTTGGCACATCTAAAAGATTGTCTGGCATAAATCCATGTGTTGATACGTTTGCAGGTGAGTCAGAATGTGCTCAATGCAGGGAGCAACAATTTTATAATTTTTTAGGTTGTCTTTCCTTATCATGTAATAATGTTATAATTTATTGTTAATATAAATTCATTCTTATTTTGCAATTAATTCTTTCAGTTTAAAATTCTGTTGTTATATATTTGTGATTACTTTTGCCCACCACCAGGTATGTGAAATTGTAAAATTGATAACATTATAAATCTTTGCTTAAATATATATATATACATACTGTAGTGGATGAAGGAAAGAAAAAGTAGCAATAGTATAGTAAGAGGAAAGAGAGTTAAAAAAGGAAGAACAACAAAAACAACAACAGACTGAAAAATGAGTGAGATTAAGAGGACTAAAACCATTTCTCTCTCTTGTTTCCTTTACTCATCCTACTCCCTAACCTTACTTACTTTATTAATAATAAAATAATAATATTTTTTGTGTAAATAAACATTTAATACAAATTTTAAACTTCTGACAACATTTTTGTAAATAAACATATTTAATACAAATTTTAAACTTCTGACATTTTTGTAAATAAACATATTTAATACAAATTTTAAACTTCTGATGCCATTTTGTAAGTAAACATATTTAATACAAATTTTAAACTTCTGACGCCATTTTGTAAGTAAAAGAGGGCGAAGAGGCCAATTCCACTACTTCTATTTACCTATTTAAACTTGCCAGACCACACACATCTACTTCTGTTTACCTCCACCTATTTACACACACACGCACGCACGCACGCATGATACATTTTGGTCAAGGCTGGCACCATGGATGTGTTGTGTCTCAGTATTTAGTCTGCTGTGGCTGAGCATCTGTCAACTTCATACAGGCACATTCTTTCACGACAACTGTATACTATATTCCAGTCAACTCTTTTTAAATGAACATAAGAATTTAATTATAACAGCTACATACCACTATTTACAAGCACCATGCAGTTACTAACAATGAGAAGAAAAATAGGGCGTATTACATAGAGTGCTTATGCTTAGACAATTCATTCATTCATCTTTTACCTAGATCTAACTATATTACCTAACCTACACTGTCAAACCGCTATTCTAACATAGATCTAACTATACTACCTAATCTACACTGTCAAGCTGCTATTCTAACACAGATCTAACTATATTACCTAACCTACACTGAAGCCGCTATTCTAACACAGATCTAACTATACTACCTAACCTACACTGTCAAGTTGCTATTCTAACACAGTGGAAAGAGTAAACCACAATCATGAAGAGAAAGAGAAAGCCTACTGATAGCTTACCAAACTCCTATAAGCAGAGTTTTAGTAAATGGAAACTTCGATCACCTTAGAAGTTGGAGACCCAAAGGTTTCCAGATCTGGCAGAGCAGCCACAGAGCAGTAGCAAGTGAGAGACAGAGGAGTCTCCCCTACTGCATCCATCGTGATAAAGTTGCCAGTTTATATACTGTTTTGCTGTTTTGCCCCATCCAACAATTCAGAGTGCGGGAATAAAAAAAAAAAAGGTTACTTGGCACACTTTTATGATGTTGGATTACCTATCAGCTGATCAGGATTATGGTAAAATTTATTTATTACTATCTTGTAGCTAGATTTTACTGACTCATACATAAGGAAATTCTCTACCATCAAAGAGAAACATATTGCATTATTTCATTCAATAATTTAGTTTCAGACAACTGTCTGGTTCGGATATAGCTAAGCATAACATCCCATTCTAATAATTTCCATCAAATAAATAACAACAGTTCAGCAACATTATTTCATCAGTTCTTAAAAAAATCACTCGGCCTAATAATTCTAAACATTTTGTAAAACTGTTTGGGTTAGATGCATCAAGAAGCAACAAAGATGACATTCGAATATTGGACTTCCTTTGCTGAATATATCAAAACAGTCACCATGACAACTAACATTAAGCACAATAGTTGTAAAAAAATATTTTCCCTCACTTCAACATCAACATCAGCCCTTAAGTAGCTGCATACAACAAAATATACAAACCAAAAGAAAACTGTCATGAGCCATACTTCACTAGCATATACATAGTGTCAATATTTTTATTTCCATTGCTAAATTTTTTATATCATGTGTTAATCAGGGATATCATCATACACATAAGAAATTACCAGGCATATTATTAATCCATTATACCAAAAACAGAAACAAGAAAATGAGTATTTTATGGAAAAAGTAAATAACAAATGCAACCCAAATAAAAAAATATCATTGTTACATTTGAATGTTTTGCATAAAGTATATGCTCAAAAGGTACCAATTCACTTAATACATTGCATATATAAAATAATTACTGATTTACATGCACGTAAACGATTACTTTAATTGTTTTGTGAATAACTCTGTACTACATACAGTAAATATAGTGCTAACTAGTATAGGAAGTAAACGATTACTTTCATTGTTTTGTGAATATCTCTGTACTACACACAGTAAATATAGTGCTAACTAGTATAGGAAGTAAACGATTACTTTCGTTGTTTTGTGAATATCTCTGTACTACACACAGTAAATATAGTGCTAACTAGTATAGGAAGTAAACGATTACTTTCATTGTTTTGTGAATATCTCTGTACTACACACAGTAAATATAGTGCTAACTAGTATAGGAAGTAATTGATTAGTTTAATTGTTTTGTGAATAACTCCTGTACTACACACAGTAAATATAGTGCTAACTAGTATAGGAAGTAAATGATTACTTTAATTGTTTTGTGAATAACTCTGTACTAAATACAGTAAATATAGTGCTAACTAGTATAGGAAGTAAATGATTACTTTAATTGTTTTGTGAATAACTCTGTACTACACACAGTAAATATAGTGCTAACTAGTATAGGAAGTAAATGATTACTTTAATTGTTTTGTGAATAACTCTGTACTACACACAGTAAATATAGTGCTATGACAACTAGTATAGCAAGCAACCATCGGTTCGATACTTTACATAATATTAAAGACAGCAAAACTTCTAAATTTTATACAGAAATATTTCTACGACATATCTAGATTTCATCTATCATTTAGAAAGATTTTTGTAACCTTAATTTATATTTTATTTAAAGATTTACATTTTTCTAGAGAATCGTCCTTTTGAATCTCTTTGACAGTGTTTACTAGATGAGAGTTAGATCAAAATGTGAATACTCCTATTTATATTTTCATGCAACAATTTATTATGGAATGATCAAATGACATGATGGACATTTTCTATTCAATTTAGTGACATGTGTACCACTTAATTAATGAAGGTAATTTTTATTGTGATGGGGTGTGTTGTTGTGGTGTTGTTATGGGTCACCCCAGGATGTGAGATGAAGCAATGATGATGAGACAATATGGCAGCCACAGCAAAAGAGGGCAACATGCAACACCATGTTTACATTTCCATGCGGTCTTTATTCAGGCGACACACTGCCAAATGCTCTGTCTCTCTCTCCCGCATACCATCAGCCAAGCTTCTCTCTCTCTGTTTGGTTACATGGTTGCATACAAAACAAGCCTTCCTCTTCATCTCCCCATTTACACCAGTAACTTAATATCTAAAAGTCCGGGCCGCAAAGGGGACCACTTGGACAATTCTAGCACAGAGACTAAAACTGATGCTAAACTGATTCTTCTTTGCTATTGTACATTTGTTCTAACGTAAATTCCTTTTAAACTACTTAGAGTTATATAATACTTTAACTATAAAAAAAAGTACTATATTAAATACTCTTTAAATAAAATATTTCCGTACAATATAATTTACAAAATAAATTATCAAATAAAATAAATACCTATATTCCTGTGTTAGGGGGAAACCATGCTCACACACATAAATCATAAATTACACTAAGAAAACAATATAAACTAATATACAAAATTATATAAATACAAACTACAACCCACTCCCTATTAGAATACATAAACATCAACTTTAGTTAATAAATGGATAACATGATAAATGGCGATTAAACATGTAGACACTAACATAGTATTACACGTTATTACAGCAGAGGCGGAAACACTGCACCGCACGATTCAAAACTAGAAGGCGCTGATCTAGTATGCCGCCAGGCATGGTTTTACTGTAAAACAAAACAAGCGCATTCCACATTATTATTAATTAATCTTTCATAACCAATTTCAAGTGATGAGAATATTTATTTTATTTTATTAATGATCAGCCAACAGACACCACTCGTCTCTCACTTGACGGATATTTTGGCTTGTAAACGTTTTTACAGTTCCACAACATAAATCAACATTTACAGTCACATAAAGTTTTCTGCATGTGGAAAACTTCTTACTAAGGAGAAGACAAATCTATATTTAATCTATATTTAGCGAGCCCCCATCCACCCACTTTCTTCTCCAATATAAGAATATCAGTATGCATAAAGAAGGTCAATAAATTTAACAATAAAATTTAATAAAAGAAAAATCAACTATACAAATGACAATTACAATGAAACAGATAATTTGACATCAATATTCCACAAATCCCCATTCAGGTAATTATAGTTTACAGTCTCTACATATATAATAATAAAATTTCAACTAATTATAGTTCAGTGATAGTCAATACACATTGCAGGTTAGTCCTATCAGAGAATAGAAATGGAGTTATTCGAATTAAATGTATAAATTAACATGACCTGGATTAAGTACAGCTTCCCCAGTCTTTTCACTGGCCTTTTAAATCAATTGTCGTATGCTGCTTGGGGTGATTCGTAATAATGCTGATTAGCTCAGATCTATTTCAGCTAGCGCACTAATCCATCTACGAATGCCGATACAAACAACAAGACTTCTTATGGGGCGACGATCTGACTATTTACTTGACTCGTCAGCCCCCAGCAGAATAACTGCAGATTTTTATATTTAATAACAATATATAACATTGACGCTAACTTACAAGGCACTACACTACAATGGTGACGCGAATTTACAGTACATCAACAGTTACATTTAACATTAAATAAGACGCGTAAGACGTATGAACAATTAACAATAAACTTTAATTAAAGAAAAAGAAATAATTAGATTTAAGATTTATCGAAGTGTTTTCTCAAGTCTCTTCATAGATCGATTGTCTACAGTATCTCGAATAAACTGTTCATGTTTCTTTAATCTCGGAACAACCAAGGAAGACAAGGGCCACAATTCCTCTTTCGTTTTAACTTAACTGTAGCGGTTCGTGAAGCTCTGGCCACGCCCAGATCGCTCGTCGATGCTCTTGCCACAAGTTTTAACGAAAGTACTTTGTTGTACACCAAGTCTCCTTCTTTCACTGAGTCCCTGAAATTCATAATTAAGAGGCCCTAAGTCTTTTCCTCGAGACTAATAGGTTATCCTAATTAAGCATATCGATCTCTGACTATCTTCTCAATAATATATATATCAATACAATAAAATCTGTAATTAAAATCTCCTTTCAGTCATCAATAATTTATTTACCTTCAACAAGGGTTTTCTCTTAGCTTTCTCCCAAGCTCTAGGGGACAACGGCCAATCTCCTAGGTTCCTCTAGTAGGCCCATGTGTAACGGTCAATGGCACAGAAAGGTATTTATGCCATCACAACACCCACGCATCTTTCTAAAATTAAATAACGTGACACTGCTACGCTGCTTTGTTTTTCCGCCCGGTACCCAAATGTTTTGTTTTACGCCCACGCAAGGGCCCAACAACCCCCATCCCTCTCTATTCTTTCCGTTACGCCCACGCAAAGCTCAACAACCCCCATCCCTCTCTTCCCGGAAGTTCGCACTTCCGACTAACGACACGTTCACACTGAATACTTTAATTATTTTACTTCAATTTAAATTGTTCAAACAAAATGAAAGCTCGTTTCATGACATCAATCACAGTGTCAAAATATTACAATGTCAAAATTTCTGTGCTCAGCACGTGTTCCTGCCTCGTGCGCAAGGAATCTCTGATGTGTCATTCCTCTCAACTGACCTGGAACTCTCTTGTCGTCAGTTTCTTGAGCAGAACACAATCACAATGAACAATCGAAGGGTAGCTAGGAACTTGAAAGTTGAACCTGAGGCTCCACTTGAGACTCACAGCTCAGGGTCAAACACACTCCCAGAAAGAGACAATCACAACCAAAATGAAAGGAATCAGAAGAAGAAGGCTGCTTGCTGACTGCAACTTACAATCAAGGAGCAAGCCTACGTTTCTTATTCATTACAATATAACTCCATTCTATCTGACACTCCATTCTCAAAACTTACAATCTCCTGCAATAATAGTTATTATCCCCATGCACACATGATACAATAAATACATTGTGTCAAACAATGTCACATATTAATACACCACATGTGCGCAGCTTAGTTCAAACATTTGTAGTAAATAAATCAATTTACATAGTACATCTTTACATAACACTAGTGTAACATATCAATAGAAAAATGTATGAAATCTTTCCAAGTCCACTCTCTCTCAATCAGTCAATTTAAACTCACCAGTCAAACTAACGATTGCCTTCAGGACTGGACTTCTCTCTTTGTCTTCAACTTCAAAAGTGAATAGACAGCAAAATTCTCTACTGTAAGTAAACTCCTTCAACTCAGCCCATTACTAGTCTTGATCTCATAAATCATAATCATTGGATAATAAAAACTGCTCACTCAGTTTCCACTAGATCAGCAAATCTAGAATCTAGAATATTCTTCCCTTAAAGAGTGCCCAAGGTTGGGTCACTCTGACAATTTAGCAACTTAAATAACTATTAAACTTAAAAATAAGTGGGGGGGGGGGGGATTTACTTTGTCACGAATTTATTCTTACTTAAAATTATTTAAAATTTTATTATATTAAAGAATATTTATTAATTATAAGGGACTCTTTAAATGTTTAGTCTGAACAATCATTGCAAGACATTGTTGCGTAATTCAGCTCCATCACTGCTTTCTCGGTTATTGTACATAATAGCTAGCTGCAGACTTCCGTGTGGCATCTATATTACATCAATGTCTTAGCAAATTTTGTTCAAATTTGCGCTAATCAAGCAGAGCCTAATGATTTAGTAATTTAGGTGTAATTTTGAAGCTCTCTTGGTCTTCTATTTTTTCGGCAGTAGAAAAACATAGGCTTAGATAATTCTATGATGATTGAGCAGGCACTTTCACTGCTAAGAAAAACTATTAGTAATTGCAAATTTCATAGTGTGTGTGTGTGTGTGTGTGTGTGTGTGTGTGTGTGTGTGTGTGTGTGTGTGCTTGTGCGTGCGTGCTTGTGCGTGCGTGCGTGCGTGCGTGCGCCTGCATGTGTGTGCATGTGTGATTGCTCAAACACATTCATAATATGGAGTAAAATAAAATGCTTTCATATCATCTACATGACTTCCCTCTAGATTTTGATTCACACAAGCAATGAAGTAAACAAAATGGCAACTGTTCATGAGTACCATGACAGTTTTCATTCAATATTCACATGCAACTTTTCAACATTGTTCATTACACAAGTGAGACAGACGTGCACACATTTTGATTCAAAACACAAAATAGTAACCTACACACACAATAGTGGTTGTTGTGGGTGTTAGAATACTCATTCAATTGCTTAATCTTAAATTAAACAATCCATTATGATAGATTTATATGTTTCCTATACTTACCTAGAACATCTAGCATTGAGAGTTGGTTTATTTTTGTGTTTGATTTAGATTTGTTTTCTATTTTTTATTTAATTTTTCTAATTTTTAAGTTTAGAATATTCATATACTTTTAAAAAAATTATTTTAAAAATAGTTTACAGATAAAATAACATTTAAAAAGAAATTTACATGATTCACAACCTTCTAAAACTTGGATATTTTGCTACTTGATTAAATGATTTTCTAAATCCTAGTCTCCAGTTTTTTATTTGTAGGAACCATTCAATACATGGCACCAGAAGTGATTGATAAAGGCGTTCGTGGCTATGGACCCCCTGTAAGTTTGTTTTAACACAATATTGTTACCTGGTTTTGTATTCTATATTACTCCCAATGTCACACTGAAATCTGGGCCTAATAGCCAAATACAGCGTTTTAAACAAAATAAAATGAAGGAAGAAATTTTGACGTGCATATTTTACAGTGCAAAAGAAAATATTTTGCTAGTGTTTGTTAAGTTTTGCCTAGATGTGTTTATTTTACAGCGTAAAGAAAATATTTTACTTGTAAGTGTTTGTTAATGTTTTGCCTAGATGCACAGTGCATAATGCTGCTATGGTTTAGCATACAGGAAGTGTGTTGGCTGATTAATGGAAGTTATAATTTATAACATAATAGCTTCCAGTATTAAACCATTCCTTGTGCAAAGTACACATATACATGAAGTGACACAAATAAAAATAAAATAAAAATATGAACCATTGCCCAAAACAGTTTTATACTAAACACGTACTTCTAACAAGCATGATTTTGCCCCAACATAGAAAGACATGGAAATATGAAATGATATTTTGTTTATTTCAGGCTGACATTTGGTCTTTAGGATGTACCATAATAGAAATGGCAACAGGAAAGCCACCTTTTGTTGAGGTAAGTTGTTTTGTTTAAGGCTGATTATCGCTTACTCAGATAGCCGTATCATGATATTGATTGTAAAGTCAAAAATCATTTTTGACTCACATTTTATCCTTATACTTTAACTTCATTGTGAGGACTAATGACGATGATTTTTTTAATACATTTTTTATTAACAAAATATTAACTGCAATTTAAATAAATTGCTTTAAATGGAGCAAGGATAAACCACCACTCTCCTGCAATACTGTCAGTAAGCAGGTTGTTTCATTTCCACCTCGTGTTGGTGTTGGTGTTGAGACAATAGAACTTCTTACTGTATTGCTGGTAGTATCATTTTAAGACTGATATTTTATTTACCTATAATTTAGTTCTGTTGTTACACTCATTGTTTATAGCTTGGGGCACCAGAAGCAGCACTGTTTAAAGTAGGATTTTACAAGATGCATCCTCAGATACCTGAAACCATGTCACAGAATGCCAAGGAGTTTCTGCTTCGGTAAGTTTGTAAATCTTCCTTTTACTAAAATTACAAACATTGAAATGATATTTGAAAGTTTCTTCTTTTTCTCTTTGTTACCAGTGTGTAGCATATTGGTTCATTGGGTCCATTTACACCCAGTATTTTCAACATTAGTAATGCTAAACAACACTTAGTTAATTTCTGATCTTTTACAGGTATATAATTGACCTAATTTTTTTATCTCAAAATTTGGTTTACTTACTATTCATATACATTTACTTGATGGAATGTAGGATTGTTTGAGTGAGTAAGTGAATGTTTGCTTGCTTGATGGTAGTGGTGGTTGGTTGATTGATTGATTGTTATCATGTGATTAAACTAGATCAGCATTCTTGCAATCAGATTGATTCATAATGTTGATTTTGATAGGTATCATGGGTCCCCTTGTAATACCTATTACATTTCAGTATGTGATACATATCTTCAGTAGGCTTTTCAGTTTCTGTTTTTCATTGTGTTACTCTCTAGGTGTTTTGAACCTGATACTTCAAAGAGAGCCACAGCGGCAGAGTTGTTAGACCACCCTTTCATCAAAGAGTAAGCAGAATGATAGTATCATTCATTTATTTATTATGATGAACACTTCATCGTGTTATTAGTTTAGTGCATTATAAGCTGTTCATTGTGTCTTTTTATTATTAAAAAAATATGACAAGCAATTAATTGTTTCAATTTTTAATTCATTATGAGCTGTTCATTGTGTCTTTTTATTATTAAAAAAATATGACAAGCAATTAATTGTTTCAATGGTTTATTTCATTTTGAGTAGTTCGTGTTTTTCGTGGATTTAATTTATGAGCAGTTTGTTGTTTTATTAGTTTAATTTATAATGAGCAGATTGTAATGTCTTGTGATGAAAAGTACATTATTACAATCATTTTAAATGAATGTAATAAGCAAAAAACATTTTTTTAGAATGTAAATCAGAATACATGTACACATAAATATAATATATTTTTCCAAATTTATGCTGTAGTATATCAGCTAAATTTCAGAACATTTTAAGGCATGCTCATTTTTAAGAAATAGAAATGCTTTCTAATTTTGAATGTTTAATTAATAATAGTTACATCACTTTCAGTTCTAATTAATTAATAATAAAATTTATATCATAATTATTGTAGAAACTTTTATAATTGTTATTTGTCTGATAAATGGTTGACAGAAGTTTAGGTTCTCGAAGAAAACGTCGAAAAGCAAAAGGTGACCAAGACTTTTTGCGATGTGCTTCAGAACCCTGTGATAAGCAAGCAGAGCAGCTCAAACTTAGAATACCTCGAATTACCAGGTAATTTTATCTTGTGTTTCTTTTATTGCCTTGGTAAAGTTTTTAAGGGTTGTATAGATTCATTCTCATTACTATATTTATATTTTTCAAGAGAAAAGGTTTCTTATAGATATTACTGAAGAATAGACATGGTTATTTTTCATCTTAAATAATGATGGCATGGGTTCAGTTGTTTTCGTGGCATTATAATTATCGTATAGGTTGCTACCTACCTGTGATAACAGATGATAGTTTTTGAAACTGTCAGAAAAGTCAAAACAAGGTTACACCCTGACTACTAATAATGAGGGCTTTGAAACTGTCAGAAAAGTCAAACAAGGTTACACTCTGACTACCAATAATGATAGCTTTGAAACTGTCAGAAAAGTCAAACAAGGTTACACTCTGACTACCAATAATGATAGCTTTGAAACTGTCAGAAAAGTCAAACAAGGTTACACTCTGACTACCAATAATGATAGCTTTGAAACAATAATGATAGCTTTGAAACTGTCAGAAAAGTCAAACAAGGTTACACCCTGACAATGAATAATGAGGGCTTTGTGCTTTGGTGCTTTATTCAAACTTCTGGATATTTCTGGATATTTTTTTTAATTAAAAAAATTAAGCTCACAGTCTGTTAAAAAGCCAATCAATCAAATCCACTTTCCTACCATTGCTGGGGCACCATCCATGGTAACTGAAATTAGCTTCTTAATGTCAATGTCATTTTTTAACAAGCATTCTTTGAGTGATCTATAAAGGTCTTCCTCTTCGGTTGTATCTTTGAGCAGTATCAGTGCCAACAATTCTTTAAATGTATCACCTGCATCGAATCTAACCCAAATTATTAGTTGTTCTGTATCAGTAACATCATATGATTCATCCAAGGCTAAACTAAAACCAGAGGCATTCTTCAAATCAAACTGCTTCTGATCAGATATATTACTGGATAGCATTGAAACTTGTCTTGCCACAGTCTGATGAGATAAATGAAGATCTGAAATTTGCTTTTTGATTTCATCTTTGTTCTTAAGCTCAGCAAATAAAGAATCAGCACATTCTTTAAAACATTCTTTAAAAGTTTTGCCATCTGAATATGGTTTATGTTTTTTTGCTAAAACTCAGCTAATTTTCAAGGATGCCTCAGTAACAGTCACTTGCATTCATTTGTCGTTGAAAACTATTTTGCTGGATGTGTAGATTTCGATTTAGAGAATTTACTTTGTCTTTTCTCACTTTAGAACCAACTGGATAATTTTTCTCAAAATTGTTATGCATGGAAGTGAAGTGTCTCTGAAGATTGGCGTTTTTCAAAACAGCTATGGAATTCTGGCAGAGCAAGCACACAGGCTTATCACCCAGCACTGAAACAAAAATTCAAGTTCCCATGACGGATTAAACATGCGGTTTTCTTCTTTAACTTTCCGCTTTTTGTTGACTAATTCAAACTGTCCCTAGGCTGGGGTCGCTGTGTTGTCCATTTTATTTGATATGCTTGTCATTTTTACAGATAGAATAAAATTAAAAATTACAAAATTATTACTTTTTTTTTACAAAACTTTTAACTGAACTCAATAACAATGACGTCTGCACAGCGTGTTGACAACAGAACATCCTGGTAGTAACTCCTAGCAAGTAAGTACGGTCATTAAAATACTTTTAGACTTAACATTTTTGGAATTTTTTAGAAACTATTATTTGTGCAATATTTAAAATTAACAATAAATTTTCAAATAAACTTAGAATTAGTCCAATAATTATTGAAAAAAACTGAAGAAATTAAATATAATGTTTAAATTTTATAACAAGATACTTAAAAAATACTACTGACAATAAAGTAATGGACTTATAAACCTCCAAGAAAACAACAGCAGCAGAAAGGGTACATCAGACATTCTTTTTAAAAATTTACATCTTTTCCCCAAACTTGATGAATACGTTATGTTATGATGGTAGAATCTTATGTTATCTAGTGTGTATTATGATTGCTATAATAATATGAAAAGGGTCGGTAGTGCACATTGATGAAACTCTTTTCACTTCCGGTTCACAGGTTAAGGACTGAAGCAACAGGCAGCTTAGAGAACTTAGCAGATGATCTAGAAACAATCGAAGAAGGGAGGTATGTGTACTTAACTTTTAGAAAGATATACCCTGAGATGTTGCAAATTATAAGTCTGTTATTTTCCTACTTTATTAGTTCTATTTTACTGACACTAGAGCATAGTTAAGGATTAGTTTATTGTGATCATGATTGTCCTGACACTAGAGCATAGTCAAGGATTAGCTTATTGTGATCATGATTGTCCTGACACTAGAGCGTAGTTAAGGATTAGCTTATTGTGATCATGATTGTCCTGACTCTAGAGCATAGTTAAGGATTAGCTTATTGTGATCATGATTGTCATGATACTAGAGCATAGTTAAGGATTAGCTTATTGTGATCATGATTTTCCTGTACTATTTTGATATATTTTAATGCTTTAATTCTGATATGCAAAAGTTTTAAGATTAGTACTTATAGCATTTAAAAAATGTATGTATTAATAATAATTGCAGCTGTTGAAAACTGAGAAGTAGCTAATAAATTGTTATACTTTTCATCAGTAAACTGCTTAGTAACAAGTATGTATTGTGGTTTGATTTTGATGTGAGCCACTTAAAGTTTCAATAAAAATACTATTTATTTTATGTGACGCTGCATGGCAAAACCTGGCTAAATTCGCTAAAATTAATTTTACGCTACAGCCATTTGTAGTCGTAAATTTTAAAAAAGATCAGTTTTGGGATTATTTTAAAAATAACATTATTAATATTATTTTTTAATAGTCCAAGAGTTTTTTGCTGTTTGAACTCATGATTATAGCTTTTTAAAGCATAAAATAACTGAAGGGGTGGGGGTGGGGGTCAAATCTTTGATCCAGTATCGGACTACTTTTTCCCTATTAACATGACTGTTCGCTTGGTATTTTTAGTGATCAGAGGTGCACACGTGTTAGCATGAATGAGAAGGCTCTTTGATTCTATTTATAATACACAGGACATATGGCTGCGCATAAATCGGACTGGAGGTCGCCTAAAATTCATTTTTTTTTTGCATTTCACATGCTTCGTTACGACTCTGGCCTTATGTGTTTAAAAAATTAATTTTAGGATTGAGACTTTATTTTTTAGTCTGTAGTTGTGATTTATTTATGGAAATGCAGAATCTGTTTACAAAATAATCTTATAAGTGTGCAAAATTGTGCTATCTGGGGTGCAAATTAATTTGTTTTACAAGCTAGGTATCGAGTTCATACCAACCAGAAGTAAGCTTTGATGACACGTACCACTCCTGTGTCATCTGCTGCGTTAGCTAGACTACTGAACAGAAGTGTTTTGGACAGTAATGTTGACATTTCTTATGTCATTTCTGATTACTTCTACTCTGATAGCAGCAGTGACAATGATAAAAATATTCAAGCACCTGGGGAAGCAACAGGTTTGTTGCCTGCTCAGCCAGCACTGTCATTCGATTTTAATTAATACCTTAGTACTTGTCACTATCTAAGTATCTTTTCTTCTGTTTGTTTTTTTAAAGCATAATATGGTTGGTTTTATTTATCCTTGATGATAATAATAAAACAATTTTAATTATTCATGTTTTGTTGTTAACCTACATAATTTTAGTAAAATAAATTATTATACCTCAAAATCTGTTTTTCAAAGATAAATTAGATGTATTAAACGATGCCTAAATGTTAAGGAGTAAGCCTACAGTGATATTCATCATTCAACACACCCTTAAGTTTAATTGTAAATGTAGGGCTACTTAATACTTAGTACTTGTCACTATCTAAATTACATTTTCTTCTGTTTTTTTTTTAAAAAGCATAATCTGGTTAATTTTATTCAGGTTTGATGATAATAATAATAAAACAAGTTTAATTATTCATGTGTTGTTAACCTACATAATTTTAGTAAAATAAATTATTAAATCTAAAGATCTGTTTTTCAAAAATAAATTAGATGTATTAAACAATGCCTAAATGTTAAGGAGTAAGCCTAGAGTGATATAACATCATTCAACACACCCTTAAGTTTAATTGTAAGTGTAGGGCTACTTAATACCTTAGTACTTGAATCTATCTAAATAACTTTTCTTCTGTTCTTTTTTTAAAAGCATAATCTGGTTGATTTTATTCAACCTTGATGATAATAATAATAAAACAATTTTAATTATTCATATGTTGTTGTTAACCTACATAATTTTAATAGGACCATTAATTCAGAACAGTGTGCAGTACAATCTGAACAATCTAACACTATGGCTAGACTGTTTTGATTATAATGCAGACTTGAAACTTTGTATTGGCTTATTATTTTGTTATTGTATCATAATCTAACTTAGCATTTGAAATTGGAAAAACTGTAAACTAATATAAAATTTAAAGTTCAAAGTGTGTTATATTCCAGTAAAGATGATAGCGATTATTTTTTTTAACTTTTTCTTTTGGGGGTGTTGAAATATGCCACTTAATGTTATATAGAGTAATATACCGACAAATCGAAAACTTTAGCAAAATTTCATTATAGTATACCCAGTATATAAATGAAATTTCCTCTAATTTTTCATTCTTTGAGGATGTAATTCGAACATTTTTGAAGTTAGTAGCACCAGTCAGTTCCCACAGAAAATTCTAATTTGCATATACTAAACACATAATATCATAATTTTTGTTTGTCTGATTACTCCTCATTGATATTCCAGGGTGGTATGTACTTTAAAAAAATGTGTAGTGAAAAAACTATCTGACATAAAATGTTTTTTTTTAAAAATAAACATGAAATTCTGAACTTTAATAAACTACACAAATCCCACTTTTGAATTTTTTCACTTTAGCTGGGTTTTCCCGGGCAGCATCATATATTACTGAATAATTGATTCTCACCAGTGGAAGGAATGCTGGTCTGAAATCTGTTTCCAGAATTTTGATCTTATATATAGTGGCTGATTTTACTAATGACCGCTCTCTGCAATGTCTGCTGCATATTTTTGTGCCAAACTGAAACTGAAATAGTTAATACTCAATGTGGATTATTCATTTTATTCCTCAGATAGTTTCATTATTTTCATAATACTAGTTAATAGTTGTTTACATAGAATGTAGTTTGTTTTAACATTATTGACTTTTTTCTTTTAATTATTTCTTTTAGAAATTTAATTACCTATGAATATATTCATTCACATGATGTACAGAAGAGTTTGGGTTGTGAATAATTTCTTTTGGAATTTGATTGGTGTATTATTTGTTGTTGCATGATATGTGTTCTAATTTTATTTATATTTTATTTTATGCATGATTTTTGTTTGCTTATCTTATAAAGCCATTTCTGTTACTGTAAATCCCTATTTTCTTTATTAGTTTCATTAATATTTTTTGTGTGCATTTCTGTTTGCATTATTTTTTAGACTTCATTAATCATTTCTCTTTTATGCATTTTTTCTTAATACTGTGTTAATTTTTTTTCCTCTCTCTCTCTCTCTTTGTTTTGCATTTTTAGTTTTTGCTTGTATTGAGTGATCATTCCATCAAATTTTAATTTTTCAGTCGTGAAACACCAAAGTTTGTGTAAGTCCTATTCACTTGTCCTGCTTCTTTCACAGTTTTTATTGTTGTTATTTTTGACTGATAGCACACTCCCTTGTAGCTGAAAGTTTGAAATGTGTGAGTGGTAAACAAGCATGCTTAGTAGAAAATTATTTTTCCTTTCAACACTAACTTGAGCATTTTAATTGCTGAATGTGGTCTCATAATTTATATATTTCAAGAATTAGTAATGGCTATGTGAAGTATTTTATCAGCAATTGATACAAAGGTTGACATTAACAATGGAATGTTGGAACATATTTAATTCAATGTAGGTGTAGTGTTTGGAGTTAATTATTAAAATTGTTTATTAATAATAAAGGCACTGGGTTTAATATAAATCATGGAAACATTTGTTTATAGCAGTTTTATGTATGAAATGTCATTTTAAAAAAAAATCACATAAAAATATTTTCATTCAGAGGTTTTACTTACAAAAGAAATATGTGCAATATGCCAATTTTTAAAATGTTTTTAATAGTGATATGCATGCAAAATAATAATTTTTTATTGTTTATGTCAAGTTTGGTGGTGGTGGTATATTTATACTTGTTGATCTAGTTGAATAGTACAGTATAATTATATAAACACTGTGGTATGGGTGGGTTTAAGCAATTATTTTCCAATCCTTCTACTCCCACCCGTGACGGGTCTGTCCATTACAGTTGGAGAAACTGGGTCAAACCTCAGGAACAATACTCATTAAATATTATATTCTTCCATCCCCAAGTGTTACCCATTCAGAAATTCCTACACCCCTTGCAAGCACGGATGCTTCTAGGAAGTATAAACTTTCTGGTCACCCACATTTCCGCCAACTGAGGGGGAAACACTTCCCAAAATATGTTATGACTGACTTAATATAATGAAAGCCCCCATCTACATATATCCTTCCTTATTGAAAACATGGAAGTGGAAGTGTTTACAAATAACAACAAATTTATTCAATGCAACAAATAAGATTAACAAGTGTAAACAAAAAAATAAAGTAGTCACAAGGCAATAGTAAAAGAAAGAAAATAAAATGGTTTATCAAATCCGGATTTAAATTCCTAATAAGCAACTGACAGAATTCTCACAAAGAGTATTAAATTGTTCGTGAGATCTCTTACATTGACATAGATATAAAGTCTTTTAGAGTCTCTTGCTCTTCAATGATTCATCAAGTCACATGAAGTATTTTGTTAAATAATAAAGTTTATGGTTGTGGAATTAGAATAATAAATCATAGAGGAAATATAACAAGGGGGATTGATTCACTTGATGGACAGTTGCTCAGACAGAGTTATCTTCCTTGGCATGGTGTGATGCATGACGTGATAGCTATGGTAGATTTTTACTGCCTCAAAATTGGCATACATGAATTCTCAAACTGCTGCAAAATGGTCATGCGCAGCCTGTGAGTAAAGTTGCCAACAAATACAAAGTCTACCACTGGACAGTGGACAGTTTAGGTAGATGAAATGAAGACGAATGAAGTGATTGGTATAAAACCATCAGAAGAACTTGGCTGGTCAAATGTGAACCTTTTTACGGCTTGAGCACTGTTGGAATATATAAATAATTTCCAGGTATCAGTTAGTGTGTAGGGAATCATGTTGATTTCACACCCTTTTCTTAACTCTCTCATATTCATCCACACACATAGTAATTTTATAAACCATCATAAATTCTGGTCACAACAAGTAGACAAAAAATATATAATATATATATAATTATTACATTAAAAATGACAGAGAAATCATAATATTCATAAACTAATATATTTCTCAGTCACAGCAATCAGGCATCAATATATATATATATATATAATTACTATATTGGAAATGATAGAGAAATCATAAAATTCACAGGCTAATATATTTCTCAATCACCACAAATCGGCAAAACTATACTCAGTTATGGCATTACAAAATATGCAGAAAATATAGTATTTACAACCAATGCATCCTTCAGCCACAACAACAGACAGAAATATACAATTTCTACACAAGTCATATGCAAGAAAATACAATTAAAATCCTTTGCATGGCTGAAATGAAAATGATTATATAAACTAGATACACAATTTGTTCAGGGAAAACTTCCTGAAATGAGAATGCAATTATTTGGCTTACAATATTGCAATAATATTTGTACAGAATTTTAGTTTCACAGTTTCTAAGTAACTTTTCCAAACATACCACAATCTGTGTGCTGACCGAATCAAAGCCACCAAATTCGGGACAAGCATTCAAGACAAGTGATTTGTCCACAATCCTGACTGAACTTATATACAGGGGTGCAAGAAAAAATAAGTGAATCAGCTTACAAGTTGACATAAGAATTTCAAAGCATGTTCTATTCTTGGATACAAAAGTTGGGAGATCTCTTTTTCGTGTAAACAGATAAATCTTTCATGTTAGCTAAATAGAAGTTCTTAGCATAGTGTAACGTTGGCTTATGATCTGAAGGTAGGTTAGACATGCGATTTTTAATTCCAATTTATGAAACTGAGCAATATGACTCTTGGCGACTTTCTCTACTGATGCATGACTAAGACGCATACATGCAGCCTTCTAACCAGCTTGATTATGCAATTTTTAGTTGCCATCAAACTAGATGATCTAGCAACCTTCTAACCAGCATGATTATGCAATTTTTAGTTGCCATCAAACTGGATGGTCTAGTGACTTTAGCCTTTTGATCCACGCTTAGGATTATTTCTATACTTGCAAGAAAAAAAATGCTCAGTGAAAGTAGCAACATTTAATAAGAGTAAAAAAAAATTAATAAATTTCAAGGAAAATATAATAATGAATTTTCACTTCTGTTCTTTGTATTTTTTATGTCACAAACACTACTGCAGCCAACATTTATTCTGACTTTTAAAGAGAGGGTGAAAGAATTGCTATGCCGTTTTGGTGTTGGCAATCTTAAGATTAGCAACTGCAGTTTGGGCAGTTAAAATCAATACTTAATTTATATGAGTAAGCAAAGGCTGTAATATTATTACTAAAAGTTTGCATTGTCACAACAATTAAAATAAAGTAATTAACACACTTTTTATGTTTAGAGCATCTAATCTTTCTCTTTTAATTCCACCCTACTAAAATCTCAGACTCGATCTGTAAGGCCTATGAGCAAAGACTAGTTTGACTACATTACTTCCCTTTTTTGCTTTGCTTTTCGATTTTTATTTGTTTGAAGTTTTTTTCTTTTGTTTGTTGGTTTTGGATTTGTATTTTTTAAACAAATTCATTGCCGTCTCAGTTTTTTTATTTAAATTCTGCCTTATTAAGTTAATAAAATGAGTTTGTAACTTAATTTTTAAAAAAAATGTTTTACTTAGTTAATTTTTGATACAATATTTCAGCATAATTTTGTCAGTTAAAATCAGCAGGTAATTTATTTAATGAAGTCTGATTGTATGGGTATTAATATCCTAGTTTCATTTATTCCAATAAAATAATACTAAATTTATTCTGATAAAACAATAGTGTGGCAAAGTAAATTTTCCCCTCCCTATTTTTAATTTTAATTGTTATATAAGTTACTAAATTGACAGAGTGAACCGGCCCTGGGCACTCCTTATGGTATTATTTTGAAAGTGTATGAGTCTGAAGTAAACAGCCTAAGGGATATTCTAGATTTGCTGATCTAGTGGAAACTGAGTGAGCAATTTTTTTATTATCCAATGATTCTGATTTATGAGAACGAGACTAGCCAATGGGCTGTGTTTAAGGAGTTTACTTGCAGTAGAGAATATTGCTGTCTATTCACTTTTGAAGTTGAAGACAAAGAGAGAAGTCCAGCTCTGAAGGCAGTCGTTAGCTTGATTGGTGAGTTTAAACTGACTGATTGAGAGAGAGTGGACTTGGAAACATTTCATACATTTTTCTACTGATATGTTATACTTGTGTTATGTAAAGTTGTACTATGTAAGTTGATTTGTTTACTACAAATGTTTAAACTAAGCTGCGCCCATGTGGTGTGTTATTATGTGACATTGTTTGATACAATGTATTTATTGTACCAAGTGTGCAGGGGATAATGAATACTGTTGCAGAAATTGTAGAAAGTTTGAGAATGGAGTGTCAGATAGAATGGACTTATATTTTAATGATTAAGAAACTTAGTCTTGCTCCTTGATTGTATGTTGCAGTCAGCAAGCAGCCTTCTGATTTCTTCTTCTTTTGGTTGTGGTTGAGTCTCAGCCTGAGTGTGAGTTCAACCCTGAGCTGTGAGTCTCAAGTGGAGCCTCAAGTTCAACTTTCAAGTTCCTAGCTACCCTTCATTTGCTTACTAGTCATGACTTGAGTGACCGTGAAAGCGTGGGAAACTTGCAAAGTGTGTTGCAGTGTGTAAGCATAAGGGAGTATACTACACCCTTACATTTGATGTACCAAAGCAATGATGCTAAGTACATCAGTCTAGTGAAGATAACACAATCATTGTGATTGTGTTCTGCTCAAGAAACTGAAGGCAAGAGAGTGCCAGGTCAGTTGAGAGTAACGACGTGTCAGTGTTTTCTTGCACACAAGGTGGGAACACATGCTGAGTGTAGACAGTTTGATATTGTAACATTTTGACACTGATGATGAAAAGGCCAGTGAAAAGATTGTGGAAGCTGTACTTAATCCAGGTTATGTGAAGTTATAATAACCTATTCTAATAACTCCATTTCTATTCTGATAGGATTATCCTGCAATTTGTATTGACTTTATTGTTGAACTATAATTAGCTGTAATTTTATTATTATTATTATATATATATATATGCAGAGAGAGACTGTAAACTATAATTACCCAAACAGAGATTTGTGGAATATTGATGTCAAATTATCTGTTTCATTGTAATTGTTATTTGTATAGTTGATTTTTCTTTAATAAATTTATTGTTAAATTTATTACGCATATTGATATTTGATAATCTTATGTTGGAGAAGAAAGTGGGGGTGACTGGGTACTCACTAAATATAGATTAAAGATGGATTTGTCTTCTCCTCTAAGAAGTTTCCACCTGCAGAAACCTTATTTGACTGTAGACATTGTTTTATGTTGTGGAATTGTGAAAATGTTAACAATGCCAAAATATCCGCCAAGTGAGAGACAAGTGGTGTCTGTTGGAGGATCATTAATAAAATAAAATTAATATTCTCATGACTTGAAATTATGAAAAAGTTATGAAAATTATGAAAGTTAATTCAAAATAATAATTATCTTCATTAACTAAGTGGCACACATACCACAAATAGTATTGAATATATATCTTATATACTTTTTTTTTTTTTAACCACAGAATCTGTTTTAAAATTTTAAAATGTATAGACATTTTACATATTTTAGTCTAAGATTATGCTGTCTGGTCTAACATGGATGAGTTTTGACTTGTGCTGAGTTTAGTTTTGATCAGTTCATTTTAAAAATATCATCAATTTTTAAATAATGCATTCTGTGGTTAATTATTGAAGTCCACACATGGTTTTTGTACTTATTCACATGTACCAATATCAAAACTGAAAACAAACGACAGTTTTAAAGTTGATTGTCGACCAGGGTTTTCTCAGCTAGGGGTAGCTAGAGGTTCTCTGAGAGATCATTATTGGGAAAAAATGAACATCATAGATATAATAATTTTTATGCAGTCTCTTTAAAAGTTCCTCCAGGGTGAAAAGTTTGAGAAAGGTTGTTCTAGACACTAGCATTCTTGTTGTTTGATTTTTAAAATCATAGTGATGACAGTATTTATATTTTAGTTTTCTGAAAACAGAAATATTAATGATTATTGATGATATTAATGATTACATTTTAATGTAGTTTTTGTCATTCACATATTATCATTGAGATGTATATTCAACTCAGCATTGCGGCTATGATTTTTAGAGGGATTAGTGCAATTTGGGTAAACATTTTTTAAGATGGTTAGTGCGATCTCCATCATTAATTATAACATTTAGTTTAAGGAGTGTGGATCATTACATTTATGTTCATGATTTTTTTGTGGGATTAGTACAATAAATCTACATATTTTTTCTAGGGGTCTGTTCAGTTTATGTATACATTTTTGAGAGAGGCTAGCATGATTTCTGTTTTAATTGTGACAGGCTTAGTTTATGGAGTGTAGCTCATTCTATTTGTGTACACATTATTTATTGTGGGGAGTGTTCTCTATGTATGCGTGTTTAGTGCAAATTATATATGCATGATTTAGTCAGCGGAGTTCACTTCATATATGCATGTTTAGTGCAAATTATATATGCATGATTTAGTGGGGGAGTGCACTTTATGTATGCATGACTTGACTTATCTCCTTGGATTCCACTTGGAACAAAGGGCCTCAGCAACATCTCTCCATCACAATCTATTCTGGGCAGCCTTTTTCAGTTCACCCCACGACAAGTTGCAGCTCTTCATTTCATCTCCAGCTGGTCTTAAGGCAACTGACCCGTCTCTATCCCTGGAGGTTCCACTGCAAAGCCTTCTGGGTGATGACCTGTGGGGGTTTCTGTAGGGTGTGTCTTATCCATCGCCATTTACGACTGTCAGTCTGCTGATTGATGGGATCTTGGTTTGTCTGCTGCCACAAATCAGTGTTCTTTAGTTTGTCTGTCCACCTGATCTTCAGTATGTTGAGAAGGCAGCCATTGATGAATACTTGGAGTTTGTTGGTTAGGGTGTTGGTGGCTCTCCAGGTCTCTGAGCATAGAGAAGGACAGACTTAACCTTGCTGTTGAAAATTCGTAGTTTGTTGCAGACAGATAGGGATGGTCTCAGGGTAATAAAGGTGTATCTAGCTTTCCTGATTCTGGTTTTGATGTCCTCATCAGAACCACCTGTTGCAGATACAATGCTGCTCAGATAGATGAAAGAGGTGACTTCTTTCAGCTCACTATGTCCAAGGGTGATTGGCTTCTGCTGCTTTTTTAACAAGGTCATGATTTCAGTCTTCTGTAGGTTGATCTGCAGTTCAATTTTGGATGATTCTTGGGCCAGGTTATCGGTTTTCTGTTGCATATGTTGGCATTTCTGGGACATAAGGTACAAGTCGTCCACAAAGTCCAAGTCTTCAGGTATCAGGTTTTCTGTTGCATATGTTGGCATTTCTGGGACATAAGGTACAAGTCGTCCGCAAAGTCCAAGTCTTCAGGTATCAGGTTTTCTGTTGCATATGTTGGCATTTCTGAGACATAAGGTACAAGTCGTCTGCAAAGTCCAAGTCTTCAGGTATCAGGTTTTACTTTTTTTGCTGTCTAATGCATCACCCAGTTGACTACTAACAGGAAGATCATTGGGGAGAGCATGCATCCTTGTCAGACTCCTGTTCTCACCTCAAATTTGCCTTGGGGATATTTTAATCACCCCATTGCAGACTGATCCAGCTGCTGCTTGACCACCTTTACTGGCCACCAGTGTCCATCTACCCCTAATGGGACACCGAGGACAGTCACAAAATCAATAACACCACCAGTAAGGACGGGGGTAGGGGTGGGGTTAAACATCCTAAGCATATGTACACACTAGGTAAAGACTTGGTATGCTATAAGCCTGGGCCCTGTAAGACACCCCCTCAACCCACCCTCCTACCCCAACATCAGGAACAACAGATAAACATCTACCATGATTTTAACCCACATATTACTGGGCTAAAGTCCAGCCTTTGCCAGTCAGACGTGTGCAATGGAAAACAGACCACCATTCATCATCACTTTCCTATCTACTACACTTACTCTGTCTTTTTTCACCTTCAACACTCCCAACAGTGGCACACCTTGTGCCAAGGGGCAAAATCGGCAGAAGCCAGAAGCTCCTGTCACCCCCAAATTAAGTAAGTAGAATATAGAATATAGAACATTGTATCTATGTACACAGTTTGTGGAGGGGTTGGTACTGTCACTGACATTAATTATAAGTGGGTTAGTTGATGGAGTGTATAAATTTGTATTTATGTACAGAGTTTATGGAAGGATTAGTACAATAACTGACATCGATTAATTATAACTAATTTAGTTCATGGAATATAGAACATTGCATTTATTTACACACAGTTTGTGGAGGGTTATTACAATCACTAACATTAATTATAAGTGGGTTAGTTGATGGAGTATATAAAATTGTTTGTGGAAGGGTTAGTACAGTCACTGACTTTAATTATAAATGGTTTAGTTCATTGAATGTACAATATTGCATTATGTACCCAGATTGTGGAGGGGTTAGTACAATCACTGGCATTAATTATAAATGGTTTAGTTCATGGAATGTACAATATTGCATTTATGTACATAGTTTGTGGAGGGGTTAGTACAATCACATTATGACTAGAAAATACAGTGTTACTTGGAGGTCTTCATATGTGTAGTTGTCACATGTCCGGTCTAGGTTTAGTGACTCAGTCCTATTTCAGATTCCAGTTATCAGTATTGGTTTATTGAATAATTTTTAACAATAGCGACAGCCGGACGGACTGACTTATCCATTACGAAAATGCTAAGAGATTCAGGCAATTACTCATGACACCTTGCTAGATAAATCAGTTGACTTGCTTCAGCTAACAATGTTATCCCCCCCCCTTATTTATAAATTAAGATTTATGATTTTTTATCCCTTTATTACGGCTCACCCCCAGTTAGCTGATCTCCTCCAGTCATGCTACAAACAATTATGTAACAATATGTAAGATAACAATAAATTTAATAACAACTCAATTAACAAAAAAGAATGAACATTTGCAAATCACTACTATTAGAATAATCTATCGTGTTCAGTCCAAAATTGTCTATACACACAGTTTGCTAGCTCTGCCTATTGTTGGGACATAGCCAACTTAACTTAGAGTTTATGAAGTAGTTGAATATGTTGTCATTGCTCAACCGGTGTGGTTCTGACATCACACAGTGAATATCTTCTAGCTGGCCCTTCCACTGTCGGTTATGGCACTCAACGTAGCCTCAAACAATGTCTCCAGAGATTGAAGATGCCAGGTTGATGTTCCCTCCTATATATGATGAATTTATATTAATTAAAATTTGTTTATGATCATATTTAAATAAATAATCTTTAATATTACTTTTATATCTGACTTTATGCAATATACTTTACAATATTTTAGACAATTAATACATGTACACAACACACACAAACACATATACACTATCTATCTACCTATCTATCTATCTATCTGTCTATCTATCTATCTATCTATCTATCTGTGACACCTTTCTGGGTATTTGTTAATTAATAGGACATAACTTTTTACAAGTGATTGAGAATCGAATTTATAGCTATTAATAATTCTCCCACAAGACCAAAATATCTTTTACTTGGCGGATTATAAGGGTAGTCATCAAACTCTTTACACAATAATCAGATAGATGTTTTACTGTCACATAATGTTCTGCAGGTGGAAACTTCTTACTAAAGGAGTAATAAATATATTTAACAAGCCCCCACCCACCCAGCATTACTCCAATATAAGGTTTTAATATATGCACATGAAGGTTAATAAATTTTACAATTAATTTATTAAATTTACAATCAAATATACAACATAAAGAGCATTGACATTTACATCACTTCAAAACAATGTTTGATTAACACTAAGACACTCATTCATTTTATCTTAGTAGAGACATCAGCAATTAAACTAACATTTATCTATATATATTTATATATATAAAATCAGGTTCATAGATATAATTCATCATAGAGAGATGAGAGTGGAGTTTCAGAGAGATAATTATAGTCAATGTACATAACCTTTTCAAAGCTGGCAACTGTCGCTGGTATGTGTTATCAATCACTTGGTTTGCAACAGGTTACTGTCTTTCTTATTTAGGTGATAGTCTTACTCCATCTAGGCACATTACATAACTGTTCCAGAATCATTGATGCACTCACAAAGCACATCATGGAGAATCATCCAGAACTTCACAAATGCACATCACACAAAATGTTCTAGAATTTTCGTGTGTGCTACACAAGCACATTATGAGGAATGTTCAAAATAATCTTCGTGAATTCTTGAGACCAAACTCAAGCCTCAATTTTCGCCGTGTTGGCTTTTGAACGGAATTCACAGGAACAAGCTTATAGCCCCATGTTTACTATGTTCAGCAACATTGGATACACACACCAACATGATCTGGTAGAGTACAGTAGTCACTGCAGTCTGAAGCAGATACAAAATAACGAAAAAAGGGCACACTCCTCTCTACAAAAGTCAAATTAATGCAGCGCTAAATTTCAGGAATTTTTCATCTCTAAACTCCTTTCTCTCACTCACACATTCTCAACTTACAAATCTTGCACCAATGCTCATTAGCCCGATACATATTAAGAAATATAGAATCAATCACAATTCACAAGTATAATGTACATTGTAATCAAATTAGTGAACATAGAAATAATGGTTCAATTACATAAGCATTCTACAATTCAGATCATAGATCAATAGCAAATATTTGTGCCCTTCACCTCAGACGCATCAGAGGCAGCCCAAGACTGAGAACATCATGAAGATGAAAGGTCTATTGCGGCATCTGGGATGAGAGAGAGAGAGAGAGCATTAACAACAAATAGCAAATATGTACAAAATATTTCTAAGTACATTCTTTCTTTATCAGTCAGTTAACTTACCATAAGCTATTGATAGCTTTTATTATTGGACTCGAGTTGTCAAAATCAAAGTGAATAGAATAGAGACTTTCTTCAACAAAGTAACTTGTGGTCTATCATCATTGGATGAAGTTGTTATGAACAAGTGTGAGACTATTAGAAAAAATATGCACCCATTTGGAACTGGTTTGGATTGTATCAGCAGTTTCTAGCATACTCTCCACCTGAGTTGTTTACTCCAACTCTGGTATTTACAAAAAATATCATCATAAGCAGTGCCCAAGGTCAGGTCATGTTAACATTGGTAACAAATATATAATTATTAAGTTTAGAAATAGGGATAGGCAAATTTACTCTGCACACACTCTCTCTCTAGTTCAAGACATTTTATAATATGAAAATAAAACCTATTACTGATCTTTATTTTTTAACATTATTTTGCACACCTAAACTGACTTAGGTTACTATTTTTAGATCACAGTATAAAATATTTGGTACTTTAAACACCACAGAGGCATTTTTATTCATGCACTGACAAACCTCAGTAATAGTTTCATACAGAACTTAGATACCTCAGTAACAATTTGACACAGTACTTAGATGCCTCAGTATCAGTTTGCTCTTAGGCTTCATTTAAAATTCCAGGCTTTCTTAATGATAATTTTTTAAAATCTATAACAGTGTAGATAATATGTATCACTTAGATTAACATAGAAAACCATCTGACATAACATTAGATTAACATAGAATACCAAGCTTAGATATCATTTTTGCTTAATTTTCAACCTAAATAAACACTTAATCAGCTTAAATATCAATCTTTAAATAATATATATTGTTATTAATATTTTTATCTGTTTCATTCAGAAATATACAGGCCACACACTTAATTTTTTAATTTAATTTATACAATTTGTGTGCTTGACTTAGAGACAGTTTTGGTTGTAGTTTAAACATATAGACAGACATATTCTCTCATATTCATTTATGTTTTAAATTTATTACCCACTCCTGGCTATAATTTGTGTATCTGTATTTGTATAAAGGAATAGAAAAATGACAGAGATGGTGGCATGGCATAATTTGTATTGATACAAAATTAATTTTAGTTTTCATTGTCCTTACAGCACTAATAATATATATTTTTTAATTTATGTTTTAAAAATAAAGCACTGATTTTGAAGAAATAGATAGAGATGAACAGTGAATAACAGTATGAAAGGCAACAACAAGTATAATGGTCAGAAAGTGTAGTGTGTGTGTGTGTGTGTGTGTGTGTGTGTGTGTGTGTGTGTGTGTGTGTGTGTGTGTGTGCGTGTGCGTGTTTGTGCGCGTGTGCACATGCATGTGCATGTGTATGGGAAAAACAATTTAAATTTAATATCCAAATCACAGTCATTTCTTCATAACAGTATTTAAATATATGTTGAGAAATGTCAGTCAGCCACTAGCACACAGGATTTAATAGAAATGAAACATTTCTGAATTGGATAATTGAATAAACTGTGGCTGTGCACTTTTAGTGTTTAAAGTCACATATTTTGACATTAGAACATTCTCTATGCCCCTTAGTTAGAGAATGTTCTATATTAGAATATTGGCCAGCTGACTTGGGTTAACATTCATTCTGTAGGCTTGATAGTTTTATTTGTAAAAAAAAAAGTCTTAAAATATAAAGTAATTGTTCAATTGTTTTTATCAACATTTTAATGACTTGTTGACCTCAGACAACCACTTCCTTGTTGAAATGTTTAGGGTTTGGTACTTCACCATATGTGAGAATGGGATGGGTGGGAGAGTTTGTTGATGAGGCTTCTTATTTAAGTGTTGACACATTTGTCAGTCACTATGCATATGCTTGATTCTCATGTCATGTGCAGTTTGCAAATTGAAAATGTAAGTTACTCTTGAATTGATGCTTATAGATGGTGAAGTTTATTGGCATTTTATTGTGGGATGTTTTTTTGAATGAGGATAAATGTTGATATTATTCTCTGGATACTGGGCTTGGTTTCAGCTTGACCACGGCTGAAAGTGCATATGACCTGAGCACTTTAGATGATCCTCACAGGTATGGTATAGATATTCCTTAAAATCTTACCTAAAAGTGGTTTGGCTTTAGATTTTTGTTTTTAAATTTATTTTAACATTGTTATGATTATAACATTGTTTTGTTGTTTATTCCTTTTTGCTGCTTGGTTGTATTTTCAAGCATTATTTCTTTACTTTTATTTTAAGTATTTGTGGTAAGTTTTTCAAGATTATACCATTTTATATATATATTTGTGTTTGGTCACATTTTCAAGCATATTTTACATTTAGTGTGTTTGGTCATATTTTTAAACATTATCTTTAATATTTATTGTCAGTATTTGGTCATATTTCAAGCATTATCTTGTGCATTTTTTTTTAAATTTTACATTTTGTTTCTTGCTGTAGGAGCCAAACATGATATTCCAAAGGGACATTGTTTGCTTTGAATTCATGAGCTTGGCTATAGCTATTTATATATTCAGAAAATACGGAGTGAGTACAATTCTCATTAGAGTGTAAGCACAGTATAGTCTAATGGTTTGGTCTGCTTCTCTGCTGTGCATGTGTATTTTTTAATTGTTAGATACCAATTACCATGTAAGAGCTGAAAGATATGTAGCATTTATATTAATGATCTCTAAGGTCAACAGTGGTGATGTCAGACCCTGTTAATATCTTAAAGTTAAAATTCTAAAATTTGTTGGTCATGAATATCAGAGACTCATATGGCATAATCAGAGATTGATAGTGAATGAAAAACTGATACTTTCTTCTCTATGTAGTTTATGACATAACAATTGTGCTAGGCAATTTAAATGTAATTTCTGATGAAATTAAAACAGTAACAAGAAATACTTGTCTGAATTGAGGTTTTTAGAATATTTGGTTCAGATGTATGCTATTTTAAAAAAAAATAATATATTTAATTATAATTTAGCTAATTCTTTAGTTTCGTTGAAATAAATTTGGGTTATGAATTCTTTGAAAATAAAGAATACCACAGTTTCCTCAAATCTTTCCCATGCAGATCAGAAATCTTTTAAAATCACAGATCAGACTATACCCAATGACCTTAAAGCCTAAATTAGACTGGTATCAATGTTATATTATTGCCCTACAGGAAGTTACTCACTTCGTTCTTCATTAGCTTCTGGTGTATTTGGATTGCCCATTTTTTTTGCTTAAATAAATGATGAAGCAATGTAATGACCTCATTAATTTACTTACTTTTCTGTAAACATTGACTGCTTGAAATAAGTTTGCAACTTATGTAATTCTTGTGCTGTTTTCCTATGAAGATTATTTTTTGCAGACATTGATTGCTTGAAATATTATTTTGCAATTACAATAATTCTTTTGCTGATTACTTAGAGAAATTACTGTTTTGTGCATAAGTAATTGCTTGAAATATACTTTGCAACTATAGCAATTCTTTTGTTGATTACATAGGGAAATTGTTTTCTGTAAACAGAATAATGCACGTACCTAAGAAATAATGTCTTCTGTTAACTAATTGTATCAAGCCTACAAATTTATTTATTTTTTTAAATTCTCTTTAGGCACAGAGTAATGCACATACCTAAGAAATAATGTCTTCTGTTAACTAATTGTTCTCAGAATTTGTATCAAGCCTTCAAATTTTTATTTTTTAAATTCTTTTTAGGCTGTTCTAACTTTTCTTTGAAATAATATTGATTCAGCTGAACTGAAGAGTTATTCATTTGGAAGTACCTACCTGTATATTTATGGATTTAAAAAAATACAAATCTTTAGGTTAAAACTCTCAACCTCAGCCACCCTTTGCATATTTTTCAATAGTTAGAGAAAATCAGTACTAATTGTTACAATAGTGCTGAATTTATATCTTAATTCATGAAATATAAAAAAAACAAGTTTAGGTTAGAAAAAAATAGATTTCTTTTTTGGTTTTGTTTTTGTTTTTTTTTGTAATTGGGTCAAACATTAAAAAAATTCTGAAAAATAATTAATTCACACTTGAGAAAGCATTACAGTCTTGGTCATTTAGCAAGAAAGCTTGACTGAATTTGCACAAACTTATTTTAAAATATGACAAGAAAAGAAAATCACTAGCTGCACAAATGCCCTCACTGAATTGTATTGATATGTACATCTATGTTAGTTGTATATAGTATCATGATAGTAATATCATATTTGTGTATGTTTAACACATTGGTTAATATCATATTTGTGTATGTTTAACACATTGGTTAATATCATATTTGTGTATGTATAGCACATTGGTTAATATCATATTTGTGTATGTCTAAACACATTGGTTAATATATATCATATTTGTGTATGTTTAACACATTGGTTAAAATTATATTTGTGTATGTTTAACACTTTGGTTAATATCATATTTCTGTATGTTTAACACATTGGTTAGTATTATATTTGTGTATGTTTAACACATTGGTTAATATCATATTTCTGTATGTTTAACACATTGGTTAATATCCTATTTGTGTATGTTTAACATATTGGTTAAATAATATCATATTTGTGTATGTTTAACACATTTGTTAATATCCTATTTGTGTATGTTTAACATATTGGTTAAATAATATCATATTTGTGTATGTTTAACACATTTGTTAATATCATATTTGTGTATGTTTAACACATTGGTTAGTTATTACTTTGTTTTACTTTCCAAATGTTACACTTCATATGCTGTAGGCATTAATTGTAATGTTTTACCTATTGTGTCTAGCACTTGCTTTTTAGTTCACCTTTAAAGTTCCATAATGATAACTTTAGTTATACAGTGAGCATTTCAATTACCTATGGATTTCTGCCTCCTATTATTAGAGCATCAAGATTCTATTTGCTAAGGAATGATTAAGTAAACGCAGATAAGAAAAAAAAAATATATATATATATCATTATTGCAAGGTTTTTCACTGCAGTAGAGAGCTGGTGTATTTGCTTTTTAATATTTTAATATACTATATTGTGCACTAAGAGTTGCTTGTAAATGTGCCAGAGATAATGGGCTGTTAGCTATACTAATATGACCATTGAGCTAAATTTCATTTCATCAATAATCATTTCAGTAAGTTATAGTTATTGGTTCATATATAAAAAGCAGCAAATGTGTATAATTATTTATAATTATTTGTAAGTAACTAGAACATATTTTGGTTGTTGCTAATTTATATATAATACATTGTGTATAATTTTCCACACAATTATTAATTTCTTTCTTTATAAAAATAATCAGCAGAAATAATGATGTTCATTACACATTCTTTAATGTAATTATGTAAATGTTTTCTGTAGTCACATTTATTGGAGTATGTCATTTTAAATATTATTTATAGTATCACAGAAGTGTAAGTTTTAGGTAATGTCTCTTTAAACACACTATAACTGTAGCAGGCATTAGACAAAATATTAATTTACATATCTATCCACTTAGTCTTGTAATGTAAGTTGTACATTTACTGTTAGGGTTTTCTTCCTGTAAAGATTTTAATATATTTATATCTATAAATTCATTTATTATATTAAATTTTATTTGGAAAAATGTTTACACACAACTTAAATTTCTCATTCGTTTTAAAAAAGATGTATTATACATTTAACAGGCTAACTAATTTTTATAAAGCTTTAACAGATAGTAAATTATAATCAGTTAAAACATCTTTTTGTGAATCCCATGAATGATGGACTACATAATTATTATCTGGGTTAGCTTATTTATATTTTTAATACAGACATACTTTGGCACAGACATAATCATGAATTGTTTATATATATATATATTGATATTGACATTGTAAATATGGTGGCATATTTTGATTAAGTTTTGAAAAGTTGTTTGAGTTGCAAACTGTTACTGATAAAACTGATGATGAAAACTTGATGCACTTTTTAGCTCTTTGCTAATGTTTAGGGTTAGGGTTAGGGTTAGGGTTAGGGTTAGGGTTAGGGTTAGGGTTAGCTCTTTGCTAATGTTAAGGATATGAGAAGTTAAGCGGTTTTATTACAGCCAAGCCATTATCCAGTCTATAGTAAGAAAACTTCATACTATCATGAATTTTGCAAGAAAAGTTATAAGAAAATTGACTTTTAAATTAATTATATTTCAGAGAACTTGATATAGACTATATGATGTTAGATATATTTCGGGTGCATTGTAGCTGGTTATTTTGTGTGAATGTGCTTCTGTGCTTCTGGTATGTGTGTATGAGAGTGTGAGTGTGTGTGTTTGTTGTGTGTGTGTGCATGATTGCATGTATGGTGTATACTGTCTAAAAATATTGTTCATTGACATACCTTTAAGATAAATTTTATCAAATTTAACTTTAATGGCTATTTTTTAATGATGTCCTAACCACCCATTTGAGACAACACACACTGCATTTACTTATTAATCATAATTTTTCTGCAAGTTAATATGAGAAAATGGATTTTGACTGTCTCCCTTTATCTCTAAACATTTTTTGGGAGGGCAGTTATAATTTTAATCTGGAACAAGATTATTTTAAAAAGAAAGAAAATAGATTGACTACATATTAAATAACATTAACAAAATTTCAGAAAGAAAATTGAGGACTTAAAAAAATATTGTAGCACACTTTACAGAAAAGTCTATATTTTCCTGAGCACATCATTAATATATATTTTCTTGAGCACTCATTAATATATATTTCACTGAGCACATCATTAATATATATTTCCTGAGCACTCATTAATATATATTTCACTGAGCAAGATCTTTAAGCCAGGTTCCGTATAAATATGTATCCTGATAGGAGTGAGAGTAGCAAAATTATTTTGCTCATAAACATACTTTAGAGAAAAATAATATTGTGTAAAAGCAATTTTTGCCGTATTTGACTCTGGTCAATGCTTTATTACCTCCAACTGACTGCCCATTTTGCTTAGCTTAGGTGAAGCCTTTGGGACTTAGCAGAAGTAAATCATAGAACTTTAGATATTGCAAAATGTGATAGTTATGCTACCATGGGTAGAATATTTTTTGTATACCTATATGAGCTGAAAATAAATAGAAATATCAGTTTATTTTGAAATTTCTTAGCGAAAAAAATTTTCCTATAAATTGCATTCACCATAATGAGCAGTTTGATAACCATTTAAAAAAAAATGACAGTTTGACGCCAATGCCTCCTAGATACAAGTGATGAAAATCTTAATTTATGCTATTAATAATTCTCCAGCAGGCACCACATGTCTCTCTCACTTGGCGGATATGCAGGCATGGTAAACATTTTCTCTCTTCTGCAACATTAAAGACAAACATTTACCTTCACATAGTATTCCATATGTGGAAAACTTCTTACTAAAGGAGAAGACAAATCCATCTTTAATCTATATTTAGTGAACCACCCACTTTTTTCTTCAACATAAGGTTATCAATATGTGAAAGAAAGTCAATAAATTTAACAATAAATTTATTAAATCAGATATCATATAACAGATACAATGAAAAAGATTACTTGACATAGATATTTCCATGAAACCACATTCAAATAATTTTTATACTACACTGTCTTATATTCCAGAAATACAATTTAGCATTTCAATACAATTCACAGGATAGTTCTTATCAAAGAACAGAAATGGAGTTATTAGAGATAAATGATAATAGTTTCTATGTAACCTGATTTAGGCACTGTCTCAATAGTCTTTTGCGCACTTTTATAACAAGTTTATTGTCCACCATTATTATGTCAGTTCCGCCTGTTTCTTTCGCACATTTGTACTGCCATTCTCTTGAGGTTAACTGGGGTGCCTTTGCCAGATTTGGCTCCCACAAGCAGAACAGCAATTGTAGCAATTTCCAGTAACTTATGCCAGAAATTGCTTGATGTAGTCAGCATACTTTCCCACCATACATCAATGGAGTGTAGTGTATTCTTACACTTACACACTTTTCCCTGCGTCTACCACGGTTGGTTGTAATGGTTTATAATCAATAAACCAGGAGATTCCCTTAAAATATTATCAGGGAACAAATGCTAAGTTTCCAGTTTATACATCTTTAATCCATTCTCTCTTACATTCAAGTCTCAAATTACAGTTTCATGCTACACACATACAGCATAATACAGACAGAATATCTATTTATGAATAGGTATAGGTTCACTAGGAACAATGTCAACTGTTTAGCATACTATTTACATGCATCTTAGTTCAAATATTTGTAGAAGTAATAGTCTACTCACATAATACATCTCTACATAAAATGCATGTATAACACATCGATAGAAAAAATACATAAATTATTTCTAAGTCCATTCTCTCTCAAAAAATCAGTCAGTTAACTCATCATTAAGCTAATGGCCACCTTTCAAGACCAAACTTCTTGCCACACCAAATTCAAGTGATCAGACAATAGAATTATCTACAGCTTGTAAACTTTTGATTGCAGGCCATTGGTGTGTTTTGCTCACACTCACCCCAGGAGCTGCAATAGACCTTTCATCTTCACGATGTTCTCAGTCTTGGTCTGCTTCGGGGGGATCCCCACAGCCTCGCGGTGCTTCTGAGGTGGAGGGCAGGAGGGTTGGTGGAAGGGGGTGAAACGGGTAGCACCCTTTTTGGCTGGTCTCATCTCATAAATCTTAACCATTGGATAGTAAAACTACTCAACCAGTTAGAACTGGTTTGATTGCATCAGCAATTTCTAGCATGTTCTCAACTCAAGTGTTTACTCCAACTCTCACATTTACAAAAATACCATCGTAAGGAGTGCCCAAGGCCGGGTCAACTCATCAATAAATATAGCAAACAATTAAGTTTATAAATAAGAATAGGCAAATTTACTCCATCACAGACACCAGCAAATGTATCAATGGTAGATAAAGAATTCCTCATCCTGCCTGAAATGTTTAATAACACTGCGATGAAGAGTTATACACTTTATAGAATTTTTGCTAGTGAACATTCTAAATCTGTGGCAAAAAGTGGGATTGAATTTTTTTTTTATTTCTTATTTTGGGGAAGGAATTGATTGTATCAAAACTATAGCAACACTCATGTCAGTGAAAGATCAGGTGTGCCATCCAGTTATTTTCAGCAATCAGAATTTCACTTTCTCGGCTTAATTGATTTAATATATGCTTCTGTGCATTAGCTATTAGATCTTAACTTGTGCTATTTGCATTGACTACTTGAAAAACTTGAAGATTATAATCAAGATATTTTGTCATTTGCATATTTGTTTCTGAATGTTGGTGATTGGAGTCTGTTTTACACTTGTTAATTGTTATACTTGGAAATGTACATTGGATATTGGCTCATTTATATTTATTGTATTTTATTTTTGTTTAAAATTAAAATCTATTGTGTCCAACTCTGGATCGAGGCCACCTGTCTGGAGGGCCAGATCTTGTTAAACTCGATAAACAACAACAGCAACAATTTTTTGTAGTTTGCATTATTGTGATCTTAATTAGATCTGTAAATTAAGACTGGATGATTGTGAACACATTTCTACTGTATCATTGCATCCCTGTATGTAAAGCACACTGTACATGTCAATATAATCTTTTGGCCCTAACAGCTTGATGTCTTTCTCATTTTAGTGTGAACACGTCTTTACCCTGCATGAAATTCACACACACTTTATTTTTGCCCTGTAGTATGAAATTCTTGCACTTTTCTCCTCAGTAGTTTTATCTTTTTCATGCTGGTCAAATTATTTTTTTATTTTAATTTATTTTTCAAATTTTGTTATTAATTTGCAGTGATGGTTTTTTAAAGAAGTGTTTTCCCCTTAATGCATTGTTGGTAGGGTGTGTAATTTTTTGTTGTAAATATTGATTTGACATAGTTTGACTAGTCTTGGTGATACTCACTTGGTAGAAGAACATGGCTGTTTCAGTGCATTATTGTTTGCAAATATACTATTATGTTCTGTATGAATCTAGTAAGGCATGTTCTGTATGAGTCTAGTAAGGCAGTGATTTAATATACTGTTATGTTCTGTATGAATCTAGTAAGGCAGTGATTTAATATACTATATAGCCAGATTATGCCATATAAACCTCAATCATCAGATTAGCACTAGAAAATTATGCTCCACTGCATTTGTAAATCAAGCTATTCTTAATAAAATACTTTGTTTAATTTATCTCTCTTGTCAGGTTAGTATTATAAAACTGTCAGTATAATAGTAAAGTTAGCATTATAAAATTATAGGCTGTATTATTGTAAACCACATATTGTCAAGTCAGCAGTCAAAACCTGTATGCTTTGTAATAGTAAACATCACTTTTTGAAGTTAGTATAAACTTAACTTGTCATAGTTGACATTATAAAACTATGCTGTATAATTGTAAACCTCACTTGTCAAGTTGGCACTACAAAACTATGCTGTATATATAATCGTAAACCTCACTTGTCAAGTTGGCACTACAAAACTATGCTGTATATATAATCGTAAACCTCACTTGTCAAGTTGGCATTATAAAACTATGCTGTATAATCATAAACCTCACTTGTCAAGTTGGCATTATAAAACTATGCTGTATAATCATAAACCTCACTTGTCAAGTTGGCATTATAAAACTATGCTGTATAATCATAAACCTCACTTGTCAAGTTGACATTATAAAACGGTGTGTTGTGTAATTGTAAATCTCACTTGTTAGGGGAGTGTCAAAACTTATTTGCTTTATAATTATAAACCTCACTTGTCAAGTCAGTGTTCAAAAGCTGCATGCAGTATAATTGTGTAAACCTCACTTGTCATACCAGTATTATAAAACTGTACAGTGTACACTTTGTACTTATAAACCTCACTTGTCAAGTTGTCATTATAAAACTGTGTTCTGTGATTGTAAATCTCACTTGCCAAGTTATTATAAAACTGCTCTGTAATTGTAAATAACTCTGTTACATTACACTATACAACTGTACTCAATGTGATATTAGTATTGTTATTGATATTATATTGTCAAATTAGTATTAAATAAACACTATATGCTTTATAATTGTCAATCTCACTTAGCATAATAAGACTCTTCACATTGGTTTAATTCTTCCGGAAATAGTTTCATGTATTTGTGGATGGTGGATAGTGAAGTGATTGGTTCGTATATGTTACTATAGCAAATTTCAAAGTGGTGACCTCATCCCTGCAACTTACAATCATCATAAGTTTATGCAAGTAATAGATATACAGATAGAAAGGTTTACATTTTAATTTAAAGTTTGGATATAGTGAATGTCTAATACAATTTGTTAATGTTTGTGCATTTTGTGTTTGAGTTTCACCTCACCATTAGTTGGTGGTTTTAGCAACCATGCAGTGTGGGTTTTTTTTGGGGGGTGCTTCTGTGTGTTTGTCTATTGAAGCTGCATATTAGGCATATGAACTGTGAAATAAGTAAGGTGTTGTATGATGCACTTATTTGAATAGACAGCAAGTTACATTAAAACTATTTATTTCAGGTCTTTATAGTAAGGAGCTTAACATTGAAAACGGTTATGTCAGGTCTTTATAGTAAGACCTGTTAAGTAACAAGCAAAGATTTCAAAAACAAAGCTAAACAGATCTGTTATGTAACTATAGGAGATTTCAAAACAGGATCAATCATAAAATTATTACATAGTGGTTCATTCAGCTGTGCTTTGAAGACAACAGGATCAATCATAAAAATATTGCATAGTGGTTCATTAACTGACATGAAATTCTTAAAGTCTTGTGTATATATAGCAGTTTAGAAAATATTACTTCATTAAGTATCCTTCATGCCTGCATGACTCATTTTAATGTTTTGTAAATTTTGAGTCATTTATTAAAGTTTTATTTTAATTTTCTAATTTTTAATACAGGCATGGAATTCTCATGGTTTTGCAAACACACAGCACTGATAGTTATTATAATAATTTTACCTGAATTGTCTACCTTGTTTGTCATCATGGCACATCTTGTGCTGTTGCAAACAATTTATTACTTAATTTATATGCTTTTCTGCTTTCTTCCATTTTTTTTTTTATTGATGAAGGCATGGAAGATCAAAATCTCATAAATGTTTAAGTCTCAGATTGTAGGTAATTTTAATTTTACCTGAATTGGCTACCTTGTTTGTCAGCATGGCACATTGGGTACTGTTGCAAGCAATTTATTACTTAATTTAGTTGCTTTTCTGGTTTTCTCCATTTCTTTTTTATTAAAAAGAAGGCATATAATTATCAAAACCTCTCAAAATGTTTAAGTCTTAGATTGATTGCAAGTAATTGTAATTTTACTTGAATTCTGCATCGTTTTATCTCAATCAAACATAATTCAAGCATGTTATTTTAAACATCTTGCATGATTTTTTTTTCTGTAGGTTGAATATTAAATATTGTCACATGAGTTGTAAAAGGCATGACATGTTAGTTGGGTATTAACTGTACTGCTGTTAACTTAGTTCAATGCTTGCTGCAGCACCTTTCGCAACCGAAGCCACTCTGACAGTCTTGCTCAAGCTGCAAGGTATGTGCACCACTTTCACTATACATGGCCAGAAGCCATTTGTGTGTGTGTGTGTGTGTGTGTGTGTGTGTGTGTTTAATCATTATCAGATTACTCAGGTAGGTATTAACTACTTTTTAAAAAAAGTTTTTGTATTTTCAGTGTCATGAATTTGGCCTTTAATAACAAACTGTAAATAGGGCTTACTTTTCTGCCTACCCCGTACCATAGCAGCATTTTAATTTGCAAGCTTTTAATGCAGTATGGAGAAATTGTACCACCTCTAAAGAAATTTCTACATAAAAGCAGGAATCTAGCCTGCAGTAATGAGAATATAGTTTCCAGGAATTTGACTTGCATTAATGAGAATATTAACATGTGCTACAAGCAGGAATCTGACTTGCACTAATGAGAATATAGCATGCAGGAATCTAACTTGCACTAATGAGAAAACAGCATCCAGGAATCTGTCTTGCACTAATGAGAATATAATGTGCAGAAATTTGACTTGCATTAATGAGAATAGTAGCATATGCTACACAAACAAGAATTTGACTTGTCTAATGAGAATGTTAGCACTTGTTACAATAATGCAACAAAATAGGTATTACTTTTCAAATCTTCAAATACCAAAAAGCCTTTTGGTTATCTTCTACCTTTTCTCTGTTACAGAAAGGAATAAAATGCATTTCGACTCTTCTCTCTCTCATCACTCTATTTCACACAAACACACACACACAAACACACAGTTGGAAGCATACTTTAACCCCTTATCCCTATCTGCACCAAGCAAATTGCACACTTTGAATGATGAACAATCACAGTAAATGTCAAAGTCAAGACTCTAAGATTAAATCATGTTGGGTTTAATTCTATGCAGTATCACAGTAAATGCCAAAGTCATGCCTCTAAGATTATACCATATTGGGTTTAATTCTTTGCAGTATCACATATTTACCTGCACTTCAACAGGTAAAAGGTTTTAAATATTTTTCCTCGAAGAAATGCAGGGGAAAATATGCATTTTAATGATAACATAAAAATTTGCTTTTGGATTTTAAAAATATTAATAAAAACTCTTTTATTTCAAATAAAAATTGAAATTATTTTTAGTTTTAAAAAAAATCTTTATAAGTACAGTTTTATTATGTTTTGTTTTGTTAGTTGATAAGTACTAATAATTGATAAGTAAACTCTGTGATTAGGTTATAGTCATGTCATTGGTAGATGCAGATATCAGTAAGTTTACATAAGGAAAAAAGTACAAGTAAAAATAAATCAAAGCCCCATACTTGATCTCTTTTGTAAAAGAAAACTTTAAAAGCAAAGCTGTTTGGAGATCCAATTGGCTGCAAAGCCTTGGATAGTTAGATGCATGAGTTCAAACCTATCCCCAGTCTTTAGAAAAATAAACCCAAATAATTCAGTTTCTTCTCCACACTGAATTGTACAGAGCTTAGTGCTATTGTTGTCAAGTGTTTAATCACTTTTAATGCAAATAAATTTGCACTTAATGTTTTGTGTATGGTAATATAACCATTTGATGTTTAGAAATTCACTTCAAATTTTTAGTTTTTATAAATTTAACATCTTGAACCCCTCTGTTAAATTTGCTTAAATGGATAGAAATATTGTAAGTTGCTTTTTGGAGCAAAGAAAGCATATTATTTTGTGAGAAATGATATGAGTTTATATTGCCAAGATGTTTCACATAATTTTTCACCTATGAGTTTATATTGTCAAGATGTTTCACATAATTTTTCACCTATGCTTGTCACATCTGATGCCCCTTCTGTGCCATTTGATGCTGTGACTTGAGTTAATCGCAAAGTCTATGTGTCTTCATTGTTATTAACAATGAATGTGTTTAGTATCTTGTCTTTTAATAGCAGAGTCTATGTATCTTCATTGTTATTAACAAATGTGTGTTTAGTATCTTGTCTTTTAATAGCAGAGTCTATGTATCTTCATTGTTATTAACAAATGTGTGTTTAGTATCTTGTCTTTTAATAGCAAAGTCAATATATCTTCATTGTTATTAACAATGAATGTGTTTAGTATCTTGTCTTTTAATAGCAGAGTCTATGTGTCTTCATTGTTATTAACAAATGTGTGTTTAGTATCTTGTCTTTTAATAGCAGAGTCTATGTATCTTCATTGTTATTAACAATGTTAGAAGCTAAACAGTGAAGGATATGTTTGAATGTGTGTTTAGTATCTTGTCTTTTAATAGATATTTATGGTGTCAGATTGTTATTATGTGTTTGATATTAATAATCCTAAATTATTTGCAGGATCAAGCAAAAGTGTTGGTTTGGGTACAGAAAGTTAATGTATATTTAAGAATTTTATTATAGTTATAAAATGTATTCTAAACGGTGTATTTTGAATCTTGCAGTTAATGAGTAAAAGCATGAGAATACTATAGTTTAACTTAATGGTTTTATATTTTTATATATCATGACTGATGTTTTCATACATGTAACTTTTTTGTGTTTATATCAATGGTGAGGTTTTCATTCACTTAATAGTTTTGTATTTTTATTTATCTTGACTGACTTCTTTCATAAAGCTAACAATTTTGATTTATTTCACACCATGAATTGTTATTATTGATTCCTAGAGGGAGAGGGGTTACGACAATCTTATTTTTAGACATACCTGAACCAATTCAAAACATGCTAAGTGACTGTTATTGTTAAAATTAATATAAGAATTGCTTATTGATTTTTGTATTAAAAACAGTTATAATATGGCTAGTTATTGCAGCTGTAGAAGATATTGATTAAACCTTTTTATTTTTTGTTATTTAATACATGAGCATATTATTATTTACATATTAAGCTACCATTTATAATATACAAAGCAATTTATGCTAATTATCCCCAATATATTATATGAACTGAAGGGAAGTCAGTGTAAGGCTGTAAATTATTGATTTCTCTGTTGACCCTTTATCAGAAATCAAATGCATGTAAATTTTATTCAAATGTATTTGTTTTTGTGTGATTTTTGAGAATTTTGCTATTGCACAGATTACTTAAGTTCAGTTAGACAAACTGTATACAAGAAAATACAACAGTATTATTGTTATATATACTAATAAATAGCACGTAATCGTGAAGTCAGAGTAAAAATAATTACATTGACTTTTTCCATTGAACATTATTGCCTAATCAGTGTTAAGTGAATGCAGATAACATGATGGATATCTTTACTTTACTAGCATGTGCCCTATGTTAATTAAAAAGTGTAGCTGATCTGCATAAATCTGAATAACATACTCTATGTCATTGTTGGTTAATACATAAGTTAACAGCAGTTTCATTTTCTCTGTTGACCCTTTTAAGGAAAATCACATCACTCAATTGCAGTGTTAAGAGCGCTCAGATACGTCACATACTTTCAGTATTAATCAGGGAATCAGATGCCTTACACTATGCTTTTAGTGTTAATCAGGGAATCAGAAACCTTACACTATGCTTTTAGTGTTAATCAGGGAATCAGAAACCTTACACTATGCTTTTAGTGTTAACCTGTTGCCCACTGCTTAAAAGTTTACTGACAGTATACCTAAGCAACCCCAGTCAGGCATAACTAGTCCAGCCTTGTTAGAAAATCAACTCACTGAAAAGATCAAGGCAAATCAGATACACTTTACACTATACTTTCAAAGTCAAGGGAATCAAATACACTTTCATTATAATTTCATTGTCAAGGGAATCAAATACACTTTCAAATTATACTTCCAATGTCAGGGGAGATCAGATACACTTTATACTTCCAATATCAAAGGAATCAAATACATGTTATACTTTCATTGTCAAGGGAATCAAATACACTTTATACTTTCATTGTCAAGGGAATCAAATACACTTTCATTATACTTTCAATGTCAAGGGAATCAAATACACTTTTATTATACTTTCATTGTCAAGGGAATCAAATACACTTTTATTATACTTCCAATATCAAGGAAATCAAACACTTTATACTTTCAATGTCAAGGGAATCAAATACACTTTATACTTTCAATGTCAAGGGAATCAAGTACACTTTATACTTTCAATGTCAAGGAATCAAATACACTTTATACTTTCATTGTCAAGGGAATCAGATACACTTTATACTTTCAATGTCAAGGGAATCAAATACACTTTATACTTTCAATGTCAAGGAATCAAATACACTTTTATTATACTTCCAATATCAAGGAAATCAAACACTTTATACTTTCAATGTCAAGGGAATCAAGTACACTTTATACTTTCAATGTCAAGGAATCAAATACACTTTATACTTTCATTGTCAAGGGAATCAGATACACTTTATACTTCCAATGTCAAGGGAATCAAATACACTTTATACTTTCAATGTCAAGGAATCAAATACACTTTTATTATACTTCCAATATCAAGGAAATCAAACACTTTATACTTTCAATGTCAAGGGAATCAAATACACTTTATACTTTCAATGTCAAGGGAATCAAGTACACTTTATACTTCCAATGTCAAGGGAATCAAATACCCTCTCGTTATACTTCCAATGTCAAGGGAATCAAATACACTTTATACTTTCAATGTCAATGGAATCAAATACACTTTAATTATACTTTCATTGTCAAGGGAATCAAATACACTTTATACTTTCATTGTCAAGGGAATCAGATACACTTTATACTTCCAATGTCAAGGGAATCAAATACACTTTATACTTTCAATGTCAAGGGAATCAAATACACTTTATACTTTCAATGTCAAGGAATCAAATACACTTTATACTTTCAATGTCAAGGAATCAAATACACTTTATACTTTCAATGTCAAGCGAATCAGATACACTGTCATTATACTTTCAATGTCAAGGGAATCAAATACACCTTTATTATACTTCCAATGTCAAGGGAATCAAATACACTTTATATTTTCAATGTCAAGGGAATCAAATACACTTACACTTTCAATGTCAAGGGAATCAAATACACTTTCATTATACTTCCAATGTCAAGGGAATCAAATACACCTTCATTATACTTACAATGTCAAGGGAGATCTGATACACTTTATACTTTCAGTGTCAAGGGAATCAAATACACTTTATACTTTCAATGTCAAGGGAATCAAATACACTTTCATTATACCTACAATGTCAGGGGAATCAAATACACTTTCATTATACTTCCAATGTTAAGGGAATGAAATCAATACACTTTCTTTATACTTTCAATGTTAAGCAAAATCAGATACACTTTTTACTTTCAGTGTTAAGGGAGATCAGATACACTTTATGCTTTTGATGTTAAGGGTAATCAGATACACTTGACACTTTCAATGTTAAGGGTAATCAGATACACTTGACACTTGCAATGTTCAGGGGGATCAGATACACTTGACACTTTCAATGTTCAGGGTAATCAGATACACTTGACACTTGCAATGTTCAGGGGGATCAGATACACTTTATACTTTCAAGATCAGATACATAACACTACAATTTCTTTATAGCCTAAGGCAGGGGTCACCAACATGGTGCCCGCGGGCACCACACCCCCAAAGACCACATGAGTCGCCCCCGCAGTCCTTTCTAAAAATAGCACAACTCAGCTGCAAACTAAGTAAATTTGTTATATTTCAGAAGATGGTAGCCCTTCGTATGACTCAGTACCCATGAAGTAGCTGTCAGTATCAAAAAGGTTGGTGTCCCCTGGCCTAAGGGAATCAGATTCACTTTATACTTTAATGTTAAGAGAGATCAGATACATAGCCCTACACTTTCAATTTCTTTAGAGACCTAAGATACATAACCCTACACTCTCACTTTCTTTAGAGACCTAAGATACATAACCCTACACTCTCAATTTCTTTAGAGACCTAAGATACATAGCCCTACACTTTCATTTTCTTTAGAGACCTAAGATACATAACCCTACACTCTCACTTTCTTTAGATACCTAAGATACATAACCCTACACTCTCAATTTCTTTAGAGACCTAAGAAACATAGCCCTACACTTTCAATTTCTTTAGAGACCTAAGATGCATAACACTACACTCTCAATTTCTGTAGAGATCTAAGGGAAACAGATTCAAGTAATATTCCACTTTCAATTTCTGTGCTGACATTTTAAAGGGAAATCTTTAATCTATACTTTTAATGTTAAAGGGAAATCATGTACATAGCACACTATACCTTTAATGTTAAAGGGAAATCATGTACATAGCTCACTATACCTTTAATGTTAAAGGGAAATCATGTACATAGCTCACTATATCTTTAATGTTAAAGGGAAATCATGTATATAACTCACTATACCTTTAATGTTAAAGGGAAATCTTGTACATAGCACACTATGCTTTTAAGATTAAAAGCATTGTGCAACATGCATATGATTTCCCTTTAATGTTAAGAGCACTGTGCAACATATTTATGATTTCCCTTTAATGTTAAGAGCATTGTGCAACATATATATGATTTCCCTTTAATGTTAAGAGCACTGTGCAACATATATATGATTTCCCTTTAACAACTGATTTCCTTTTAAAAGTATAGTGTGCTAAAGGAAAACATACATCTCACATTATACTTTCAGTGCTATCAGATAATACAGGTTCACTACACTATCTGAGTTAAGAGATATCCTATATATACTACATTATCAGTGTTGATGGATATCAGATGTACACTACACTATCAGTGTTAAGGGATATCATATATACACTACACTATCAGTGCTAAGGGATATAAGATGTACACTACACTTCAGTGTAAGGGTTATCAAATGTACACACTATCAGTGTGTAAGGGATATCAACTGTACACACTATCACTGTAAGGTATATCAAATGTACACACTACCACTGTAAGGGATATCAAATGTACACACCACCAGTGTATGGGATATCAAATGTACACACTATCAGTGTAAAGGATATCAAATGTACACACTATCACTGTAAGGGATATCAAACATTCAACATTAAATGTGAGAAATCTTGTACACAATCTACACTTTTAATCTCTGTGTTGACCCATGTAAGGGACATTCTGTATACAATATGCTACAATTTCAGTTGACCCATGCAAAGAAAGTTATATACATTTTACGTTACACTTTCAATCTCTGTGTTGACCCATGCAAAGAAAGTTATGTACAATTTACATTACACTTTCAATCTCTGTGTATTGTTCCAGTTAAGAGATGTAAGTTGCATTTACATTTTATATTTTGATTCTGGGGAATGAAATACACACTTCATTACACTTTCAATTACTATGTCAATTCAGTTATAAGAAATCAGATACACTTTACAACTCACTTTCAGTCTTAAGGGAAAATCAAAAACATGCTGTTCTATACGTTCAGTTTCTGATTGCAAAATAAAACAAGAACTATGGCACTAGATTGATTACAACAGATAATTTTAGCATGACACATTTATTTTCTCTGTGTGCTGACCATATTAGCCAAAACACTTGAGTTTGCTGCATAGTGATTTTTGTCTTTTGACCAGTTTGAGTGATGGGGAGATGGAAACATATTCAAAGACTAGGCATCGGCGAGCCCGGGACAAGAATAGGTGATCAGTACCTTCATCATGTTTTTGCTCTGTGTGTTCTGATAATATTCCTGTCCTGTTTTGTTGGTGGAATGAATTGTAGTCACATGTGGACATACTAAATATAAATGCTGGATATTTTTTACTATTGTTTATAGCCCTGCTATTTTATTACATTCTTTAAAAAATGTTTTTTTAATCTGTTAGCATTGAGCTTTTTCTATACAGCTATTCCATTTCACACTTACTCTTTATTTTTTAATCTGTTAGCATTGAGCTTTTTCTATACAGCTATTCCATTTCACACTTACTCTTTATTTTTTAATCTGTTAGCATTGAGCTTTTTCTGTACAGCTATTCCATTTCACACTTTACCTTGCTTACTCCTTTCTTTTAAAACTGGTATTTGGTTACTTTTCACAAAAAATTTATAAAAGTACTGTTGTATTTATTTATTTTTTATATTTAAATGCTTGCCTTTCAGTATGTCATTAAAAATTAGCTCCACAATTTACATCTTCATGCCCATTCATTTCAAAATAGCAGTGGCAAATGCTGGCTAAAATTACATTAAGAGACTAGATGCAAAGTAAATAAGTGGCATGACATCATTGTAACACTGAGCTGTTGGTTTTCTTTATTGGTTATTATGGCTGGCTCCACCAAGAACAGGTACAGGATGTTATCTTCAGCAACAACACCATAGACCATTTTTTTTCCTTCTGTTTTTTATTTTTAAAGTGGTGTCACTTTCACAGCTTTGGCATTGAGTTTCCTACTAACCTAATAAGCATGATGCACTTTAATTTTTAATCTAACCATTTACTGATATGCTATTTCATGATGGATTGTGCACAATGATTTACTTTTGTTTTCATGTACAAAGAGAAATAGCTTCCTAATATATAGTCATCAATGTTTGCTATTTCATGATGGATTGTGCACAATGATGTACTTTCGTTTTCATGTACAAAGAGAAATCACTAATATATAGTCATCAATGTTTGTGGTGGGAAGTAAGAATAAGTTGGCATAACCAGCTGGGAAAAATAATCAGAATATTTAAAAATAAAACATCTTTATGCGCATGCATGCATGCATGCACGCACGCACACACACACACACACACACAAATAAACCATTTGCTATTAAATATTAAAAAAAGGTGTTGTGCAGTAATATTTGTATTTTAGAATGTATTCTTGCATGTTGGAAAACTTTTGCTACATAGATATGGATGTTGAAAAGTGTCTAGAAAGCTGTCTAGAATGAGTGAATAAAATGAGAGATATAGGGGAAGAGTGGGGAATAATCTGAATTTTAATTATTGTTGATAATGGTGAAAGTTGATTCATTGGTGTTGCTGTTTCTAACAAAATTTGTGAAAGTGTTATTGTGCTGACTTTTTTCCTTCTACTTTCATTATTCCATACTTTATAACTGAGTAAATATTCCATTCCTTTTGAAGTAATTATTCTATGTCTCATCACATACCTGGTGTACATTGAGTCTCCCAGGCCTCCAAACTTGGTGAATAAACATCCCATCCCTAGTGAATATCTTGTATGTTGCATTCTTAAAAGTTATCACAAAACTGAATACCTCATATGCCTCTTATAATTAGAGTTTTTACCCCCTGAAAATGTAATGATCATCCCTTGCCTTCATTCAGTTATTGGGTTATTATCCCAAGCCTCAAATGTTTAATACATTTATTTTGAATACTGGGTATTCCGAGCCTTCCATAATGAGTATACCATCTAGCAAACTGAGGGTTGCATATCCTCATCCCCAGCATAGTTGATTTCTCAGTCTTAGCATGCTTGTAGATATCCCATGCATCATGTTTCAATCAATGCCTTTTTCATGTTTCAATAAACACCCTTTTCATGTTTCAATCAATGCCTTCTTCATGTTTCAACCATTGCCTTTTTCATGTTTCAATCAATGCCTTTTTCATGTTTCAATGATTGCCTTTTTCATGTTTCAACCATTGCCCTTTTCATGTTTCAATCAATGCCTTCTTCATGTTTCAACCATTGCCTTTTTCATGTTTCAATCAATGCCTTTTTCATGTTTCTATCAATGACTTCTTCATGTTTCAACCATTGCCTTTTTCATGTTTCAATCAATGCCTTTTTCATGTTTCTATCAATGACTTCTTCATGTTTCAATGATTGCCTTTTTCATGTTTCAACCACTGCCTTTTTCATGTTTCAACCAATGCCTTTTTCATGTTTCAATAAATGCCTTTTTCATGTTTCTAACACTTTGTAAATATCCCAGGTCTCTGGTCACTGAGTAATTCATGCTTCTAACACTTAATAAAATAAACATCCCATGTCTCTGGTCATTGAGTATTCCATGCCTCATCACATAATAAACATCCCATATCTCTGGTCGAGTATTCCATAATTAATAAACATCTCATGTCTCTGGTCATTGAGTATTCCATGTCTTATATGCTCATCAGAATTAAGAATAATGATGTAAGGTATTTTATAATAATAAATAGGAGAAACAGAATTCAAATTAAAAAAATTTAATTAGTTTATTTATATTTTGTGTGTTATATACAGTAATCTGCTGGATGCATTCTTGTGTAAAGCAGATTTACTGTAAAACTTCTTACTAATTTGAATAACGGCCACATTTTAATTGTTTATTAAATTATATCAAAATAATTATGCATTTACATATAATCTTATTGTATTAATCATTGATTGTATGCAGTAGTCAAATAAAACCATAATATTTAACTGTGTAGTAAGTCATGAAGTTGTTAGCACCATTCTCATATAATCTGTGTTAAATAAGTTACACTTCTCAAAATGTTTCATTGAAACTAATGTGGGTTATTCTTTAGAAACACATCTGAAGCACTCACCAGGCATTTCTTCAGCATCCACTGGGTATTTCTTTAGCATTCACCAGGTATTTCTTTAGCATTCACTAGCTATCTCTTTAGCATTCACCAGTTATTTCTTCAGCATTCACTAGCTATCTCTTTAGCATTCACCAGTTATTTCTTTAGCATTCACTAGCTATCTCTTTAGCATTCACCAGCAATCTCTTTAGCATTCACTAGTTATCTCTTTAGCATTCACCAGGTATTTCTTTAGCATTCACCAGGTATCTCTTTAGCATTCACTGGATATTTCTTTAGCATTCACTAGCTATCTCTTTAGCATTCACTAGCTAGCTATCTCTTTAGCAATCACCAGGTATTTCTTTAGCATTCACTAGCTATCTCTTTAGCATTCACTAGCTAGCTATCTCTTTAGCAATCACCAGGTATTTCTTTAGCATTCACCTGATATCTCTTTAGCATTCACTAGCTATCTCTTTAGCATTCACTAGCTAGCTATCTCTTTAGCAATCACCAGGTATTTCTTTAGCATTCACCTGATATCTCTTTAGCATTCACTAGCTCAGGGGTGTCAAACTCAATCACATAGGGGGCCAAAACTCATATCACACTCTGTGTTATGGAGATTCTCAGGATGGACTGCAGGTGAGATGACTCCTGTGTGATGTTTTGTTAATCTTCATCACAGAGACCAACTGCTCACACAGATATGTGCTACCAAACATGCTCAAGGTTCAAGCTGCATGTAGACGAAGCCGGGCATCGCTCCAGGAATGAAACGAGTGAACTGTTTAGGTCCCAGAGTGTCGTACTTTGCCTTTACACTGCAGCTCTATGAGCTCCATCTGCAGTTTCCATGTTGATGGCAGATGGGTTGCGAAACAGCTTGAAATTACTTTTCTGTGTTTCAAAGTCACTAGAGCGCCGTGCGAAATCAGCGCGAAGTGAGCTAAGTTTTACAGCAAACTGTGCATTTGGAAACACCATGGTGCTGACTTGGTTCAACATTGCTTTGCAACAAGGAAAATGAGACAAGTTGTATTGGTGCATTTGTGTCTCCATAAGTGCAGCTTCACTTGAAATGCCTTCGCTGCATCATGCATATCAGTGATCAAGTGGTCCCATCCCTGGAGCTGCAGGTTCAAAACGTTGAGATGAGTCATTATGTCAGTCAGAAACGCCAACTCACATTTCCACTTTTCATCCCGCAAAACTGTGGAATCTTTTCCTTTGCTCTCCATAAACTGACAGATTTCCTTGATCAGCTGGAAAACTCTACTGAGGACCTTTTCCAGACTTAGCCACCGCACCTCTGTATGAAAAGGTATGTCGCTGAACTCTGAGTATTTCCTGCAAAAAAGACTGAAATTGGCGGTGATTTAAACCTTTGGCTCTGATGAAGTTAACGGTTTGTGTTATAGTGCTCATTACATGTTCCATGTTGAGGAATTTACCACACAGCAATCCTTAGTGTATGATGCAGTGATATGCTATCAACTCACCAGTACAGTTCTAATGCATCTTTAACCGCATCTTTCCAACTAGTCCACTTTTTTCGCCGCACATCGCCGGTGTCCATCTGTTGTAAGTCCAAGTTTGTCCCAAGGCAGGTTTATGTCAGTTATACTTTGACATATGTTGTCAAAAATCTTTTCCTGTTGTTGTCCCATGCATGGATTTCATGTCCAATATTTCTTCTGTACATTCAAACTGGAGTCCACTCCACGGATGAAGATGGCGAGCTGTGCAGTGTCAGTCGTGTCACTACTTTTATCGACAGCAAGAGAGTAAGCAACAAAGTCTTTGCCTTTTTCGATCAGCTGTGTTTTCACATCAGTGGCCATCTCACAAACTCGACCAGCAACCGTAGTTCTCCTAAGGCTTACATTTGCAAACAACTGCTTTATGTCTGACCACAAGACGTCACACACTTTCATCATGCAGCTCTTCAGAAACTCTCCCTCGGTAAATGATCAGGCTGATCTGGTGATCTCCTCTGCCACAATAAAACTTGCTTTCACAGCAGCTTCACTTTGTGATTTTGCTTTGGTGAAAAATGTCTGCTGTGATGTTAGATTTCTCTTTAATTCTTCTACCTTCTGTAGCTTCTGCTCTGCATTCAGGTTTTTCAACTTGTCTTTATGCTTAGTCTCGTAGTGCCGTCTCAGATTATATTCCTTGATCATAGCCACATTATCTCCACAAATTAGATGCACAGGCTTACCGCCAATATCAGTAAACATATATTCATCCTCCCAGCGGCTTTGAGAGGCTCTGTTTTCAGAATCAACTTTTCTCTTGGCCATTTTAAAGACTAGCTTTGATTTAAAATTAAGATTGTGCATCTACCAACAGAGCTTGATTGATATTACATAAGTGGGAAGGAGTGATGCAATATCCGGGCACTACACTACTTTATGTGCCAATTCAAAATGAGCAACAGGACGTTGCTAGGTTACTGTAATGACAAATATCCACACACTATATATACAACTTTCATTTTTGCTTATTCTCACAAAAGGCGGCTTCGGCCCCCTCCCCCCACCGACGGAGGGTGGTTGAGGGTGTACGCCAAATAGGTGTGACCTGTTTCAATCCCTTACACCGGCCGTCCTGCCCTCCCCTTCAGACGCACCGAAAGGCTGTGGGGATCCCCCAGAAGCAGACCAAGACCGAGAACATGAAGATGAAAGGTCTATTGCGGCTTCTCGGGTGTGAGTGAAACAAAACAACAACAACGCTTATTCTTATCTCTCAGGCAGCCTTTCGTTCGGCAAGGTTGCTACATCAGGGAATTTGATTTGCACTTCATATCGCCGGGCCATTAAAAATATTTTTGCCTAAAATTCTCTCATGGGCTGGATATAATTTTACGCCGGGCTGGATGTGGCCTGCGGGCCTTGAGTTTGACACCTGTGCACTAGCTATTTCTTTAGCATTCACTGGGTATCTCTTTAGCATTAACTAGCTATCTCTTTAGCATTCACTAGCTATCTCTTTAACATTAACTAGCTAGCTATCTCTTTAGCATTCACTAGCTATCTCTTTAGCTCTAACTAGCTAGCTATCTTTTAGCATTCACAGGTATTTCTTTAACATTCACTAGCTATTTCTTTAGCATTCACTAGCTATTTCTTTAGCATTCACTGGATATCTCTTTAGCATTCACTGGATATCTCTTTAGCATTCACTGGATATCTGTTTAGCATCTGCTGGATATTTATTTGTATTCACTGGTTATTTTTTAACCTCTGCAGGCTATTTCTTGAGCATTCACTGGGTATTTCTTTATAAACACATCTGTAGCATTCTTTGGGTTTTTCTTTAGAAACACATCTTGCTTTAGAGACATCTTTTTTTAGAAACACATCTTGCTTTAGAAACACATTTTGCTTTAGAGACACATCTTGCTTTAGAGACACATCTTGCATTAGAGACACATCTTGCTTTAGAGATACATCTTGCTTTAGAGAAACATCTTGCTTTAGAGACACATCTTGCTTTAGAGACACATCTTGCTTTAGAGACACATCTTGTTTTAGAGACACATCCTTAGAGAGACATCTTGCTTTAGAGACACCTCTTTAGAGACACATCTTGCTTTAGAGACACGTCTTGCTTTAGAAACACATCTGAAATTGCACTCACATGGTATTTTTTTTAGAGACACATCTGGGTATTTAGCAATCACAGTATACTTAGTAGTCAGATTGTATTTTTTAAGAAACCCATTAAAACATTCACTGGATATTTAGCATTCACTAGGTATTTAGTAGTAACTGCATTCACTAGGTATTTAGTAGTCATTGAGTATTTAGCATTCACTAGATATTTAGTAGTCACTGGATATTTAGCATTCACTAGGTATTTAGTAGTCACTAGGTATTTTGTAGTCACTGGGTATTTAGCATTCACTAGGTATTTAGTAGTCACTGGGTATTTAGTAGACACTGGTATTTAGCATTCACTAGGTATTTAGCATACACTGGTATTTAGTAGTCACTAGGTATTTAGTAGACACTGGTATTTTTTTAGCATTCACTAGGTATTTAGTAGACACTGGTATTTAGTAGTCACTAGGTATTTAGTAGACACTGGTATTTTTTTAGCATTCACTAGGTATTTAGTAGTCACTGGGTATTTAATATTTGCTGGGTGTTTCTGTACAAAGGTGTTTATTTTTAATGATATTTTAACAGAATATACTGCTACTACAGAACCACTACTAACAGAATATACTGCTACTACAGAACCACTACTGAGCAATGGTGCACTGGCTAGTAGTTTATTTAAATATGTATTATTTCTCTGAGAATCTCATCAACATAATGAAGACAGATTGTTAGGTGTTTTAAGTGCAAACAATTTAGAGTCAAGCAAATCCAGTAGGAGAATGAGATTAATTATTTTTTTAATTTTAAAAAACATGGTAAATAATATTTATGATTTCAAGAACCTGGAGCTCACTTGATAAACGCACTGCTCCAAATTGTCAAAACTCTTTCATTTTTATTTAATTAATTTATATTGAATTTTATTTGTATGTTTTGGATTCCCCCGTCCCTTCCTCTGTCAGATTATTACAGTAATGTAAATTCTTTATAATTTTTTACTTTGTAGTCTTTCACTAGTCTAACCCTCTTAAATACTCTTTCATTGTTTGGTTTGAAATATATAAATCTGCTAGCTAGAACATATTGATTCATGAAAAGATGAATTTTTACTCAGTTGTTTTTTTTTGATGGTATAAATATGTAACAGCAAAATAAATGTTACGGTTGGAGGGTGAGGGTGGGAGCATTTCTGTCACTAAATAAATTTATTTATTTTTACAGTTTAGCGATTCAGAGTAGAAGAATTTAAAGTAATGGAATTCAGAGTAGTAGTATGGCAACTAGCTAGATAATTATCTGGTTATTGACATTAATGCTTTTATTTCCTAACAATAATGTAAGTGGCCATTAATAAAACTGGTAGAGTAAGACTCTCTTGTAAATATACTGTTTGGAAAATAGTGGTAATAATTGAATATAATTACATGCAGTCTTTATCATAGAATCCTTGATGAAGAAATATAATTACAGGTGCAGTCTTTATCATAGAATCCTTGATAAAGAAATATAATTACAATATTATTTATAGCAATATCCAGTATAGATATTTAATTACAGATGTGTTGTTTAAAATTGTATTCTTGTCAGAGAAATATTATAATGTGTTTAGTGGTAGCCCTGACAAAGGAATATAATGACAGGTGTTATAGCAATATCCTAGATAGAAATTTAATTACAGACGTGTTTATAATTGTATTCTTGTCAGAGAAATATTATAATGTGGTGTTTATAGTTTTATTCTTTACTAAGAGATATTAATGTATAGTATAAAAAATATAACCAATAAAACATTGGAATGAGATTATAGAAGCATTCATTGTAAGGGAGCACAAATACTCTATTATAGAAGCAGTCATTGTAAGGGAGTACACATAATGGTGAGGTGTTTGAGGTAACACATATAATCGTTACAAAAAATACTCTTTTTTCCTTTCACATATTTGTAATATTTCTAACTACAGTTAGGATTGTTTGTCATAATAAATAAAAATATAGTTACCTTAGGTGATTTTATTTTGGTCTTTTTGCTAAGGAAAACCAAGACCTTGAACCTCACAGAAAATTAGAAAAATGAGCCTCTACTTGTTGTAGATACATTCAATTAGGATTAGGATAAATGCAGATGAGCTTGTTTCCATGAACTTTTTATTCTTTTTTTGTTTTTTCCATGTTCATGCAACACTAACCTAGTAAATGGTCATACTGATTGCTGTCTTTATTTCATACCATGTTCTTAAAATGTGTAGTTTTGTTGTTTTGATTTTACTTTGAAAATTGCTTTTTGGAAATGATTTTGCATGTGAAATGCATCTTGGCATGATTAAATGTTAGAGTGTTTTTAGTTTGTATTTATATCATGTTAAAATTCATCAGAGTTTAAAAATGGAAGAAGGTGTATTAAGAATATTTTATCAGTGTTGGCTTAACACTCATATTAATTTGAAGTGTAATTTTCTTCATTGAAACAATTAAACTGTATAATGAGAGATACCTTTATTTAGAAATATTCATTATCTGATTAATTTTCTCAATTGATTGATTTATTTTGGCATTTATTATTTCTTTATATAATTGTATAAAGTATCAGGGATTTAAAAAATTTTTTAACGTTAATTGTTCAGTAATCTGTGTGCTTGCTGTCCATCCATTTATAGAGTATTGTATTATTGTCTGAAAAATTATTTGGTAGAAATGTCAACATTAAGCAGATTTTTTAATTTATGTTCCATTTGTTGTTTGCTACTTATTTTCAGTGTACATTCAGTCTATTTCACTTTTACATTTTTATAATGCATATCCCACTTGCATTAAGGTTTGTAAGAATATGACATTATATTTGTGTTTGTAATGTCATAAGTACGTATAAGATAATTTAGAATAAAGGAGTAATGCAGTGTGTTTATAATAGCATAAGTGCATAAGAGCTAAGAAAATTTACAATAAATGATAAAGCAATGTATGTTTGCAATGGCATAAGTGCATATAAGTAAATTTACAATAAATGATAATGCAATGTATGTTTGCAATGGCATAAGTGCATGTGAGATAACAAAATTTACAATAAATGATAAATGCAAATTATGTTTGCAATGGCATAAGTGCATGTGAGATTTTTAAAAAATCAGAATATATAAGTGTAATATGTGTTTGCAATGGAATAAGTACATATAAGATAAGAAAATTTATAATGAATGATAAATGCAATATGTTTTTGCAGTGGAATAGGTGCATATAAGAAAATTTACAATAAATGAATAAGTTCAGCGTGTGTTTGCAATGGCATAAGTATATATGAGATAAGAAAATTTACAATAAATAAGGGTTGCACCTGAAACCCTTTATTTTCCCTATACTTTATAAGTTTGAAACTTACCAATAGTGCTTAAAAAACAGACTTCATCTGTCTTTATTCCTCGCTTTAATGGTTTGTTTTCATACTGTATGTACCTAAACTTTCACCTATGGTACTTTTATGGGACATGTCATCTTCAGATGTTTTCTGTCCTGATTTGCTCCAAAGGGATTTGCTTCCCCTGACATTATTCTGGGGTCCTAACCTCAGCTGGATTCCTCATTATTGAAGTCCCACCAAACAGGGTGTATCAGAGCATCTTATAATAATAAAATTCTTTTACATTTTGTTACTATAGTAATTATTATTACTATTGTTATAATTAAAATCCTTAAATGCAACCAAGCTCTCCTGTTAGCGCTTTTAATAGGATAAATTTGAGCAAAGTAAATATAGCCTATCTTTGTTTCCTTTGTGACAAGGGGAATAATTGTGTAAGCAAAAGTAGGCAAGTTGTCTTGTTCTCATTATAAAAGGAATATACTTAGATATTTGTAACTATTCTCTTTTGTTTATTCAACAGTCACACAATATAAGAAATTTAGACCAGTCGTTGCTTTCTTAACTACTGAAATTAGCCATTGAGTCAAAAAGGGCAGTCAGGACAGAATTTGCTTAGGGCAAAGACAAAGAAAATTTCTTTTTTTATGTAACCATAAGAAAATACTGGCAAAAAGTCATGATTTTATTGATTGTGTTCCATTTAACTCACATTTAAAATCACAGTTATACACAAACTATTAAAAATATTATTGCTCTCTAGATAGATAATGTGTTTGATATGCCTGGTGAAATACATTGAAAGTAAACTGTCACTAATATTTCCCCCTGTACATGCTAATAAACATTATTTTTATTTTTTATTATCACTGAAAACCTATCCACTAACTCACCTTACCTTCAGTGCCTTGCTAATTTTTAAAACCGTCATTTTTTTGAAAGAAAGGAAGAAAGAATGTTCTTTGCCGTTAGTATATTTACAGCATATATAGATTTCTTTTTTTTTAAATTTTCACTTTTCTTTTCATACTTTACCTAATCTTCTAATTTATTATAATCTTGTTTATTTTTTTTGGTAGAAATAATGACAAATCTTTTGCTTGTATGCTATTTTTAATTGCATGATTTTAGTAAAAGT
>CM054181.1:0-110000 GCA_028829895.1 Sinotaia quadrata | reverse complement strand
CCCCTATGTTGCATTAAAGTAGTCATCATATGATTATTTCTTGACTTAGACTCTCCTTGTTATAACAATATAAGGTCAGATAAGTTTACTCTTTTATCAAAATCACATCTTGGCTTTTATTATTCAGCAAGAAGGTCAGATATGCTAGAAGTTTACTCTTTCATCAAAATCAAGTTCTTGATTCTTATTATTCAACACAAAGTTTAGATATGTTAGAAAACTCTTTCATCAAAATCAAGTTCTTGACTCTTATTATTCAGCACAAAGTTTAGGTATGTTAGAAAACTCTTTAATCAAAATCAAGTTCTTGATTCTTATTATTCAGCACAAAGTTTAGGTATGTTAGAAAACTCTTTCATCAAAATCAAGTTCTTGATTCTTATTATTCAGCACAAAGTTTAGGTATGTTAGAAAACTCTTTCATCAAAATCAAGTTCTTGACTCTTATTATTCAGCACAACGTTTAGGTATGTTAGAAAACTCTTTCATCAAAATCAGGTCTTGGCTCTTATTATTCAGTACAAAGTTTAGATATGTTAGAAAACTCAGAAGTAAACTAGAAGTTTACTCTTTCATCAAAATCAAGTTCTTGACTCTTCAGCACAATGGTCATATCTTCTAGAAGGTTACTCTTTCATCAAAATCAAGTCTTGACTCTTCAGTATGAAGGTCAGATCCGCTAGAAGTTAATTCTTTCATCAAAATCAAGTCGACTCTTCAGTACAAAGGTCATATCTGCTAGAAGTGAATTCTTTCATCAAAATCAAGTCTTGACTATTATTATTGAGCACTAAGAAGGAGGTACATCATTAGTTTCTTCACTTACTGCTCATTATTTATATTCAGTAAGTTTTTCCACTTCCTGTAAACTATTTATTTATTCTGTAATTTTTCCACTTCCTGTAAACTATTTATTTATTTTGTAAGTTTTTCCACTTCCTGTAAACTATTTATTTATTCTGTAGTTTTTCCACTTCCTGTAAACTATTTATTTATTCTGTAAGTTTTTCCACTTCCTGTACACTATTCTGTAAGTTTTTCTACTTCCTGTACACTATGTAAGTTTCACATGTGACTGGTTTTCATATCCATTGGACTCTCTCCCCATTGTGCATGCATGCAGTGAAATTAAAAAAAAAAATGTATTTCTTTACTAATTGTTTTTAGAAACTATAAATGCTTTGCTTAGACAAATTGAAGCTAATTTATAGCCTGGAATGGATTAAGATGATTTTGAACATTTAGTAAGTGTTTTACTTGAATATGTATTCAAAAAGATGTCCTACTTTAATGAGCATTGTCTTTAACCACTTAAATTGTTAGATTGTAGGGTTATTTTACAGAGCCCAGGCTAGAAACACACTAAGTCTGTACTTACCATGTATGTGTGCCCAGGATGCTCACCCCCGCCTTTCCTGCTAGTGGTTTGGGTGCTGTTGTCGGTGTTGTTGTTGTTGTCAGCGCTGATGATGTTGTCCCTGGCATCCATAGGGTTGTGTATAGATGCTTGTTGGTGGCCAATATAGATGGTCTAGTATGAGTTGGATCATGTCTGCAATGGGGTGGTTGAAAAAACCCCAATACATTTACTGATTCTCACTGCACCTTTGCCATTGTTGTCGATGGTGTCGGTGGTGGCTGTTGTGGTGGCATTGATATTGATGTTGTTGCAGTTCCTGTTGGCGCTGTGGCTGTTGTCGTCTGATGCCTGGTGGTGGGCATCGTCGTTTTGTTTTGTGGCTTTGTTCTGTGTGGTTGTTTGGGTCTGTTGTCATCATTGTCGGTGTGGTTGTTGTGGCAGCCCTTGGTGGTGTCTCTAGTAGTGGTGAGAGTGCAGGAGCCACTCCTTTGTTTGTTGTTTTGGCGATGGCTTCTGTGAGTTCTGTCTGTCTTCTTTAGGAGGGTCTGCTGATTTGATATTCCTTTCCGTTTTGTCTTTCTTCGTCTTTTTCGTGTTTGGGTGTTTTCCTGTGCTTTTTGATTTGTCGTCGTCGTCATTGTTCGTAGTTTGTGTCTCTCTGCTTTCTGGAGTGGTGGTGCGAGTTTAAGTTTCCTTGTTCTCTGTGGTGGTGGTGAGGGTACTGCAGAAAAATGTCTCGCTAATGCTTTTATATTCCCTACACTTTCTAGAAACTTCCAGAGAAACAAACTCGTGTTATCATGGCTGCCTATGCTATTTTGGTGCATTCACTCTATGGTGCATCCCTTAAGAAAATAGTTCCTAATTAAAATCCTATTTAATAATTATTAAAAGATTAAATATACTACCTACTTATTTCTAATTTAATTAACTAATCCTAACATAAATAAATAAACAAATGACTTTAATTATTATACTAAAATTACAAAATAAGCATTCACACTCTAACATTCTGACATAGCCTGAACATCATGCCACATGTGCTCATGAACACACTGTAAAAAAAAACAAAAAACAAACCAACAAAAAACGTAAAGAATGTCAAAGGGAGGTAAGAAAGTAAATTAAAAAATAATTATTTTCATGATTACTCTCCCTTCCCACCCCCCACCCCCCGTGACAGTCTTTAACCACTTAAATTGTTAGATTGTTTAGTAAGTGTTTTACTTGAATATATTCAAATAGGTGTCCCACATTAGTGAGCATTGTGTCTTTAACCACTTAAAATGTTAGATTGTTTAGTGTTCACTTTTACTCCTTGGACAAATACATGCTTTGTATTTTCACTTATTTTAATATACCAGTACATTTGTTTCATATTATTTTGGTGAGTTTTAAGGTGTCTAGTTATATTTTATACCCTAATGCATTGACATTTAAAGTGCTTAAAATTTGTTAAAATCTCATGTCTGTAGTAGTAGTAGTAGTAGTAGTAGTAATACTGGTGGCATCTTAGTAGTGATCACATGTATTTCTGCTATTGCTCCATTTTCATTTAAAGTGATTAACTGACATAGCTCTTTGTTGATTTTATTTGAACTGGAATCACTTTTGTTTTTGAACTGGTATAATTTAAGCTTGATTTCTGTGAATGTTTTCTTTAATACCGTGCAGAGTTAACTTATAAACTGATTTCAACTACGATTTAAAAAAGATAAATTAGACACTCAAAGAAACAAACAAGCAAAATGCCTAACACTTTCTGTCCTTAGACCAAATGCGTGATGGTATGGAGATAGACTCATCATCTCTAATGGAAATCCAACTGGCTCTCTACCTAGCACATGAAGCTGTAAGTGATATCTGGCACTGAATGCTAGGTTGTATGCTTCATCCATTCATTGTGGTTTACTTTGCACACCTCTCTCTACTTCTGCAGGTTTTTGTAGTCTTTTTAACTTTCTGCTCAATCCTAATCACCCCTGATCATTTTCACAACATCCTGTGTATATCTTTAAATAACTTTTAAGCCTTTGCACATTCCTATTTGACTCTTTCTTTTCCTAAATTTCACTTCATGCTCCGTTCTGTCTTTGCAAATGACTGTCTATCCCAGCGTAATGTTGCCTTTCTTTCTTTGCCACCACCATATCCTGTGTATTGTTAATAATGCCTCTTTATTTTGTTTTTCACCATTTCCTGTATATTGTTAATAATGTCTCTTACTTTCTTTTCAACCATATCCTGTATATTGTTAATAATGTCTCCTTACTTTCCAAGGATATCCATTATATGTTAATAATGTCTCCACATGACTCTACTTATTTTAATTTTTTTATTAATGTTTATTCACTGATGTCATGTAATTTTGTTATTTCCCTTGTTAATTAAGATTTTAGGTTTTTAAATAGTTATTCATTCCAATTATCGTTGATTATTCTGCTTGTCAACATCCACAGGTTAGCACAATCCTTAAGGTTCACAATATCAAACCTCACTGGATGTTTGCCTTGGATAATTTGATTCGCAGTGCAGTGCAAGCAGCCATCACTGTTCTCTCACCAGGTCAGAAAATAAAGCTTCATTTTATTCTATCATTTATTATTGTTGTCAGACCTACTAACCATCTAGTTGGTGCTATCAACTGTATCTGTTTAACTGTCATCTTGCTATCAGCTTTCATTGAAATATCATCTTTCATTGAAATATATCCAATAGTGCTAGTAATTTTTCTCCATATTCTGCCTTCGAAGGTTTTTTTTTCAAAATACAGACTAAAAACAGACACTGTGGTGCTGATTTTTAAAAATATAATAGTAATAAATAAAAGCATACATATTTTATTTAACTTATTGTCAAACTTGTTTTTATTCTAGTAAATTAATTTTTATAATTTTTCTTTACTTTATTTGTAATCTGTTTTGGTGTTGTAGAGTTGGGGGCCAGTCTTGCAGGTAGTGCCTTGGATGATGAAGTAGTAACTTCGGGTGTGTCTTCAGCCAATTCTGCCGGAAAACCACTGGCCTACAGAAAGATGGCTATGCAAGAGTTCTACAAGGAATATGACAGATTGCAAGAGGACAGTATGAGGTAAGGCTGGTCATATTGGTGCGGATACTTTTCTGGTTGCTACTAGTGCTTGCCTTAATTAAATTCAAATTCATTTTTTATTAATTTAAAAGCAAACATTAGTTTAACTGCCAATAAAATATTTTAGTCATAGTAGACTGTTCTGTCACTCTACACTGCTCTGTCATATTAAACTGGTCTGTCCACTACACTGCTCTGTCATATTAAACTGGTCTGTCCACTACACTGCTCTGTCATATTAAACTGGTCTGTCCACTACACTGCTCTGTCATATTAAACTAGTCTGTCATACTACACTTTTCTGACAGTAATTGCTTGTCACGGAAAGAGGAAGGGGGTGTGAGGGGGTAATCAGCAAATTTATTTTTGTCCCTGTGAATTGTCTCCCCTTGCCCATACATGACCCAACAGGGACGCTCTGAGTTCATCTGCTGGTTAGGGTGAAAGGTTAATTAAATGTGCTGACAGCAAGTTTGTTCCCAATTGCCATCAGGGCTTTTGGCTTATTTTGTGTACATTTTTTCAATGTATTAATGAGCGAGTGGTACAATGTTCATGCTTTGTCAGAGTGTTAGAGGGTGTGAATGCTTACTTTGTAATTTTACTTTTATAATTAAAATCACTTGTATATTTATTTATGTTAAGGTGGGCTAGTTATTTTAACAATAGATAGAAGTTGTAGCTAGTCAGTTTTAGTCCTTACATATAAATTTAGTTAGGAACTATTTTCTTAGTCAATGCACCACTAGAATGAATGCGCCAAAACCGAGAACAATAGCCTAAGCAGTCATAACTAATGAGTTTTTTCTCTCTGGGAGGGAGAGAATATAAAAGGATTCACCCGACCATTTTGAATTAGTGTATGAACGTGTGGCCTGAGTACAAGACGTGTCAGAGCATTACGGCTGTTTGCTACTACACGAATGGGCTCCACACAAAGGCTTATTGCAAATTTTCCACAATTTGAATTTGCCTAGAATGTCTCCGCTTCAGTGGACAATGTAACATATTAATGTCTTGATGCGAAGAGTTAATGACGTTAATTGTGGCACCTAAAGACGACATTTTCATCACTCAACCCTCACAACTGCAATCTTTGCGCTCTTCAGCGAAAGACTGGGTACTTTGGTCTTCACCAGCCTTAGAGATTGGCATTTTTCAGTGCAACCTTATGGTATGTCGTGTGTGGGACTTGTTTTCATTGTTACACGGATCCCATTCATCAGTGCGGCCATCCCATTCATCAGTGCGGCCGTGCCTACGTCCTTCCATTGACCCATCGTGTCAACGGGTTGGCGAGTTCGTTCATCAACGCGAAAGGGCCTCCGGGTTCATCAGCCTGCGTGCCAGTCAACGAGGCCTGACGGTTCTACAACCTCAACTCGTCATATGTACTACGTACATTATCTGTGGTATCATCGTGATTTTCTTTCTTCATCAGTTTATTGGCCAATACCACTACGTTTATTTTTTCGTCACGCAGACGTGCGTTTTCTTTTCTTTGACATTAGTAAATAGGTTAAAGTAATTCAGGGTGCATTCATTTAGGTAGGTTAGTATAGTTTATTAATTATTTAGAACCCTATTGAAACATTATTGACACTTCTTTATATAAACATTTATGATTGATATAGGGTATTTACCCTAAACTTTTTACAGACATTTAATTTAAGTGGAGATAATTTTAGTGTTTATCTTTTGTGGTGGGCTTTTACCCACAGATTGGTATTAGTAATTTTTGATACTATTTGATATAGTATCGCGGTTTTCACCGCGGCTCTTTTTAGTGTTGCTATTTGCGGTCATCACCGCTCTTTTCCGTACATGATTTGATAGTATTGTGATTTTCACTACCAGATATAGTATTAATTCTGCTTGTCATTTTATTTCATTTATCATACCCATTGTTCTTTCTTTCTTTCTTTTTTCCCCCCTATCCCATGAATGTTGCTGAGTGGATGTATTTTTTTGAATGAATGACTAACACCGTACAAGAGAGTTAGCCCCCAAGTTATTAGAATAAATTTCTTCTTTTTTAACTCTTCATCAAGAGTTGGGTTTTTCTCTCTCTCTCTGTGGTGCAAGTGCGGTGCTACGGTTGTTTGTTTGTTCATTCTGTCCGTCCCTCAAAATACATTCATCCCGCATTCATACATACACGCTGATTTTCACACTTTACCCCACATGCAAAATAAATATATTTCCCCACAAGACCAACGTGGTATTTGCATGTGAGAATGACTGTATAACACCTCAAGTCATTTGGTGTGATCCAGCAAGTCACGGTATCTGACCTGACCCCCCCCCCTTTGACCGAGAAGGAGAGAGAAGCCAGCGACAGTCAGACAACAACAACAACAACATAGGCGGCCGTGACATTGCTTTTGTAAACATGTACAGATTTGACACTAAAAAAGTAGCTAATAGGTATGTATTTATGACAGTTCAAGTTAATTAAGAAAAATAAAAGGCAGAAATTTTGATTTGTTGTAATGATGGGATCAGTGGTATTAATCATGCTTAAAATTCAAATTATGTTGTCTTGCTGTTTTAAGAGGGAGGGAGAAAGAAAGAGAGAAACAGGCTGGTTGATTATTATTTTTAAATGATTTTTGTTTTAATTTTTACTGTCAAGTAAGTAATGTCTGAATATTTGTGAGTTTCATTTGTTACATTGACACTATTTTCCCAGAGATTTGAATGTAGAAGTTTTTTGATTGAAAACAAAAATGATGAGATAACTGATTATTACCATGACTGAAAACAGGAATGATGAGATAATCGACTGTTAGTGTTACAATGATTGAAAACAGGAATGATGAGATAATCGACTGTTACAATGACTGAAAACAGGAATGATGAGATAATTGACTGTTACAATGGCTGAAAACAGGAATGATGAGATAATTGACTGTTACAAAGACTGAAAACAGGAATGATGAGATAATTGACTGTTACAAAGACTGAAAACAGGAATGATGAGATAATTGACTGTTACAAAGACTGAAAACAGGAATGATGAGATAATTGACTGTTACAAAGTGAAAACAGGAATGATGAGATAATCGACTGTTACAAAGACTGAAAACAGGAATGATGAGATAATCGACTGTTACAAAGATTGAAAACAGGAATGATGAGATAATTGACTGTTACAATGGCTGAAAACAGGAATGATGAGATAATCGACTGTTACAATGGCTGTAAATGGGAATGATGAGTTAGTTGACTGTTACCATAACTGGAAACAGGATTGTTGGGATAATTGACTGTTACCATGACTGAAAAACAAGAATGGTGGTAAACTGACCATTACCATGACTGAAAACAGGAATGATGAATTAGTCGACTCTTATCATGACTGAAAACAGGCATGACACAACACCACCCTAGTTATTGGTTATGGTTATTATTAAATAATTAATCATGAGGATCTTAATTTATGTTATTGATAATTTTCCAGAGGACACCACTTGTCTCTCTCATTTGGTTGATATGTAGGCACTATAAACGCTTTCTCTCTTCCACAACATTAAAACTTCTTACCAGTGGAAAAGAAATCCGTCTTTTAATCTATATTTAGCAAGCCCCCATCCATCCACTAACTCTCCAACATATGGTTATCAGTATGTGTAAGAAAGTCAATAAATTTAAAAATAAATTTATTAAATCAACACTCAAATATACAAAATATAAATATAATGAAAAGAGCATTGATATTTACATCACTTCACAACAATGTTCGATTAATGCTAGACAATTGTTCAGTTTAACCTAGCATAGATATCAGCAGTCATTTATCTTATATATATATAAAATCAAGTTCATTTGATTTTATTCATCACAGAAATGAGAGTGGAGTTTTAAAGAAATAATTAAAGTCAATGATGTAACCTTTACAATGATGGCCGCTGCCACAAGTACTTGTTCACAATCACGTGGTTTGCACCAAGTCACTGTCTTATTTAGATGATGGTCCAATGTATCCCTTTTAGGTATGTTACACAACTTTTCAGAATCTTTGAAGTGCTCACAAAGTGCACCATGGAGAATCATCCAGAACTTCACATGGAGTGCTCTTGAATCTTCTTGTGCATTACTCAACACACCACGAGGAATGTTCAAAATGATCTTCATGAATTCCCAAGACCACCTTATTGGTTCTCAAACGGAATTCACAGGAATCAACTTACAGCAACATGTTACTGATAAGTTCGCTGACAACACTGGGTTCACACACCTACATAATCTGGTAGAGCACAGTAGTCACTGCTGAAGCGAAAAAGAAAAGGTGCACTTTTCTCTACAAAAGTCAAATTAAGACAGTGTTAAATTTCAGGCATATTTCATCTCTTAACTCCTTTCTCTCTTATATACATTATCAACTTACAAATCCTGCAAAGATTTCATTAGCCTAATAACACACAGCATAAGAAATATAACATCGATCAAAATTCACAAGTATAATGTATAGCATAATCAAATTAGTGAACATAGAAATAATAGTTCAATTACATAAGCATTCTCCAATTCAAATCACAGATGAGTAGCAAACATTTACAGAATATTCTAAATCCATTCTTCCTCTAGCTAAAGATTGCCTTTATGACCGACTCAAGTTATGTTCAAAGTGATTAGAATATAGACTTTCTCCAAAAAGTAATTTTCGGTCCATCCCTATTGGATGAATTTGTTATGTTAAAGTATGAGACTATTAGTCAAAAAATATACTCATCCATTTGTAACCAGTTTGGATTGCAGCAATGATTTCTAGCATATTCTCCACCTGAGTTGTTTACTCCAACTAAAATATATCATCATTAGCATTACCCATGGTCAGGTCACTTTGACATTTAACAATTTATATAACAATTAACAGTTTAGAAATACGGATAGGCAAATTTACTCTGCTACAGAGGGATAATTGACTGTTATCATGACTGAAAACAGGAATGATGGGATAACTGTTATCATGACTGAAAACAGGAATGATGGGATAACTGTTATCATGACTGAAAACAGGAATGTTGAGATAGTTGACTGTTATCATGACTGAAAACAGGAATGTTGAGATAGTCGACTGTTATCATGATTGGAAGAATAACAAGAATGATGAGATAGTTAACTGTTATCATGACTGGAAACAAGAATGATGAGAAAGTTATGTTATCATGACTGGAAACAAGAATGATGAGAAAGTTAACTGTTATCATGACTGGAAACAAGAATGATGAGAAAGTTAACTGTTATCATGACTGGAAACAAGAATGATGAGAAAGTTAACTGTTTCAGTGAATGAAAGCAGGAATGATGGGGATATGAATGATATTTGATTGTTAGCTTGAATTAAAATTAATGATTGTTTGTGGGTGATAGAAACAGGAATGATAAGGGATAGATAGGTGGCTGATTGTTACCTCCATAAATGATTTGGAACAAATCGTGGACTCTTGAGTGGAAATGAGAAGAATTTCATGGGCAGGTGTCAAATATCTGATTGTAACCTTAAATGAAATAGGGGAAAGAGATCTGGTGGTGGATGATTATTTGGGATTTTGCATTTTCGCAGTTTAGCATAATTCATTTTTCTTGTTCAACATCAGAATGATGCAAGAGCTAATGGAGCTGCAAAAGTCTTATCAGCAAATGTTATACAATACACTCCAGGAGAAGAAAAATGCTATCTCACAGCTAAAGTGAGTTTCATTTTTTTGCTATTCACATCTCCCATATCTAGTTTAGTTTAAGGGTTCTGCATAATACTCTGTTGTACTTAAGTGGGCCATTTAGGCTCTGTGTTTACGTTGTTTGTATGTAAAATACTTTGTTTAAAGTTCTATAATTAAAATGTTTTATGTCAAAGCTTCGGTATTTAAGTTTCTCTGTTTTACTGAATTTGTGTTTAAGGTAATGGTATTGTGCTCAAGATTCTATGCTCTGTTAAAGGTGTTTTGATTAAGTTTCGCTTTTTAACACATTGTGTTTAAAGTTCTGTAATTAAGGTGTCATTCTTAAAGTGTTCTATTTGATGCTCCGTATATAAGGTGTTGTTCTTAAAGTGTTCTATTTTGATGCTCCGTATCTAAGGTTCCGTATATAAGGTGTTGTTCTTAAAGTGTTCTATTTTGATGCTCCGTATCTAAGGTTCCATATATAAGGTGTTGTTCTTAAAGTGTTCTATTTGATGCTCCGTATCTAAGGTTCCGTATATAAGGTGTTGTTCTTAAAGTGTTCTATTTGATGCTCTGTATCTAAGGTTCCGTATATAAGGTGTTGTTCTTAAAGTGTTCTATTTGATGCTCCGTATCTAAGATTCTGTATTTCAGGTGTTGTTCTTAAAGTGTTCTATTTGATGCTCCATATCTAAGATTCTGTATTTCAGGTGTCATTCTTAAAGTGTTATGTTTAATGTTCCATGTCTAAGGTTCTGTATTTAAGGTGTCGTTTATAAATTTTGTTTAATGCTCCATGTCTAAGGTTCTGTATTTAAGGTATTCTTAAAGTGTTGTATTTAATTTCCCATGTCTAAGATTCTGTATTTAAGGTGTGTTTAAGATTTTCTGTTTAAGGTTTTATATATAAGGGTCTGGGGTTTAAGGTTTGCATTTAAGTTTTTGTGTTTTAAGGTTTTGAAGGGTTTATGTTTATGGTTCTATATTAAAGTTTAGTATTTACATGTAGGTCTAGACAAATCCTGTTTAAGGTTCTGATTTGAGATTTTGTGTTTAAAGTTTGTTTTGGAGGTTCTCTATTTAAGGTGCTAAGTTTAAGATTTAGTGTTTAAGATTCTGATTTGAGATTTTGTGTTTAAAGTGTTCTTTTGGAGGTTCTCTATTTAAGGTTGATTTGAGATTTTATGTTTTAAGTTTGTTTTGGAGGTTCTCTATTTAAGGTGCTAAGTTTAAGATTTAGTGTTTAAGGTTCTGATTTGAGATTTTGTGTTTAAAGTGTTCTTTTGGAGGTTCTCTATTTAAGGTGCTGAGTTTAAGATTTATGTTTAAGGTTCTGTGTTTAAGATGCTGAATCTAAGAAGCACAATTTTAATGCCTTTTTGCTTGTGCATTCTGTTCACTGGAAAATAGCTTATTTGTTGAAAAGATGCTTGTAAAATGTTCTATTTAAGTTTCTTTTATGTGTGATTCATTTAAGTTAGTTTAAATTAATTGTGATTCATTTAAGTTATTTTAAATTAATTGGAATTTAATTAAGTTAAAACAATTTTGTTCTGAATTTTTAGGCATTTAAAAAAAAATCATGTTTGCTCACATTTTTTCACTTAGCACAATGTAATGGTGAAATCTCTTCACTATTGCAATTTTTACTTAATTTTAGAGTTATACAGGGTGGCCCAAAAGTAGGTTTACAGTTATCACTTAGACTATTTATTTGAAAATTCAACACTAGAACAACGGGAAATTCGTTATACCTGTTAACATAAACATAAACATAAACAACTTTATCTCAAAATGTCCTCCTTCAACATTGCAACATTCTTCAAATCTCTCCAGGACACTCTGACACACAGTGTAATTCTATACTTACTTTTGGGCCACCCTGTAATTACATTTTTATTTTTGTAACATTTATCATTTGGTAATTACTAGAGGACTAGTAGCAAAAGTCTAGGTTAAAATAGTCCCCTATGTATATCAGCTATTAATAAAGTTTGTTAAGGACACTGGTTTCATTTATAAATTACTTGGATGACAGTTGAAAGATTTCTCTCTCTCTCTCTTGTGTTCATAGTCATAATATTAATAATAATAATATAATTATTTTAGTAATAATATTATTGTCATCAAAGTCTACAGTGGAATTCAGTCATCAAAATGTACTGTAGGATTATTGCCAGTGATGTATCAGATGATCTTACACTTTGTAATGGAATTGTCTTTAGTGGTCTTGCACGTGGATAGTAGTCTATAAGTGAATTATCTTGAGTAATTATGTTACGGTCAAAATCTTAAGTAATTTCAAATCTTTGTGATAGTCAAAATCAAAATCTGCAAGTGTATTATCTTTTAGATCTGTATGGTATGATAGTCCACTGAGTCTTCAGTGGAATTAATAGTCATTAGAGTCTTCGAGTGAATTATCTCTAGAGATCTTTATGATGGTCCACAAAGTCTTCGAGTGAATTATCTCTAGAGATCTTTATGATGGTCCACAAAGTCTTCGAGTGAATTATCTCTTGAGATCTTTATGATGGTCCACAAAGTCTTTGAGTGAATTATCTTTAGAGATCTTTATGATGGTCCACAAAGTCTTTGAGTGAATTATCTTTAGAGATTTTTATGATGGTCCACAAAGTCTTCGAGTGAATTATCTTTAGAGATCTATATGATTATCCACAGAATCTCCAGTGGAATTTTATTTATTGACCTGTCAGATGGTCATTAGAGTCTTCATGTGAATTATTTTTAAAAAATCTGTATGATGGTTTCCATTGGCCTTCATTGTCATCTGTTCTTCAGAGCCACTAATGGTCTTGTGGGTATTAATAATTTATCTTTTTGACATATCATGGCTTTTAGCAAATTTTGATTTTGAGTGGTCCATTTTCCTGACATTAAGACATTAAAATATTCAGGAAAACTGCCTTCAGTAGCTCTGTATCACATCTGCATTGTTATCTGTATGACACCAGTGGTTGCCAAAGTTGAGATTTAAATTTTTTTTTTTTTAATTCATTTTTAAGCATTTACATTTTTAAAGATTTCCTTAAAATTTTACAGGATTTTCCAGATTCAGGAGGGCTCCAGTGGGGAAAGAAAAATCACAGGTATTAATGACTTGTGTTCTAGGTATTAAAGTAACTCACAGGTATTAATGAATTGTTCTAGGTATTAAAGTAACTCACATGTATTAATGACTTGTGTTCTAGGTATTAAAGTAACTCACAGGTATTAATGACTTGTGTTCTAGGTATTAAAGTAACTTGTTAAAAACTCACAGGTATTAATTGGAAATTCAAGCATAGCTTAAGTTCATCACTGAATGAAAAGGAGTAAAAATGTTTGATTAGAAATTCAAGCATAGGTTAAGTCATCAACTGAGTGAAAAGGAGTACAGAGAACAGTTTGTGCACTTAGATTAAAACTAAACTCTTTACGTTTTGATGTGTCTTTATCTTCCTTGGTGTGGACTTTGATCATCATGCTCGCTTGAGATAATCTTCTGTAACATATAATGTCTGGTCAGTCTGTATAATTAGGCACCAAGTTTCAAGCATAATAATAAAAATAATAATCTTGTCATCTGCAGTGCAGGACAAGGTGGAAAATGTCAACTCTCTGAAGTGTGGGTTGGTGGCGGCAGAGTGTCCCAAAACTGAGTGAACTTCTCCATCAGTCAGCCACTTTGGCTTGTACTTCTGACCTCAATCAATCCTCAGTTCCTTCTTTGGCTTTTACCTCTGACCTCAGTCAATCCTCAGTTCCTTTGGCTTTTACCTCTGACCTCAGTCAATCCTCAGTTCCTTCTTTGGCTTTTACCTCTGACCTCAGTCAATCCTCAGTTCCTTCTTAGCCTTGTACTTCTGACCTCAATCAATCCTCAGTTCCTTCTTTGGCTTTTACCTCTGACCTCAGTCAATCCTCAGTTCCTTTGGCTTTTACCTCTGACCTCAATCAATCCTCAGTTCCTTCTCTGGCTTTTACCTCTGACCTCAGCCAATCCTCAGTTCCTTCTTTGGCTTTTACCTCTGACCTCAGTCAATCCTCAGTTCCTTCTTTGGCTTTTACCTCTGACCTCAATCAATCCTCAGTTCCCTCTATCTCAATTCTGGTTTGGGACTAGGCTGACAGTCTTTAAAAACAGAAAGCCATAAGCTGGTAGTCCTAGACTGAGACCTTTGAAAGAGTTTATTCTTCCTTAGCTAAGTTCACCTAGCTTTCTCTCCTAAACTCTCATTTGCAACTTCTCATTCTTGTCTAAAATTAAATAAATATTTGGATGGAAACATCATACTATAACTATATTACAATTTTATTCTTTTAGTCCATCATTAAGTACATCGACTTCTTACACAAAGAATTACTTAGTCAACATGCTACTAAATAATTATTATCCAATGAACATGCATACATCTAGCTACAACTAAAAATGTATCACAACATGTCAATATCAATGTACACTGTCCCTGCAGAGAATACATGCACAAATACACAAGGATGAAAAGCCAAGAAAACAAAAAAACAATATCTTTTTTTCTAATGAACTTGAACCAATAGGTTTTTGCAATCTCTTTCACTATGTTTTGTCTAGAAGATACAATTATGTCCATAGGTATAAAAATTTACAATTTTATCATACACATCCCGAGATGAGATACCCCTACTTGTTACATTCCAGCATTTATTTTAAGACCCTGCTTCAGAATTATCCCACCTTATTCTGACAACAGACTGGATGCCCTCCAATTTACCCTTCAGTCTCAATAAAATTTAAATGCTCTTAGCTAAAGCCAACAAATTTTACAGACAGGCAAACTGGGATACAACGCACGAACTGGGAAACGTTTAATCAATTATAACTAATTATGCATTCAATCTTCCTTTCATGACTCTATTGCCCCCACCCAGCTCTTTAGGTCTATCTTGCATAAATAGTCAACTAAGATAATTGATAAATGAATAAAGAGAATTTAATAAAAGTTTAACAAATAACAAAGTATTTAGAGTTCACAATGATACTAGGTCTCATATAATATGCTAATTATTCGATACACGAGATTGCAAATGTTCCAGTTCAAGTTTACCAGACTCTGGTACTTAGCTGGTCATCCTTATTGCGATAAAACGACGCACGCTGAATCCCCAACTGTCGTAGTCGGTTACCTGAGACATGATCTGTCAGTTTCTGTTCAACACTTTGCACATTGTCACCCCTCGTCTGAGTTGTCCAAAACTCGCTCATGACCAATTCAATAGTTGAGCAAAATGGGCATGAAGTTGCGTAGAACACTTACCAAGTGACAAGCAGTCAAAATGACAAGAAGCGTTGACGTAATGCGTAAACATAAGACGCAAGTCATAGAAGAGTCGACATAGACATAGGAAACGTTGACATGAACGAAAACTTGTCGACAAAGACATAGACCCGCTCTGGAAATAAATGAATTCCTATGAGTGATAGTTCCTATAGATTCGCAATCTTAGCACGTGGTGTGAACAATAGCATAGTTATTCCTTGACCATTTTAGTATTTTTACATTTAATAATTTAATATATAATAAAGATACAGTTTCGGTCATGCTCATGTGTGTTAGAATTAATGTACGCAAAAGCTTAGAAATATTTCAAAAATATTTATACTTTACAAATGAAAATTGAAATAGAAGAAATCAAATATAATTTAAAATCACGTATATGTGCATTACAATTTTATTAATATTATACACGCAAATGAATTTAAAATTGTTACAATAGATTTACAAATGAACATGCACAAATGTTCTGCCATCACAATTCAGTTATTTTAGTTTATAGATTATTACATAGTGGGGGTGAGTTCTCTCTCCCTTCAGAGTATGACAATTACATCACTCTTATGTAAGAACTGTGTCCACGAAACAAAAATAATGAATTTTAAGTGAATGCAAGTTAGGAGGTCAAGTATAATTTGACTCCTGTTACATATAGTTTAAAATTACACAAGTTCTGATATGTATATAGATCAAGTTTACACAACTTCCAATATATATAGTTCCAGTTTACACAACTTCTAATATATATAGTTCCAGTTTACACAAACCTCAAAACTGGGATAGACAACACATTTTTTTGTCAACGCAAGACTTAAACTAATCCTTTTTAAATAGCTCCAGACAACTGCACATCAATAACCATGCCGCCTGTTGCTTTATAGCTAGTGATTCATCAATAAACATACCACCTGTTGCTCTATAGCTAGTGATTCATCAATAACCATGCCGCCTGGTGCTCTAAAGCTAGTGATTCATCAATAACCATGCCAACTGTTGCTCTATAGCTAGTGATTCATCAGTAACCATGCTGCCTGTTGCTTTATAGCTAATGATTCATCAATAACCATGCTGCCTGTTGCTCTATAGCTAGTGATTCATCAATAATCATGCCACCAGTTGCTCTATAGCTAGTGATTCAGACAAACAACACTGCACACATCATCACTTCTTAACTCACTGCTCATCCTATAGGTCTTGGCGTTCACTTAACCATCAGTCAGACAACCTTTTTCTCTCTCCATCCTTCTGTCTATCTTTCACTCAGTTAAACACTTTACAAATAACTAATAAGCATTTTATCATAAATTTCTGAATTAAAATGTGGAAAAATTTCCCATCATACAACAATATACTTGTTAAACATTTTTTCAGAGAACATGAAATATAAAATAATACATTTTAACTTACCATTCATTTTTATACACAAATATAATAGATCCTAATTTATCAGTTAGTAAAACCATAAACATAATAGATTCTAACTTATAAGTCATTGTGATCCTATAAAGATAATAGATTCTAACTAAGTCATTGTGATGCTATAAAGATAATAGATTCTAACTTATAAATCATTGTGATGTTATAAAGATAATAGATTCTAACTTATAAGTCATTGTGATGCTATAAAGATAATAGATTCTAACTAAGTCATTGTGATGCTATAAAGATAATAGATTCTAACTTATAAGTCATTGTGATGTTATAAACATAATAGATTCTAACTTATAAGTCATTGTGATGTAATAAACATAATAGATTCTAACTTATAAGTCATTGTGATGCTAAAAGGTAATAGATCCTAATTTAGTCATTGTGATGCTATAAAGATAATAGATTCTAACTTATAAGTCATTGTGATGCTATAAAGATAGTAGATTCTAACTTATAAATCATTGTGATGCTATAAAGACAATAGATCCTAATTTAGTCATTGAGATGCTATAAAGATAATAGATTCTTACTTTTAAGTCATTGTGATGTTATAAAGATAATAGATTCCAACTTTGAAGTCATAGTGATGTTATAAAGATAATAGATCCTAATTTAGTCATTGTGATGCTATAAAAATAATAGATCCCATTTATGTCATTTGCTCTAATTCTAGATACATTCAGCAGTTCTGACATGACTCACTTTTTTGGTTTATAAAAAAGAAAATAACCATTCCAGTTATCAACCCATCTTTTACAACTTACAGATGCTGACACTAAAAGGTCAGGTTCAGTGATTCAAGATCGGGATTTGGTATCTTGGTTGGAGCAGAACCATTTTGATCAAGACACAGTGAATTCTGTAAGTATATAAATTTTTTTATTATACTTTGCTTAGAATCAGTTTTACATAAAAATGTTTTTAGTCTGTTATTGACACTATGTATTTCATGCTTTTGCATCTTGCATGTAGTTCATGTTTCCACAAAAATAATCTTTTTCACGTTAAGATCTTATCTTCCATCCTGCATGTAGTTTCCACGAAAATAATCTTTTTCAGGTTAAGATCATATCTTCTATCCTGCTTGTAGTTCATGTTTCCACAAAAATATTCTTTTTCAGGTTAAGTAAGATCTTATCTTCCATCATACATGTAGTTCATATACTGGAATGCACATTTCCACAAAAATAATTTTTTCAAGTTAAGATCTTATCTTCCATCATACATGTAGTTCATATACTGGAATGCACACGTTTCCACTAAAATAATTTTTTTCAAGTTAAGATCTTATCTTCCATCCTACATGTTTCCACAAAAATATTCTTTTTCAAGTTAAGATCTTATCTTCCATCCTACATGGTTTGCATAAAAATGAGATGTTGAGTTTTGCTGATTGAGATGATGTCCATGTTAATATTAGTTTTATTTCTTTTTAATATGGGTACTTCTATCTTATCTCACTACCATGCTGTAATACTGGACTATCATGTAAGACCACTTAGCATACTCATTTCCGACTTCACTATGAGCTATAATACTGGACTATCATGTAAGACCACTTAGCATACTCATTTCCGACTTCACTATGAGCTATAATACTGGACTATCATGTAAGACCACTTAGCATACTCATTTCCGACTTCACTATGAGCTATAATACTGGACTATCATGTAAGACTACTTAGCATACTCATTTCCGACTTCACTATGAGCCATAATACTGGACTATCATGTAAGACCACTTAGCATATACTTACTTCCAAACTCACTACCAGCTGTAATACTGAACTATCATCTGAGACCACATATCACACTGTGGTGGAGTAAATTTGCCTATCCCTATTTCAAATATTTTAATTGTTATATAATTTGTTAAATTTCTAAGTAACCGACCTTGGGCATTGCTTATGCTGATATTTTTATGTCAGAGTTGGAGTAAACAGCTGAGGTGGAGAATATGCTAGAATTTGCTGATGCAATCCAAACCAGTTTGAACTGGATGAGTAGTTTTACTTATTAATTATCTCACACTGTTCATAACAAATTCATCCAATGGGGATGGACCGAAAGTTTTTGTTGAAGAAAGTCTATATTCTAATCAGTTTGATTTTGACATAACTCAAGTCCAGTCATAAAAAAGTGATTGTTAGCGTATGATAAGTTAACTGACTGATAAAGAAAGTATGGACTTAGAAATATTTCGTACATTTACTATTGATCTATGATTTGAATTGGAGAATGCTTATGTAATTGAACCATTATTTCTGTGTTCACTAACTTGATTACGTTGTACATTATACTTGTGAATTTTGATTGTTACTATATTTCTTATGCTGCGTGTGTATCAAGCTAATGAATATTGTTGCAGAAATTTGTAAGTTGAGAATGTAAGGAGTTTAGAAATAAAATGTGCATGAAATTTAGCACTGCCCTCAATTTGATTTTTCAAGAGAGGAGCGTGCCTTTTTTTATTTTGTTGTCTTATACCCCCCCCCCTTTTAGACTACTGTGACTAATGTACTCTTACCAATTCACATTATTGTGCAAAACCATAGTTGTCATCAAACCTATCAGTAACATGTAAATTGATTGCTGTGAGTTCCATTTGAGAGTCTATACAGTGGAAATTGAATCTTTAGTTTGATCTCGAGAATTCACGAAAGATTCTTGAACATTCCTCATGGTGTTCTGAGTAGCACACATGAAGATTATTTTAAACATTCCTCCTGATGTGCTTAATAGCACATATGGTGTTCTGGTTCTCCACTGTATGCTTTGTGAGTGCTTCGAAGTTTCTGGAATAGTTGTGTAACATGCATAGAAGGGGTACATTGGACCATCACCTAAATAAGAAAGACATTGACTTGTTGCAAACCGCATGATTGTGAACACATGCCAGCAACAGATGCCACTTATGAAAAGGTTAAGTACATTGACTATAATTATCTCTCTGAAACTCCACTCTCATTTCTGTGATGAATTAAATCCATGAACTTGATTATATATATATATGTTAATTTGATCGCTGATGTCTACACTAGGATAAACTGAACGATTGTCTAGTGTTAATTGAATATTGTTGTGAAGAGATGTAAATGTCATTGTTCTTTTGTTAATATTCATGTTGTATATTTACTTCATTCTCATTATCATGTAACACCACTTAGCACATATTTACTTCATTCTCATTATCATGTAACACCACTTAGCACATATTTATATCATTCTCATTATCATGTAACACCACTTGGCACATATTTACTTCAGTCTCATTATCATGTAACACCACTTAGCACATATTTACTTCAGTCTCATTATCATCTAACACCACTTAGCACATATTTACTTCAGTCTCATTATCATGCCATTACACTGGACTGTCATCTAAGACCTCATAGCACACTTACTATAATACTGAACTATCATGTAACATCACTTAGCACACTTACTATAATACTGGACTATCATGTAACACTCTTAGCACACTATAATACTGAACTATCATGTAACACCACTTAGCACACTTACTATAATACTGGACTATCATGTAATACCACTTAGCACACTATAATACTGAACTATCATGTAATACCACTTAGCACACTTACTATAATACTGGACTATCATGTAACACCACTTAGCACACTTACTATAATACTGAACTATCATGTAACACCACTTAGCACACTTACTATAATACTGAACTATCATGTAACACCACTTAGCACATATTTACTTCAGTCTCATTATCATGTAACACTACTTAGCACATATTTACTTCAGTCTCATTATCATGCCATTACACTGGACTGTCATCTAAGACCTCATAGCACACTTACTATAATACTGAACTATCATGTAACACCACTTAGCACACTATAATACTGAACTATCATGTAACACCACTTAACACACTTACTATAATACTGAACTATCATGTAACCCACTTAGCACACTATAATACTGAACTATCATGTAACACCACTTAGCACACTTACTATAATACTGAACATCATGTAACACCATTTAGCACACTATAGTACTGAACTATCATGTAACACCACTTAGCACACTTACTATAATACTGAACATCATGTAACACCATTTAGCACACTATAGTACTGAACTATCATGTAACACCACTTAGCACACTTACTATAATACTGAACATCATGTAACACCATTTAGCACACTATAGTACTGAACTATCATGTAACACCACTTAGCACACTTACTATAATACTGAACATCATGTAACACCATTTAGCACACTATAGTACTGAACTATCATGTAACACCACTTAGCACACTATAGTACTGAACTATCATGTAACACCACTTAGCACATACTTCCTTCCACTCTCACTACCATACTATGATACAGGAACACTTAGCATCTGACCCTGTGTTCCACTAACATCTATTTTATGCAAAAGTAATCAGTATGTATTATGCCTGTCTCCTCTGTTTAAATGCAAAATCTTCTCAGGGCTCAGCTTAGAAACACTACTGTATTTGAATGAATTCTCTTTGTATATAGGTATGCACTTTTTAGATGATTGCTTTTCTTTTCTTTTGAAATCTTCAAATTCATTTTATTAAATGATTCCAATCTTTTGGTTCATTGCAATTTATTTCTGTCTTTTTTTGGGTCATAGTTGCCCTCATATAAAAGAGAGACTTTAAAAAAAAATTGTGGATGAGGATGGAGAGGATAAACGAGGGCTGTTTTGATGTTTGCTTACACCCTAAGATTTTTTCTGTTATTTCTTGTTTAAAAATGTTTTTAAAAAGATTTGTGAAGAGGAATACACCTTGCAAGATCTAATGGAACTAGTGACTTGGGAAGATTTAAGGCAGCTTAATCTCAGGTTTGTGATTATCATTTTAAAGTTTATGTTAACGTTCAGGTTAAAGGTCAGATCAGTAACTTGAGTGAGCATGCTAAAGTTCTGCCAATAATCACAAAAATTAAAATACACTAAATAGATTATTTGTACATTTTACAAATGGAAGAATCTTAATTTTTTGAGGATGTTTCTGCATACCTGATACTCTTGTTACAAGAATTGAGTCTTTAATGGTTGATGGGAAAGCCATATAGCATTATGTGGTTTGTTGTGAAAAAGTCCACAATATGAATGGGACATTCTTTGACTTCATCACTGTCATAAGCAATTGAGAAGATGTAATAAATGGTAATACCCTAAACCACAGACATTACCAGTTATCACACAAGTATACAGATTAGTAATAGTAGCCTGTGAGCAAGCAAAGTCATGAATATTGCCATATACAGCAAATTCTCTGTACAGTCATTATGTATATAGTAATTTTCTTGCATCACTTTACTGAATTGTGATTTTTTTTGTGTGGTTTAATTTATGTCAAGTACTACTATTTCTTTTATTTAATTTTTCATTTAATTATACTTATTGTTTTGTTTAGATAATTTAAATTATTTAGATTACTGATGTTATATTTTGCTCTTTTTTTTTGCAGAGGCGGGGTTCGTTGCAGATTATGGCGAACCATCTTGGTCTACAGATCCAAGGAACAGGAAGATGAAGTCTGACGTTTAAGCATTAGTAGTCTTTTTACTTTTTTACCTGTCATATCATGCATGATATGCCTCTCAGGGGCGGAGTGACAGTATCTCTTAATGTCATTCTCACTGGGATCATGAAATACCTCTCAGGGGCAAAGTGACTTTCCCTCAGATGCCTCTCATGATTCTGCAATTTTATAATGGCACTTTCTTAATTTAGTCCACCATTTCCACCAATCACTTTTGTGTAGTTTGTGCCATCATAATTGATAATTTTTTCTGATGTCGCAGTATATTATTTTATTGTAGTGTATTTAACCCAAGACTTGTGATTTCTTACTGATATAGTTTTAATTTCCCAGCAGTCTAACTAGTGGTTAGGGTTAGGTTAGGGTTAACCCTTACTGATATAGTTTTAATTTCCCAGCAGTCTAACTAGTGGTCGGAGAAAAGGTTTTAGTGCAGTTAATAAAGAACTTTGTTCTTACTCCTAATTCTAGTAGAGTTACTACTATTACCACTGTTACTTCTAGAAGAACTACTAGTAATAATTATTACTTCTACTTCATGTAGAACTACTATTTTTTACTGTTCCTACTGTTTACAAGTGTTTCATTTATTTCTAATCAAGGCCAAATATTTAAAACATAATCCTATACATTCCCATTTCATTTGTTTAAGTGAAACATTTAATTTTAGTTTTAATTTGTGAATATAATGAACAATGCAATAAGTTGATATCTCTCTCTAAAATCTCTAGCATAAAGGTGATTTTAAAAAATTACATTGCTACTGGAAATAAATAAACAGTGTAATAAGTTGATATCTCTCTCTCTAGCATAAAGGTGATTTTAAAAAATTACATTGCTACTGGAAATAAATGAACAATGTAATAAGTTGATATCTCTCTCTCTCTAGCATAAAGGTGATTTTAAAAAATTACATTGCTACTGGAAATAAATTAATCTTCATATATAGAGGGCACTTTGAGCCATTGGGTTAGATGTTCATAAAAAATATATAAATTTCCAATAATGATCTTAGACCCCAACCCATATTCAAAAATAGTCTTCATCATATGACATTCATTGTTTTTAACCCGTTTCCTGTCAGGCAAAAAAACGCGCGTCCGCAGCACCAGGTCAGGCACTTTTGGCGTTCAGCGATAATTTCTATGGGTTACTAAACTAAAAAATAAAAAGTGAAGCTAATACTAAATGAATTTTAAAAACGTTAATTGTAAACTATTACATACATATTATAGTCTTTTTAAAAAAATTTTAAAAATTAAAAATATATAAATAATAAAAATTTTTTTTACCTTTTTGTTGAACTTGCGATTTTCATCATCTGTTGTCGTATTCCTGGAGGATTGGCATTGCTCTACACATTTATTTAATAGTCCAAATTGTGTGGAGATGTTTCCTCAATGTTTACAAATATTAATCCAATTTTTAGTCATAATTAGTTGTTTTTTTTAAATCAAGCACACACCACCAAGTACTTTTACTCAATGGCTACAGCACCCGAGATTTGAAAATAGATCTAGAAAAATAGATCGCATCCACGAAGACAAATCATAATGAAGTGAAGAAAAATGTTCCACATATGTCCAGTTCAGTATTTTTTGTACACATAAAAACTATTTCCATAAGAATTTTTTTTACACATCAGTAAAATAAGTCCCAAAAACTGATACATTTCAGTCACCTCTGTATCACGCCACTGTTTGATAGAGACGAAGTTAGAAAGATTTGCACACGATCGATAGTAGATCTGCGGCATAAGTATTCGTGAACTCGACAATTTTTTGCACAAAATTCACTGGTAAAAATGCTTCCAAAATATCGACTTCTCCAGTATTTTCTGCAAATGGCATTTGTATTTCACTATTTCCTGCAAAAGCATGCTTTTCCATGCACCTAGCAGACGCCGCCGCCACGCTTCAACATGACCGGTTTTCAGTTTTTGTAGTGCTGGCCTCGAGGTCAACTGCGTCTAAAATTTCAATAGGGGCTGGTTGAACATTTTTATTTTCTGATAAGAAATCAGATTCATCTAAAATGAATCAAATTCTGACCCAGCTGTGGCTTCAAACTGTGAGTTTCAAAACAACGAAACTTGCCATGGAGATCAACACAAAATGTCTGCGCGTCTTCACAAAGACAGTGGGTTGTATTGAAAAAGCCGCCAATTCAAGCTCATTAGCATACTGATTATAAGTATCCAATCATAAAATTTATAACAGATTGGGTGCGGAAGCCAAACATATCTTTCAATTTTTCTGATTGGTTATTTTTAATGAATGAATGAACTACGCGCACGTATCCGTAAGCCTGTGACACACCGTGAAACGCAGTCAAGGGCTCAGTCACTTCCGGTTGTGACATAACTTGACACCAAGACTGCAAACGGGTTAAAAACAGCTTGCCACAAGACCTAGGTTTTTTGTGCATAGTTAAAAATAGTTCACAACAAATTATTTTCATTCATTTGGTATTAGAAACTGCAATCTAGTCTTGACCTTGATTTAGAAATTATTATAACAGATGACATAATTTTTCATAAGCTATTATCTAGATTGGATTATGTTAATTTTACTAAATTTATTTTCTGAATGAATCAGATTGTTATTGACAAAGCCAAGAAATGCAAAGAAATATTTTAGCAGTCATTTCCTTTATTCTGCTTACTCGTCATTGGGTGTTGTTGAATACTCTTTTTTTTTTATATCAAGAATCACTTAGTCACACAAATCATTTGGTGTTGTTGAATACTCTTTTCTTGTTTTTTTTTTGTTTTTTTTTTTAAATCAAGAATCACTTAGTCACACAAATCGTTTTCCTTAACTAATGGTTTTGGTAATGGTTGGCTTGAATGAGAAATCTTTTTGTAACTTTCTGTTGAACACATAAAAGTTAGAAACAGTATTAATGCATGTTCATTTGTAATAAAAAGAAAGTAATAAAATAAATAAATCTGTACAAAATTTTACATATTACAGTGAATTTATTTAGTGTTGGAATTTTTTCATAGGCATTTTTAATCACCATAAGGAATAAATCTGTAATTTATATTGTATTTTTTCTTATTTAGTTTTTCTGTTCCATTGTCTTTCAGTATTCTCATATATATATTTTAAAACACTTGATGCTTTGAGAAATAATTGCATTTGTTAAATTGAACCAAATATCTCATTGACTAAGCACACATTTTTTGTTAGCTGTAACCATAATAATAAAGAAATGTAAAACATCTGTTCATCAAAAGTAATGCTTAATTGCTTTCATATATATGCCAGTAATATCTGCATCTTCATGGACCACTTGCAGCAACTTGTTACTTGGTGTCACTTTGACTATCAAGATTAAGATGAAACTGTAGCAACTGTTTCTATTTTATTACAGCTTGAGTTTTAAGTTACGTAATTTAACTATGTGGGACTGTTTATATTTTAGTATAGCTTGAGTTTTAAGTTACATAATTTAACTATGTGTGACTGTTTATATTTTAGTATAGCTTGAGTTTTAAGTTCTGTAATTTAACTATGTGGGACTGCTTATATTTTAGTATAGCTTGAGTTTTAAGTTACGTAATTTAACTATGTGGGACTGCTTATATTTTAGTATAGCTTGAGTTTTAAGTTACGTAATTTAACTATGTGGGACTGCTTGTATTTAGACCTTTAAATCTAAATAAGAAATTTGCTTTCAGGAAGCCAAACTTCTCTGTATGGTTGGTGGGAATCTCATGCCTATAAATTAAATAAATGTTTATTGCATGAATGTATCTTTCTTTTATCTGTTACAAGTTACACTGATTTGAAAGTTGTTACCAAGAAAAAATAAGTTTTGTTGATATCTGGATAATGCAAATGAGGTAGTTTTCTTCTTTCAGATATCTTGAAAATGCAATTGAAATAGATTTATTGTTAATGAGAAAGAAGTAGTTTTGTTGAAATGGATATCTTCATAATGAGAATTTGTTTTGATACAGATATATTCATACTGTTGATATTGATGTCTTCATAAATAGAAAGAAGTAGTTTTGTTTATATGGATATCTTCATAATGAAAAAAAAGTTGTTTTTTGTTGATATGGATATCTTCATAATGAGAAAAAGAAAGAAATACTTTTGTTGATACGGACTTCATAATGAGAAAAAGAAATACTTTTGTTGATACGGATATCTTCATAATGAGAAAAAGAAAGAAATACTTTTGTTGAAACAGATATCTTAATAATGAGAAAAGGATACTTTTGTTGATACGGACTTCATAATGAGAAAAAGAAAGAAATACTTTTATTGATACAGATATCTTTATAATGAGAAAAAGAAAGAAATACTTTTGTTGATAAACAATACTTTTGTTGCTACACACATCTTGATAATAAGAATGAATAAGTTTTAGTTCTAGGAGTTGAAATTCAAAGAGAATTAGTGTCTGTTTTTTTTATTGACAGTTTTATCAAGTTACTGAAAATTGACTATTTTTGTTTTATATAATTATCTTGCTAAAGAGAATGAATCAGTTGATAAAGATATATAATAATTAACGATAATATTGATTAGAATATGTCATTATTATTGATAGGACAATTTTGTTAAAAGGGAAGGAATGAATTCTGATAAAGATCATGTAATTATTAGACTCTATTAATTTTGTTCATAGAAGAATTCTGATAATGAGTCAGAATCAATTTTACAATTATAAAGATACAGTTATAAATTATAAAGATACAGTTATGTTAATTAGAATCTATTATTTGTTAGATAGAGAAATATCTGAATGAGACTGAAGCAGTTTTTGCTAGATATGTTAATTAGAATCTTTTATTTTTGTCCATACAGAATTCTTGATGATGGAGTCAGTTTACAGTAATAAAAGCAATAATATAATAAAATAAAACTTATTGATAAAGAAATGGTGTTGAGATAGATTCATTGTTTTAATGGTTATGTCTTGCTTATAAGAAGAAAAATTGTTTCAAGAATTAAATTGTATTATATTGTTTTAAATGGCATTGTTTGCACGTGGCCTATGTATGAAAATGTTACTGGACAAAGGGTACATAGTGATTAAGTCCTCTTTTTGTTTATATATTTATATATATATTATTATTTGCGAATATTCAACTTATTTGAAATTTTGTGTTGTAAGTTGATGCTGGATTATGTTTTTCTCATTTCTTTATGACAGTGATTTTAAACAATTTTTTTTTTAGTGCCCAGTACTCTACAGTAAATAAGTATAACCATTGCTGCTTGTTTTAAAAGCTAACTTTTTACACGAGTAAAGTTTTGATTTACAATTAAAAATACATTTCTCTAAACCATTTCTTATTTTAAACACCCAAGCATGTAGTTAAATACAGATGCTCTCTTATTTAAATGTAATCACATGGATTTATTGCAGGTGCACAATTGTTAACATAAATTGAACTAATATTTGTTTTGGTTCACTTTATATCTCAGTACTAGTGAAGTTAGGTCAGGCTTTATAATGCATTGTTGATAGTTGTTTGCCAAAATACACTGTCAGATAACTGATTGCCTGAACGCATTCTCTATGTATAATGTACTTCCAAAATAATACTGTCCGATAACTCTGTATGTATAATGGATTTCCAAAATAATACTGTGCTTCTTGATGTTTGTGATTGACTGTATTCTCAATTTTATTGGCTTCCATAGATAATAAAGTGGACTGCCCATATAGTACTAAGTCATCAACTCTAAATATTCATGATTGGGTAGGTTAAACTAGGCCATGAACAAATTTGGGCTACATTACATTAAATATATGTCATCAGCTAATATGGGCTACATTACATTAGTCCACCAACTTTTGGGGGCTAAATTATATTAGGCTATCAATAAATTTGGTTTACATTGGTTCATCAACAAATTTGGTTTACATTCAAATTTGGCTAAATTATATTTGACCATAGAGAAATTGGGGTTATATTACATTTTAAAAACTGAGCTGAATGATATTAGGCCATCAAGTAATTGGGCTAAATTAGATTACCAGCAGATTGGGCCAAATTATATTAAACTATGATCCAACGGCCAAATTATATTAAATTTTGAGCCAAGTGGGTCAAATTATATTAAACTGTGAGTCATGTGGGCCAAATTATATTAAACTATGTGCCAAGTGGGCCAAATTAAATTCAACAAATTTGGACTGTATGTTATTAGACCATCTACAGATTTCTCAAGCACTTCCAAATCACCAATAGCAAAAGAATGTGCCTATAAGGATGAGCATTAAACTTATACATGGGAATGTTTTGCCACTATAATATGCAGACAGAATACTGTACACTGCGACATGCAGACTATTGACACCACATTTCTATTTATAGAATAATAATCACTGATATAACTGTTTGGTTATACAGATTTTATTAAGTAAGGGAGTTTACTACTATTCTAAAAGACCCTTTTTGCTCTGCAATAAATAATATCCCAAGGTAGTTTACCAGTTTATTCAAAAAGATACTTTTCTATTTATAGAACAATAGTCATGTGACTCAATATACAAGGAGGGGGTTTACCACTTCATTCAAAAAGACACTTTTGCACTGCAAGCCAAAATTAAAATATCTTTTCCATTTCTGACAAGTTTCTGAAAATGAACATAAGAAATTATAATTATTTTTCTTACTGCTTTCTTTTTCTACTGTTGTTTTAATTTCTCTTTAAAATTTAGGGTGACTTGAGTTTTGCCTTAAACAAGAAATTGAGAGTTTCAGTAAATGCAATATTGGTTTATTTTTGTGGAAAATTCAGTTTTTAGTATGGTTGTAATGCAGAACTTTGCTCAGGAGATTTAAAAAAAAACAACCTGAAATGACTGGCAGTATCCCATAACGACAAGAATACAAACTTTTGTGAAGTAAAAATGCTTCTCTAGAGAAAAAAACAACCACCACCAAGAAAAGTAACTTATCATACATTATTTCTTTGACCACACTTTTTTACTTTTTGTTCTCATTATTTGCATTTGAATACTTGGAGACATTGTGCTGTGATGAATACTCAAAGAAATCACTGTTAAATACTCTTTTATCTGCTTTTTATGTGAAATCTCCGATTTTTAATGCTATTCTTTAAATTAAATGCATATAGAGTAAAAATTATAAATTGTCTACTAAACAGTAACTCTCATGTAAAATAATGTGGACTTATTCATAAAAATAATGCAGCAAAAACTTTAAATTTTTTTAAACAAGAAAAATTGAGAAAGAACAAGCCAAGTGAAATTTTTTATTTTAAATAGTGATCAATTCACTTTAATGTTTACAGTGTACAAGTATTACTTTTCTGTGTATTGGATTATCTTTCATTTTATAATTTAAAATTTTTATTTTAAATAGTGATCAATTAATTCACTTTAATGTTTACAGTGTACTATTACTTTTCTGTGTATTGGATTATCTTTCATTTTATAATTTAAAATTACAAAAAAATACTTAAATGTTAGGACAGAAAAATTGTTGCTAAAAATTATATAATTAAATCTGCAGGTAATATTTTAAACATTAATTACAGTAGACGAAGTATGTAAATCACTCATATTTTTTCATTGGTTCACTCATATTTCCACAAAGAATAATTAATGTTTCCTGCTGCAGACGTCGATCTAAATGCCTTCTAGTTGATAAAGTCATATGCCACTTTTCTTGGATTATCATATTTTTGCTTCTTGTTTTGTTTGCTTTTTTTTTTTTTTTTTAATATAAAGCTATTGTTTATATGACTAATGAGAACCTGCATGAATGTTTTTTTTTTTTTATATAAAGCTATTGTTCATATGACTAATGAGAACCTGCATCAATTGTTTTTTGTTTTTGTAAAGTTATTGTTTATATGACTAATGAAAACCTACATCAATGTTTTTTTAATTAAAAAAAAACTATTGTTTATATGACTATGAGAACCTGCATCAATTTTTTTTAAAAATAAAACTATTGTTTATGTGACTAATGAAAACCTGCATTGATGTTTCAACAAAAAAAATTGGTTATTCCATTTTTATTTTGTATATTAGGACCTTTTGTCTCACAAAAAAGAATAACATTATTTTTATTCTTCTTGCTAAAAGTGTGATACTTGTGAGTTCATTGTTGTTTTCATGTCTTGGACAATGATTTATATCAAATTATCAGCAAATATTGATAAGACATGAATGAACATCTCAGCTTCAGGTTCTTTTCCTTTGTACAATCCCATTTAAAGTCCTAGCATTGAACTTCCTTTAAAATTTAAAAAATCCACTGTAGTTTTAGAGAATTTTCAAATCCTGGAGAATAAAGCCTAATTTTCCATATATCTGCCAGCTCTCATATAAAAAGCATAGAACTTTGAACTATCTCTACTTTTCTTACACCTGCTTGCATTCTGAATATTGCCAGTGTTGAGTAATATTCTGTAGGCAGCCAACTTCTTGCATATTAAATTCTTGATGAAATGTAACATCTCATTGCATTGGACTGGAAGATTCCATGACCTTACTTAACAGTACTCTGAATGTGTGTTCTTGTGGTGACAAAGATCTGATTATTGCTTTCTGTACACTAAATTGTATGCAAGTTCAGTTTCCTGTTGTTGGCTACAAATTTCTTGTGCATGCTTGGTGAAATCTTGTCAGTGCATCCATTTCAGTTGTGTTAAATTCGTTTAACAACACTGCATTGTCCTGTCTTTTATTTTTTGTGACTTTTGTTCACGTTGAGTGCCTATATTATAGAATCTGCTGTTTAATTTGTAAACAGTTTTACTACATAAGATACATAAATTTGTAAAAAGATCACACTGGATATGAGCACCATAATTATCGTTAAAGAATCTACTGTTTAAAATGTAAACAGTTTTACTACATAAGATACAAGAAATAGATGAATAAATTTGTAAAAAGATCACACTGGATATGAGCACCATAATTATAGTACCAGAATCTGCTGTTTAATTTGTAAACAGTTTTACTACATAAGATACAAGAAATCGATGAATAAATTTGTAAAAAGATCACACTGGATATTAACATACATTATTTTTTAACCCAAAGCAAGTGTTTATGGTGATGAGCTGCATGTCATTTGTGAAATATATTTTACACAGACCTTGTTCTGTGGTCATTAATATCACATACTATATTTTACATTCCTAATTATAAAGTTAGACATTTACATACATATTGCTAGTGAAGTGTCCAAAAAGTGGTATAAAATTGTAGTTAAAACTGAAAATTGCTTACAGGCTAAAGGTTATGAAAGTTGTGGACACATTACCATATGTCTTGTGTGAAACAAGTTGTGAATACATAGCTACATATCCTGTGTGAAACAAGTGGATGTGTGGCCTCATGGCCTGTATGAAACAAGTGGATGCACATCTACGTCCTTTGTGAAACAAGTTGATACTTGGCCCATATGACAAGTTGTGGATACATGGCCACATGTCCTGTAAAACAAGTTGATACTTGACCCACTTGTCCTGTGTGAAACAAGTTGATACTTGGCCCACTTGGCCCATATGACAAGTTGTGGATACATAGCCATGTCTCATATAAAACAAACATAAAATGCAGCAATTGCTTAAAATCATTTTGATTTATTTGTATATTTGGGTGTGTGTGTGTGTGTATGCATACATAAGAGACAGAAACAAAAGGGATTTTTTTTCAAAATCCATTATTATAATTTGTCCATGAATTTATTTTATCATTATGGCTGAAATCAACCATGTATGTTAAATGTTATACACTGCACAAAAGTAGGATTACTATTTGTAAAAAAAAAATAATAATAATTTTTAATGTTTTTATTGCTCACTAAAGGTTCTGCGATGAACATCAGTATTATTACTGCTGTGAGATTTATTCCAATATTTGCTAGAAGGCAATATATCCTGTTGAATTGTAGTGATTTCTTTTTCCTTTTTTAAATCCTATTTTTCCTGATATATACATAAGCATTTATCATTCTAATGTCACTGATCGTCCTCAACACCCTATCAGTTGTCTAGAATATTCATTTCTTTCTATATTATAGCACATACATTTACATGTCATTTCTTTCTCTATTCATAGCACATAAATATTCATTTCCTTCTCTATTCATAGCACATAAATTTAAATGTCATGCAATTTGCAGTTGTCTTGCAGAGGGTATAAATGATAACCACAAAGATGCACAAAAGTATTCAGAATTATTGTATAAAATACTGAATGATCTCCCTTGATTTTGGAAATAACCTGTGTGTGTGTGTGTGTGTGTGTGTGTGTGTGTGTGTGTGTGTGTGCGTGTGTGTGCATGCGTTCACAATCTTTATAAGATTGATGCATTAGTTTTGTGACTGTCCCCTTTTCTCATTGCATAGTGACTTCTTCATTGAGTAAAATTTCCACATTGATTAACCTGATTTAAGTGCTGCGAAAGTTACATACAACAATATGTATACACACAACATGCATTCATTCATACACACATTTCATCACTTCCCTTGAATATAACTTTTTCTAGCATCCTCCCCCCCCCCCCCCCCCATTATATGTGAGTACTTGTATGACACGAAATGGGTCAGTGTGAAGCACAACTCACATTCCAGCCCGCCCCCCCCCCCCCAATAAATGTAAAATTTAAATATGCTTGTAAACGGACCAGACCTAACTTTAATTAACCTAAGGATGTTTAGTCATCATCGTGTGCTTTAGCAAACGTGTGTTTGTTTAAATCTGCATAATCACTTTCTGTGCAGTTTTGAGTTTTCAGTTTTTATAGATTTTGAAATGTTTAAGTGACTTTTGTTTACAGATAGTGGGGACAAAACCAACACAATATAATTATAGATTTTGAAATGTTTACATGACTTTTGTTTACAAATAGGGGGGAAAAAAAACCAACATGATATAATTATAGATTTTGAAATGTTTAAGTGACTTTTGTTTACAAATAGTGGTGAAAAAACCAACATGATATAATTATTTTCCCAATGTTTGTCACAAATCAGGCAATTTTCCTCTACATTATTAATTTGTGAAAGAAGGAATACCTTGAGTGATAAATTAGATACAGGAAGTGTGCCACAGCATGTACACATGGGTGGTTTTTCAGACGCTACACTACGGTGTTTTGATCAGCAGTCCCAATCATACTGAAAACTAGATAACAGTTTGGCACGTTTTATTTCTTATTTATTTAAAATGTACCAAGCATTTTGACTTGGATATAGCTATATAGTAAATAAGTTCTTGGAATATATTCAAAACAGCCATTCAGCTCAAAACTATTTTATTGTTAGTTGGTTTAGCTATACCTCCACATAAAATACTTTCTTGAAAGGGGAACTAATATTGCAAAATTTTTATTATCATTTTAAAACTATTTTTTTGCTAGTTGGTTTAGCTGTATCTCCACATAAAATACTTTCTTGAAAGGGGAACTGAGTTATTCATTATAAAACACCACCAACAACAAAATATCTATTGCAATATTTTTTTGGGGGTGGGGGTGGTATTTTAAGAAAAAAGGCAGCATTCAATTGTATTAGTTATAAACAATAACAAAATAATAATATTAAAAATAATACTTTTAAAATTTGTAATCCTCGTGCTTTATAGTAAAAAAAAGTACACTAAGAGAAGTGAATGGGCATCATTCATTCATTCATTGTTTCATTTTTGCTATAGCCTCAGTTATTCTTGCGTGCACATTAATCTTTGTCAAATCCGTACATGCATGCTTATAACGTACTCATTTTCCTCTTACTTTATAGGTAAGGCTTTGTCAAATCCATATATGCATGCTTATAACGTACTCATTTTCCTCTTACTTTATAGGTAAGGCTTTGTCAAATCCATATATGCATGCTTATAAGGTATTCATTTTCCTCTTACTTTATAGGTAAGGCTTTGTCAAATCCGTACATGCATGCTTATAACGTACTCATTTTCCTCTTACTTTATAGGTAAGGCTTTGTCACTGTACAGATGATATGTTTGTGTCCTTAATGGATGCAAGAATTGACAGCATTTTGTGTTTTCACAGGGCTGGGTATTTTAATTTTTAATAATTATTCTGTTTGCAAATATCAGTGTAATAAACAAAACATTTTTATCACTAGATGTAGGGGGAGTTTTATGTTATTTATAGTTCAAATTTATAGTTGAAATTTTTTAACCCTAAATTTAAGTTGATCATCTTGGCTAGTCTTCCTTGTGTAATTAGTCAAACATATACATTTTTTAAAATTAAGCTTACAGTTTCATAATAATTTCTAGTTGTTTGTGTCATCTTTGAGTTCCAAATTCATCCCTGTCACCTATCTTTTGTACTTTTTATAAAAAAAAGTGTTGCCACCCTCTCTTTAGAGATAATCCACTGTAACCAATTCAGATGAGCTTAGGGATCAAATGGATAAGAAGTGCTAATGAATTTACTTTATTATGCTTTTCTGTTGATAAATCTTATTAACCCCCTTTTAACTGGATCCATGGGTAAACTTGTTCAATACAGGCTTTCTTCATAGTTCAAACCCTGAGATAACTCATTCTAAGCATATGGACAGTTTATTCTTTACTCAGGAGGCGATTTACTCTATCTAAGGGTCTAGAGTAGACCAACCTTCCACACATATAAATGAAAGGACAGTAACCATCCTTTGAGAAATTAATTTCTGTCAAGTGTAACATGTTGCTCTCTGTTCAGTACTTCATAGTTATATATCATTTAAAACACAATTAGTGGTTGGGCTATAACAGTTTATGTGGATTTTAACAATAGTTTTCATAGTTTGTAAAGATAGTTTATTCCGAGTTTGTAAAATAGTTTATTCCGAGTTTGTAAAGATAGTTTATTCCGAGTTTGTAAAGATAGTTTATTCCGAGTTTGTAAAGATAGTTTATTCCGAGTTTGTAAAGATAGTTTATTCCGAGTTTGTAAAATAGTTTATTCAGAATTTGTAAAGATAGTTTATTCAGAGTTTGTAAAGATAGTTAATTCAGAATTTGTAAATTATGTCATTTTATATGCAATTCTAAGCTGATGCTTTGATTTTTACTCTTGCCATTTTACATTTCTTTACCAAAATTAATTAATTATTCCTTTGAGAGTTTTCCAAGGTTATTCAATACTAAAGGGATTAAATATATATTTTGAAAATGTAATTATATTAATACATGATTTGATTTTGTTTCTTTGAAAATATGCATACACTCAGCCACACACAAATACAAACACCTATCCCAACCATAATAAATGCAGTCCACAGAAGTTAAAAACCTCACCAGTAACAGGTGAAGCCTTGCTTTGACCTCCAGCATTTCCTTTATTACCAATAAAATATAATAATATGTAAGTCAGCTAATAATTTTGGTTAGAACTAACAGGGTGTATGCAGTGAATAAACATGTTCTACAATGACTAAATTATATCTTATTACAACCATTATTTTATAAGTTTACTTAGATGTATATATGTGAACTATTTCTTATGTCATGAAGACAGGAGTGAAAGTTTAAAATAAACCTGTTCTATAATGACTAAATTATATCTCTTTCATTACAACCATTATTTTATAAGTTTACTTAGATGCATATATGTGAACTATTTTTTATGTCATGAAGACAGGAGTGAAAGTTTAAAAAAAACCTGTAAATGTGCTCAGCAGTGTTTCAATTTTCAATGCAAGGTAGGTTTATAAAACATACGTAATGATTATTAGAAATGTTTGAAGTAGGATTAAATGGAGAAATGTTTGAAGTAGGATTAAATGGAATAGAAAATATGTTGTAGATGAGACAGAAACCTACTTATCAGGCTTAGTATATATTGATTATTTTATCTGGATTTCTGCCAATGTGTATTTTCTTTGGGGTTTTGCATTGTAGTTGTTTTATTAATTTGACTTTACCTTCATTGTTTATGTCATATTAAGACATTAAATGTTAAACTGATAATATTTGGGTTTTAAATTGAGTGTAGTTATTCTACCTGATTTCATCTAAAGAAATAGTGAACACAAGATTGGCTGATATATATGATAAAATGTTTGAACAATCATAATGAATCTCATTTCAAAGACACCATATTATAATCAGTAACTTCAAAGCAAATGTGATTAGGGTTATTTTCTTCATAGATTTTGGTACATTTTGCTATGTGACTAATCTTTCTATAATTGCATCAGCTTAGGATCATATTTTATCTACAATTATTTGCATGCCATGTTCCTCCTCATTCTCACAACTGTCATTTTCAAATAGTTCACTGTATACATGCCATTATTATGCAAAGATTAGCAGCATATCATGCACATAAAAAGATTAGCAGCATATCATGAACATTGCCATAGATATAGAATATGGCAGAGTCAACATTTGATTATTTTAAAGTGCATTATGCTGATAAATTATGTTGGCAAAAGAATACATTTTCCATTCTAGAATTTAAAATGTATGACATGACTACGTCAGCAAGAGGGACTTGTGTTACTTAACATTTTCAAACTAGGAGTAACTTGAGGATCAATACCCAGCCATACAGTATGTGTGATCCAGGTTATATATAAAACATTTCTTATAGGACAGGGGTCACCAACACGGTGCCCACGGGCACCAGGTCACCCGCAAAGACCTTTTCCAAGTCTTCACATTATTAATAATGTATAAAGGCAAACTAGAAGAGTGTATCAAACTGGTAACCCTTCGTATGACTCAGTATCCATGAAGTAGCTCTCAGTATCAAAAAGGTTGGTGACCATTGTTATAGGATATATTCCTTTAATGCTGATTGAAATTTTATTTTTGCTTTTTCTTTATCAAAATATAGCACATTTCTATTTTTTTTTATTTCTTCTCCCCTTCCTCCCCTCCCCCTTTAACAACTCTGAACTAGAAATTACTGCAGTGATTATACATTAATAGAGTTATACACACCATCATAAACAAATTTATTGATGGTGGTGTATACTTGCTTTTGATATGTGAATCTGGTAATTGTTTTCTGATGCTTCATTTACTTTTTTTCTTGTTTTTGTTATTAATGGTGATGACTGTGAAAAGTTTGTAGTTTTTAAAAATTATGATTGATTTGTCGAGATAGCACGGGATTTATTCAAGAAGTTTTCTTGTATATAATAAAAACACACATATTACTGTGAACAGTCACTACTATTGTTGTTTATTTTAAGAGCCAGTATTGTTGCGGTAAATCTCCTTAATAACTTGTATACATATTCTTTTCTTACCTGCCTGCTCAAAAGGTTGACTTTAATAAATAATTAAGTGAAAGAATCAGCTTGATTTTGAATAAATTATTACCTGATAAATCTTACTATTGAAATATATTTACTTTAAGGACAATGTGTAATTATCCTAAAATATAACTGGTCTATCCCAGTTTGATCCATCTACATATTGGTTTACCATAAGCATCAGAATTTTATTTATAAGAATAAAAATAAAGTCAGCTTACATTATTCTGTTATTAGGCTATCAAAGTATTGTATGTTGAATAATTTTCACAGTGACAATAATAATTAATGTCTGGAACTGCAAGAAAGAAGGAACATGCATCTGCAAGTGCCTTGTTACATCATGAGAGGTGTGTTTACTCTGGAGGCTATTTATAACTTGTGATGATTGTTTCCTTCCCCAAGTGGTTGAAGTTTTGCTTGGATTTCATGAGGTTTTAATTAACGATACATATGTACTTGCCTTTTTACTGCCTTAACGTTGCTTTTGCCTCAGAATAATTGCCATTGTCTGGTAGCTTTAAAAATATGTGTGCAACATGTTTACTGAATATTTTCACTAAATTATACTTGTATTATGTGTGTATATATATTGTATTACTTTGTTATTGAATCCACTCCATTGTTGTTACATGAGATAAATGTTAACAAATAAATAACACTTGAAGAAATTTGTGTTTCTGTCAGTGTTGTTACATGAGATAAATGTTAACGAATAAATAACACTTCAAGGAGTTGTTGCTGTCAGTGTTGTTACATGAGATAAATGTTAACGAATAAATAACACTTCAAGGAGTTGTTGCTGTCAGTGTTGTTACATGAGATAATAAGTACACGACATTGGAAACATTTAAAATTCCCGATAATCAGTGTTGTGCAAAAAAAAAGAAAAAGACAATATATAAATAAAATAACATTTGATAGAATCCAACAGTTATTGTTACTGCATCATTCTGGTGTGACAGTGAATAATAATAATAATTAGTGGTGGTGTGTGCCACAACTGCATCCTATGTCAGTGTCACGGTCAATACACAACTACACTCAAACCCACTAGCCCACCATCACTACCCAAATGGCACTTGCACTAAGCTGCACATCATCCATGCCTGATAACAATGAAGTTAAATCTAAGTCTACAGAATGGTAAAGGCACAAAATAAACATTATCCATTTCTCACCTGTAGCGGACACTAGTGCGATAAACCTGACTATACGATATTATAACTTAGTTTTTCTGAATGTTCTATAATCAACTACAGATAAATTTGTCATATATAGCTCACTTAACATGTTGTCAGTGGATCACTGGCTGTAGGCTTTTTTTTAATTAAGTAAACGTTAATAGGTTTATTGTTATTTATTTAGGTTTAACGTTAATAGGTTTATTGTTATTTATTTAGGTTTAACGTTAATAGGTTTATTGTTATTTATTTAGGTTTAACGTTAATAGATTTGTTATTTATTTAGGTTTAACTTTTAATAGGTTTATTGTTATTTATTTATTTAGGTTTAACTTTTAATAGGTTTATTGTTATTTGTTGATTTAGGTTTAACGTTTATAGGTTTATTGCCTCAGAAAGCTGATGATGACGATGATGATCCATTACTTCTTTGCCCCACAGGAATTGCGTTAAAACTTAGCGATGTTCTTGGTTTTTGGTGGATTCCTGTGAGGCCTTCCTCTCTTCTCTGGCGTTCGGAGAGGGCAGCTGCGTTGCGTTTGGATTGTCGTGTCTGCTCCGGGTGTTGTTTGTTGTTTGTTCGTTTTTTTTTCTCAACCTTTTTTCCTGTCGTTGCTGTGATGGTGTTGTTTGGGTGGGTGCTGGATGCTTCGTCGTCTGTCCTGACTGGCTGGTGGGGCATGCCTTAGTCCGGTAATCCGTGGACTAGCTTTCTTTTGTGTGTTGTTGTTGTCACCTCCATTGTTCAAGCTAGGGGGTGGGAGGGGGTGTCTCACAGAGCCCAGGCTGGTAACACACCCTGTCCTCTTCACTGTTGTTGTTGGTGTTGTTGATGTTGACGCTGTCGTCGATGTTGTCCCCGGTGTCCGATGGGACGTGTACGACGGCGCTGGTGGCCAATAGAGGTGGTCCAAGTGCAGTTGTATCATATCGGCAATGGGGTGGTTGAAGTATCCCATTGCATACGTTGTTGCTGCTCCCTTTGTCGCCACCAATGTTGTCGTTGTTGGTGGTCGTACTGTTGTTGCTGTTGCAGTGGCTGTGGTTTCTGTTGTTGTTTTCTTATGTGTGGAGGTGGGCGTCATCTTTTGGTTTTGTCTTTTTGTTGTGTTGTTTGTCGCTTGTGCCTGTCCGCTCTCGGTGTTGTCGGTGGTGTTGGCGTTGTAGTGGCACTTGGTGGTGATGCTGGTAGAGGTGAGAGGAGTGGGGCCACCTGCGTTTTGTCCAGTTCGGCGATGGCCGTCTCTATTTCTGCTCCATCCTCATCCTCTGAGCTGTCTGTTGTGCTTTGCGTTTCGTATGCATTCATGTTGTTAGCTGGCGTCTATTTTTTCAGTTATGTTTTGCGTGGGCGTTTGTATTTTTTCTTCTTCCTCCGTCTGTGGGTTTTTTTTGTCTGTTTTGTTTGGCGGCAGTGTCCATATTATCTGCATAGTGATCTCTCATTTCATCCACTATAACTAATAAGCAGTCTATAACAGCAGTTGTATCCGTCGGCTTGTTGTTTTGAAAAATAAGCCAAGTCATCCTCTCGAACTGTTGGTCCAGTTTAGTGGAGTGGGTGTACAGTTGAAAATGTAGTGGGTTTAGTGTTACCCGTCTGAGCTCCTCTGTCTCGTTCGTTCTCATTAGGTGTTCTCGTTTGTAGTCTTTTAGTTTGAATCCGTCTGATATTAGCATTTCTTCATTATCGTCGCTCAGATACGCTAGACCAGGCTCGTGTAGGGGATGAATTTGCTTTCTCCCTGTTGCCCTGATAAGGGCTTTGATGCCGCGGCAGAATTTCGTGTACGTCTTTTCCCCATTTGACTTCTTCCGGTTGTCCGATGAAAAAGTGAGTTGACTGCTCAAGTGGTGTGTTGATGAGTGTGATGGCCACTGTCCTCCCTGTGCTGTCCTCCCTGTCCTCCCTGTCCTCAGAAAACTGTCGAGAGCCAACTATAAGTTGCGCCCCCATGAGCTACTCGGTGGAGTTGTCTGCAACAAATCGGACACGCTTTCCATAACTTAGATTAAATCCGGACTCATTAGTTGAAATCTACATTTCATTACATGAAACTCTGGACCATTCGTTCTTCCTTTGTTTCATACTTTTTTGTTTGATTGTTACCAGCGATCAATTAAAATAAAATGCATGTAACGATTATGGGCTGCATCATTTTGGTATCTTTCCCGTCATGCAATGTGACCTTTCCTAAGTGGGCTTGTGACACTTTAAAAAAATACAAAACACAAGAGGTGATTATCAGCTGTTAAAACCGACGCGAACATTTACATTAAAATTGTCGCTGTTGCCTGCCCGTTATCGAGTCAGTATCAGACTAATTTGGGTGATCACGTTTTCTGATACCACACAGGCACGCTCCCCTCCCCCCTCCCCCCCCCCCCCCCCGCCACATGATTATTTTTACCGAAACTTTGTTGTTTCAGTGCAACTTTAGCCTCGATTTGATTGTCTACAGGGAAATCCCCTACATTAGCGGGTGAGTCGGTTTCCACACAAGCTCATTCACTAGGCCGATCGTTTGTCATAGTTTTGCACAGTCGTGAAGAGGTAAGCAAAGCCGTTATGCTAAACAACAGTCGATTCACTTGCTCTAAACGTCAATCGACTGTTGATCTCTGGATTATATTTGGCGCTTTACATGTATTTATGTATTTTTACATGTACCGTACGTGTACTTTCACTTTTCCTGCTCGTTACATGTATTTATGTATTTTTACATGTACCGTACGTGTACTTTCACTTTTCCTGCTCGTTACATTTCGGGGAACATTACAGTCTCGCTAGGTAAAGAACTTTCCTAATCTCTCATTACATGTATTTATGTATTTTTACATATACCGTACGTGTACTTTCACTTTTCCTGCTCCTTACATTTCGGGGAACATTACAGTCTCGCTAGGTAAAGAACTTTCCTAATCTCTCATTACATGTATTTATGGTATTTTTACCTGTACCGTACGTGTACTTTCACTTTTCCTGCTCCTTACATTTCGGGGAACATTACAGTCTCGCTAGGTAACTAACCCTAACCCTAATCTCTCATTAGTTTAAAATAACTACAATACTTCTAAGCTTGCTGTAGTGAATTGCCGACGTTAGGGAGATAATGTAAATTACACTCTCAAAGTAGACCACAGAGAGAGAAAGAATCTAGCGAATATGTACTCTTCTAACTAATACATACTTAATAATTTAATGAAGTTCATCCTATACAACACTCTGATAAAAAGTTATATTCTTTTAGAGGGTTTGAATGAGAAAAAATTGCCTCATACTGTCATCAAGAAGCACCATCATCAGCTCTATTTTAAAAGCAAACAAATTGTTGCTGCTTGTTTTCTTTACAAGTTTATCTTTCTAGTAATTATTTTTTAAATATGCGAAGGGTGTTGTATTTTTCTTGCAACTAAACTAATTTTTATATAAAGCATGATATAAAATATGAATATAATATACATCAAATTACAATGTATAGGAAACTCTCGTGCCATCATTAGTCACATAACGCAGTGTTAATCACAAGGTGATCTGGCCAACTGTTTAGAATGCCAAGATTTAGGGGTTTTCAAAAAGTGGTGTTTTGTTATTTTGTTACTCTTGCTGGAAAAAGAAATTGAATATTTAGACTAAATATTAATATTGAATTTAATATATTATCAAACCCAACATGTATTATTACTAATGGATATTGACACATTATGCAGTTTTCAACTTTTTGAAGGTTTACAGTAAGTAATGCCTCAAGTTGATGATGGAGTGTGGCAGATAGATTTTCCTAGTGTGTAAAAATCACTTTCACCTGCCCTGCTTATATGCATAAAACCTAGCCATACGCTGACCCTAAAACCAAGCCTTAAGCTGACCATAAAACCTAGCCTTAAGGTGACCATAAAACAGGCAAACCAATAGCTGGTGTGCCAAGAGATATGGTTAATAATTCCAATAATTACAAGGTCTTTTATTTACAAATTAACATTATACTTTGATATTTACAAATTAACATTATACTCTTTGATATTTACAAATTAACATTATACTTTGATATTTACAAATTAACAGTATAGTTTGATATTTACAAATTAACATTATACTTTGATATTTACAAATTAACATTATACTTTGATATTTACAAATTAACAGTATACTTTGATATTTACAAATTAACATTTGTAAATTTGTTATCTTTAAGTGGTGAAGCTAATTGTGTGATAAGGGTTTTATATATATATCCCTAAATTTGTATCTTTAAGTAGTGAAACTATTTCTGTGAAAAGGGTTTTATATATGTATATCCCTAAATTTGTATCTTTAAGTGGCACAGATATGAACAAGGCAAGGACTGTATGGTGGATATGGTACTATAGGCTCAGACATGCACTGATGAGGGTCTATAGTAATGAGTACATAATGAGTGAATATTTCTATGGAAGATGTAAATTCATCCTATGACTTACCATCTTGATGTAAGTGTGTGTGTGTGTGTGTACATAGTAATTAAAAATCAGTGCTTTTAATAAATATATATAAATAAATAAAGCACAAAAATTAATAATATATATAAATAAATAAAGCACAAACATTAATAATATATATAAATAAATAAAGCTCAAACATAATTATATATATATATAAATAAAGCACAAAAAAATAAACATCAACAAAGAAACTAAATTTACTGGAAGCAAGATAGAAGTTGAGAAATCGTATTCTTTTCTTGAAAATGCAAGAGAATGCATTTCCAAACTGATGCAATAATTTTTTACAAAAGAAAAGCTTTTAATATGACCACTCACCAACATAAACTGCCAAAACATATTATTCACTATACTCTCAGAAAGATGGTGAGGGATATCCACTTCCAGACTGGATACTCTTTTCTGGATGTTTATCTTAAGTGTTCCCATCATGAAAATATAGCCAGTGTTTTTTGTCATTTCAGGGCCAGTCATCTGGAACAAACAGCTTTTACAACTCAAAGTGATATTGTAATAATCTTATCTTTCAAAAAAGTACCACAGCTTTTTTCACCTATAATACCAGAGTACACTTTTGTCATCTTTTCATTTATTTTTCTTTCTTATCAGAGCCACCTCTAGATATGTTGCTTTCCAAAATATCCACATTGTGTGTTACACGCTATTTTATTATTGCATTACTTAATATGTATCACCTGTTATTGTCTAAATTTATTATTGTCCACTTCTGAACATTTTAGGTGTTATTTTGTATCATGCGTTAGGGTTAGTGTTATTTTAAATCATGTGTTTTAAGGCATTTTATAAGAGATTAAGTACTTTTGAAGTGACATATACTAGAGAGTTTTTATACAGATGCTAGGAAGCACAAAAATAACAATATATAAGATATTATTGTTAAAGTAAAAATAAATATTTATTAACACTCACATAATTACACTCTCAGATTCCTAAATTATTTATCAAGTTACATATGTCACAATTATATGGCTTTTCTTTACTTTTTTCACTTTCTTCATTTATAAGTTTAAGAAAAAAAGATATCAAACATATTTATAATTATAAATTTATTTGAAATTTTATATTTACTGTCAAGACCAAATAAAGAGGAACCTAGGACAACTGTGCAGATAAGCTCAGTCAATAGATTTTCTGATAATATAATTATAAACAATTTCAAAGTAATAGTCCCAGAGGATATTGCAATAGAAGTGATCTAAAGAACAAATAAGCGCAGTCAATAGATTGATTTTCTGATAATATAATTATTATTATTATAATTATAAACAATTTCAAAGTCATAGTCCCAGAGGATATTGCAATAGAAGTGATCAAAAGAACAAATTTCTGTGAGATTTTCAATGTTACCAATGTACTCAAAATGAACTTGATGATGGCAAAGAGAGCCATAAAAGCTTTTTTTTTTTTATGCTGAAGAAATGAAGTTGGTAAAAGGAAAAAGGTCTACATGAATTTTTTATACTTCTGTAATCTTCAATGCACACAAAACAAAGAAATCCTTGACTGGGCTATTTAGCCATTTTGCATCATTTAGCAGTCTCATGCGTGAACATGAGCTTTGGTTTTGATTCCACTTTTAATACCAAACTAACATCAAGTAAATTCTGGTGTTCTTAAATGTAAATGTTCGAAGTAAATTCTGGTGTTCTTAAATGTAAATGTTTGAAGTAAATTCTGGTGTTCTTAAATGTAAATGTTTGAAGTAAATTACTGTTCACTTGATCTTGAATTAATTATGTTTCAGTTTTTGTTGTTTAAGTTGTGCCATCTCAATTTGAAAGACAGTGACCAAGTCTTTAGCATCAGTATTTGCTGGCATGAATGTGTCAGAAAAATCTTCAGGACCTGCCTGCCAGGGACAGTACATTTGGACCAACCTAAAAGAGCTGGTGCACGTTCTTCAGTTAATGAGAAGAAAACCATTTTCTGGATTATCTCATCAAACTTAGCAGAAATATACAACACAAAATGTCATGCATGAAAAATACACCAATACTGACATTCTCAGGCAAAGCTAGCTTGTTCGCCCTTCATTTATTGATAGATATAGTGCTTTATATTGAAGTATCAGCTTGAACTTCAGCTGCATTATACACTTTTTCCATAATTTAGAGACTTGTTGCATAGAATAGCACACTAAAACTTATTCTTTTCAAAATGTGATGTAGGAAATCCTACAGTGATTTTTTTTAAAATTGATATTCAAAAGTTATCCACACTAAACCAAACAGACAATTTTATGCTAATAAACTTGTTGTTAGGGTTATCTAGGGACAGTTACCTAGCTAAAAAAAAAAATCTGTTTACCTTGATCCACAAATACATTTCTATATTATTTTTATTTTCTATAATAATCTGCAGCTGCTTTTGCAAAGAATAGACACTAGGTACGTACAATACATATAAGCTCACCAATCCAGTTACCTCAATTTTGTACATCTCTGTCAATGAATGACTTATGCTCACATTTGTAATTTTTATGCACAGTTGTGATGTTACTTCATGCCAAAATAATTTCTAGCATCTAATCAAATCAAACTTTTAATTACATATTTGTAATTTTAAAATCTCTCTTGCAACTTCATCAAAGTATCATTCTTTGTAATAACAAACATAAGAAAGTATAACAGATTGAAATCTAATCTCCATATTAGTTGTCTAAAACAGTGAAATAATGACTTCAGTGTGTTTCAAAGAATGTGATAATTTTTATTCAAGAACAAGAATGGTGTTTTGGCTTTGTGTTGTAATAATATAATTTCGATTCCAAGAAAGTTTTCTTCTAACAATTCTAAAATGAAGAAAGAATACAGAGACAGACTGCAAGCAAACAGGTCATACCTGGAGCAAAATTTGGAAGTGGATGAAGTATTGGACCTTTGTTTTCAAAAACAGGTGTTTACACATTGTGATATGGAGCGAATCCGGGCAGAGAGATCTCGGCCAGACAAAGCTCTCAAATTCATTGATATATTGAAAAGAAAGCCTAGTGACAAGTGCTATGAAGATTTTCTAATGGTGTTAGATGACAACATGGGACAGAACTTTATCTCAAAATACCTTAGAGAGACAACCCTTTTTGAGCAACCAGGTATGTTATGTGAGTCAATTGAATTTAGATATTAGATAAGCAACTACATGTATTATATATTGCTTTGTCAGATATATATCAGTCAAAGGAATAAGTAACTACATGTATTATATATTGCTTTGTCAGACATATATCAGTCAAAGGAATAAGTAACTACATGTATTATATATTGCTTTGTCAGATATATATCAATCAAAGGAATAAGTAACTACATGTAATATATATTGCTTTGTCATATATATATCAATCAAAGGAATAAGTAACTACATGTATTATATATTGCTTTGTCAGATATATATCAATCAAAGGAATAAGTAACTACATGTATTATATTTTGCTTTGTCAGATATATTTTAAATCAGTCAACTATTATATATTGCTCTGTCAGACATATTTTAAATCAGTCAACTATTATATATTGCTTTGTCAAACATATTTGAAATCAGTCTCTTCTTGTCTGAACTCATTGTAGTTTGATTACATTAAAAAAAAAAAATGACTTAAAATTATTTCTAATATTTTGCAAATACAAACTTTTATATTTTGAAAATAGCCACCATCATTTGATGGGGAATTCTCTTATATAAATTTTCATATTTACTTTTTGAATGAGATGTTATTTGTGATTTGTAATTGTATGATCACATAAAGTTTATTTTTGGAAGTGAAGTCCACAATGGACAAAGTATCATGCTGATATTTGAGTGCGCTGACATCAATTTGACTCATGACCCCCACTCAGTTATTAAACTGAGAAATAGATTTTATACAATAGATTCATAAATAAATGTAGAGATGGACAGAGAACAAGACATAATCATGAGACTATCACTACAAGTTATGATAAAGTACAAAGAATATATGTTTCATTAACAGATAAGCAAGACTGAACAATTAATACAAATTTAATAAAAGAAAAGCTTAACAATCTTTAAAGAATCAGCAGAATACATTATTCCCTAATTTCTTGTCATATGGCGAAATTTTGGATTAAAAAGTCTGATTAAGTTCAAGCTGCACTGTAGTCATTGTCACAATCAGGACTAACTTCAGCTTCAATATGCTGGCACGAGATACTTCACACTGGTAGACACCCCATGGGACATGGCATAAATATCATCAGAATTAGGACTCAAAGCCCTCATCATAGATTTCAGAATAAAATAGAAAATGAACCATGAAGGAGATAAACAGAAAACCCTTAAAACACAAGCAATAGCAAAGCCTGCAATTTACTACATTAATAAATACTAATTTTGGGATATGTCTCTGTAAAACAAACATGTTTCAAATAGTATAACATTCCTAATAAACTTAACCATCCACACAATACAGAGACATCTTTACCTTATCTAGAAAAAGGGTCTCCTGTTCCATATATAACCCATGCTAGGGAGGGACAGTCTCAGCACTCGCCCAAAGAATCATCTAGCAAAGAGCAAGGAATAGAATTTTTGCTTGTTTTTATTACTCTTGAAACCACACTGTCAGGGAATTTTAGGCAAATTATGGAAACATTATTTTCATTTTATTAATCGTTCCTATTTAATTTATGAGAAGGCATTTCCTCTAAGCAACCATGTTAGATGGTGCAATAACTTGTTTACGAGTTCACAGTATGTAGGTCGCCCTAGAGCTGAGGGAAAGACCGTGACGTAGTGTTAATCCACCAACTGACCTAGGGTCATTCATTTATGTGCGTGAATGAATCGAAATTCCTCAGAGGCTCATATTCATTCACAGTGCCCATGTCCAGGGGTAGACTATCGCGTCCAGGTAGACCAGGGGTCTCAAACTCATTTTACCTGGGGGCCGCTGGAAGCAGAGTCTGGGTGAAGCTGGGCCACATCATTATTCCCTGTTGTCAGAGAAGGCAACGCTTCCTCTTACACAGCTCAGACACATTTAGCTTCAGGGAGGAAGCCACTGAGACCCTCATTATGGCTTGAAGATGCTCATCAGTAAGTTTGGACCTGAATTTTGACTTATAAAAGTTCATGGTGGAGAAGGGTTTTTCACACAAATAGGTTCTCCCCAAAAGGCTCTTGGTCCGCTCGAACATCCTGGAAAGCTCAGGGAAGGTAAGGGGCAATTCTCTCAAAAACTGTCCAAGCTTCTCTGCTTTTCCACTCACCTCCCTGAACTTGGCTTTGAGTTCAGAATTACACTGTATGTCAATTAGCTCCATTTGAAGCACAGGAGGGGAATCTTCCACATCGAAGGAGAAGGGGTCAGCAAATATTTGAAAGGGGGTTCTGTGTTTCTTGAATTCTGCAAACCTGTGATCAAATTCTTTCTGCAGCTTTACAATGGCATCAACATACTTCTCACCACTGAATGGTGTGCCACAATCCATGAGTGCCTTACATGCTGGGAAATGGCAGAGGTTTTTCTGAGAAAGCTGGGCTTTCCATAACACAAGTTTTGTGGAAAATGCTCTGACATTGTCATATGCTGTGCTGACAAGCTGCCCCTGGCCTTGTAATTTCTTGTTCAGTACATTCAGCTCTTGTATGATATCAAGCTAAGTCCATGAGCCATTTGGGATCACTTAGTACAGGAACAACCATCCCATCCTTCTCCATGAAGGTTTTCACTTCTGCTCTCAACTCATAAAACCTCTTCAAGAACTGTCCCTTTCTAAGCCAATGTACCTTGGTTATTTTTCTGTTCTTCCTTTTCTGTTCTTTCAGTCTACTATTTTTCTTCTTTCCTAAACCATTCACCTGCTTTTTCGACATGAAAATGCTGTTTTTTCCGAACCACTCATCTGTGTGTAGGCCTGTAGGGTCTTTAATCTATATAGAATTAGCTTGTTAGATCTGGATGCTTTTGAACTTTGCTAAAAGGTAGCAATATGTAACAGGCTTGGGAAAGAAAGTCGCCGAGTTTGGCAACACACCCCACACACCTTCACGATCCTGAGGTATGGTAGCCCACAGGTGACAAAAACTATAAAACTCCCAAGCTGTGTGAGAAAAACGTGCAGGCCGCACTATCACTAAACTTTGATATCAAGTGGGGGCCACAAAATATCGTCATGCGGGCCGCGAGTTTGAGACCCCTGAGGTAAACCGTGTACGACTTTATATAGTGGTAAATATAGTTGACTTCTCTAAATTGTTGTATTTCTTATTTGTAGGATATTATGTAAAATATTTTTGTGATTGTTAAACGATAAATGTATTTTTCTCACAGAAGCTAAGTAGCATTAGCGATTGATACATTTTGTAGAAATGATCAAGGTAGAATAAGCATATGTGTATTGCTATATTCCCGCTATTAAAATCATATAACTGGAGAGTGCTAACAGTGAATAGACGATTGTTAATAAGCATCATGGTGAACCACTGGCTAAATAATATATTATATTGAGAAGCTGTACATTTGTAAAGCTAAATCATTTGTTCATTTAAGTATTTTATTGATTTGGAATTGTGAGTTAGCTTGTAGCTAGCTAGTAGAGATTTGTTTAGAGTAATCTATTGCTGCCGCCACAAACTGACAAAGCTGATTGCTTATTGTAATATGATACTATAGAATGGTGTTATTCATTTACAGCCAGTCTTGGAGTCTTGTAGTCTTGGAGTCTTAGTCTTGGAATCTTAAGGTCATGATACCAACTGCTTGAGGACTATGCCAAGGGTCGTGTCTGACATTGGAGTGACCAGACAGAAGATAACTGCCGCGTGACATCAGGATTGTACAAGTCGAATAGATGACGGCGACACTTCAAATACTTCATAAACAATCAGATGAGTGGGATAAATCCCAATTGCAAACAGAACAGACTATACTAGTGTATCTATAGCCATTTGGAATTCAGGCTAAGCGGTATAGATTAACTCTAATTATCCATGTACCATTAATGTTCTTTTTTATTATAAATTGTTATTAAAATTGTTGTTATCTTACCCATTGTTACATAATTGTTTGTAGCATGACTGTAAGCTAGCTGGGGGCTGAGCCAGGACTAATGAATCAATAATTCTAATTAATAAATAAAGGGGAAGTCAACTGATTTATCTGGCGATGTATCATTGAGTAATAGCCCTAATCATTTGGCATATTCGTAATAGATAGGTCAGGTCAGGCTGTCGCTATTGTTAGAGATTAATCAATAATCAATATTGATACCTGAGAATCTAAAATAGGGCAGAGTTGTTAAACCTAAACTGGAAAGGTGACACACACCCATCTCTACCCATACTCCTGATCCAATCAGATTAAAATCCTTCCAACCTACATTCTGTAAACACAAATGAGACCTATCCAAAAACAAGTTTGTGATCATGTCAGCATAAGAATTGCATAACACCTAACCAAGGCCAAAACCAAGATTCCAGATCTGATGTTTAAGCCAAGGTGCTATAGCTTAGAGGTCAGAATTCCAGTGTTCTACCAGACATTAACAATGTTCCTACTACTCACTAACAAGATTATATAATCAGTGGCCTATACTCTGCATCAGCACTTGTAGATGCCTTGATAACCATTTCTATGAATTATTATATTTATATTTTCAGCCTTGATAACCATTTCTATGAATATGAATTATTATATTTAAATATTTATATTTTCAGCCTTGATAACCATTTCTATGAATATGAATTATTATATTTTAAACCTTGATAACCCTTTCTAAAGCAATGGTGATATATTTTTTTTAATTTCTGAAATAGTGCTGGTGGTGCTGTTGGAGGTGGAGAAAAGTTAACAGCACAGTTTCTTCCCTTAGAGTTAGATGAGTATCCTGTGGGTAGCATGGGCATAACTACAAAAAGACATGAACAAGTCTATTTACAGACACTGTCCCCTTACACTGCTAAGATTGTTCTTTTACACTTTTATAATTTTAATGTTATTACTATTAGTTTATTATAAAAATATATGCTATCAATATACTTTTGTTTGTATTTTAATGTCATTATCACACATTACAGTAGGATCTTTAGTAGAATATACTATTACTTCTAAGGGACATAACCTTGTTAATGATTTTAGCTCTTCTGTACCCCAAAACAGAATATAATGTATAATATTCTGTTACAGCTAAGAGACGTAGCTTATTAATGTTTATAGTGCTTATTCCATTGTTAATACTGAAAATAAGTTTTGCAATCAGTTTATGTAGTGTTCTTTAAAAAAAAAATTTCATTTTGAGCAGATTCTGATCAAGAGCGAGCACTGGAGCAAATCTTAAAAGAAAAGTTTCTGATCAAGGCATCTACAGAATGCTCAGTGGAGCAGTTCTTACGAATCATTCGAGTACAGCTTCGTCACATGAAGAAGTCACTGGAAGGCAGTGAGACTGAAGTGTTTAAACTTGCCAAAGCAGTGTTTCCAGAAGTGAAATTAAAACAGAACAAGAGAAGAAATGTGTATCCTTTCATGCTTACAATGAGACTGATTGACTGGACAGCTAAGTGTGTCTTAGCATGCACAGGGCTGGACAGCTTATTGAAAATACATATTGAGATGCTGAAATAACTGAATTAACTGTTGAAAAATTGTTATAAACTGTCAAATTTAATTAAGTTAAAAGGAAAGTCACAAAGATAGTGAATTAGACCTATACAAATTGAATGGGGATCTGTTCCTTTATAAAGAGTATTAGTGAATGAGAATGTAAATACTATAAATAGTATATCTTTTTCTTTTGTATTATTGTTTTGTTAGATTATTTTATTTTCCTCTCTGCATTTATTGCTAAGTGTAAAGTGAGGTCATCTATATATTTAAATAATAAATTAGTTATAAATTTGTCTTTGGCTATTATTAATTATTGCAGTTTTAAATAGCCACTGCATTCATGGGTAAGAGCCAATCTGTCAGTCTGATGATGTCACTAGAAATATAAACTTCTTATGACCGTATTTGGATTAAAGGATTAGTGCTAGGAGTTATGTATTAGGCCATTTCTTGGAATCTACCAAGATGGTTATTGATGTTGAGTAAATGGAATCTTGAGTATTTGAAGTTGGCTAAAGCTGTCATTTATATCTGTCAGAAGATAACATTATAATTGCTATTTTTATTAACTCATGTATTCTAGTTTCTGTATGAGTGATTGCTTCAAATGGTTGGTTAGTCGTTCCATTTAAAATTTTTGTAAACTATTGTATGAATATTTCCATAACTAAACCTAGTGTTGCATTACAGAACTTGGGGGTGAAACCCTTAATTCTACAGAGCGTCTGCAATCAAGGCAAGACTGTATTTTGCATTTACTCACTGGTCTCTATGTCTCTCTGCACACAAAAATTATATAATGATTAAGTATAAAAAAAGGCTGTTAATTTTATTACTGTATTATTAATTTTATTTCAATGATTCACACTTAATAAAAATTAAAATTTGATCTTAATAACAATTTACATTTGAGTCAAAATGACAGTTAGATCCAAATGATTGTCATCAGATTAAAAATATTCTCACTTTGCCTGGTAATGTCAAGGGGAGTCTCAGTGTTTTGACAGCTTTAATTATTCTGAGGCTAATGAAATGTTGGTTATAAAGTAACAAGTTTAATATTGCTAGATCACACCCCCAGCCCAAATTTTTTTTTGTCTGTATCCATTTTATTCCTCTTAACTCTGGTCATTATAATGTCAAATCTAATTTGGTCACATCATTAATATTAATACAGTAACCAGTGATGCAACTCTTTACAATGGTTAACACTATAATGCTAATTTCAGATGATGACAGCAATGAGAATACACCTATGACAGTCACAGTTCCACTAGAAAAGATAAGTCCCAAAAACGTAGCTGCAGTTTTGAGAGCTCAGCTTGAAAAAGAAGCACTTGAAGTAACTCTAGCTGACAGAATAGAGGAGCAAGAAATTGATGGAAAATCTCTTTCCCAAATGAAGGATGACCACATTGAGAAGTTGTTTCCTGATTTGAAAATGGGGAAGAGGATAAAACTCCTGGAAGCAATGCAGCAAACAGTCAAAGAGCTTCAGACACGTTCAGAGATGCCCTCTGAAAATGCAGCTACTAAGGGTTCCAAAAAGCTAGAGACGTTCAGAGCATTTGACAAAAGACCAGGCCCAAAAGATGTATATGAAAAAGGTTATGTATTACCTGAGGAGCAGTCCCGACCAGGATCCCTGTTGCATGTTATCCACAAATACTGTATGATCAGGCACTGTGACTGGAAAACATTTGCCCAAGAAACTGTCAAATTTGCAGCTGCATGCATGAATGAGAGAGCGAATGGGACAATACATTTTGGTGTAGTCTCTAAGTACGAGTCACGGTCTGGACTTCATGCAGGGGAGATAGTTGGATTGCAACTGGACACTCTTGGACAAGAAACCCTTCAGTGTGAAAGTGTCCTGACTGAAGAAATATACCAGGCTTTCTACCATGACCAAAGAGAAATTGCACTGAAATGCATAAGGGACCCTGTGTACATTCCCGTTGGTGACAAAGATGTGAATGTGTCATATCTTTACGTAGTTGAGGTAGATGTTGTTCCCCACTGTGATATTGTAATGAATGAAGCCTTCTTCCTGAACTCTGCTACAGGCAGGCGCTCGTTACTCTTGAGATATGTAGATGGAGTTCCTACTGAAGTCAGTGGAGAGGATCTCATCCAGTTCATGGACTTTAGAAAGAATTTGACAGCTTTACGGCAAGAAGAAGAGAAGTCAATGCATTATGTGCCTGCAGAGAAACCTGATCTTCACAGGAAGCTGCATGGCCTGCTGACTGATGAAAAGGATTATGAAATGGTTGATATATTTCCCCTTCTCTTTCTGAGCCCTTGTGCATCAAATATGGATAGAGAGTTTCTGGCAGAACACTTCAAATGCATCAAGAGTCTAGAACCAATGGCAGTCTTTGATTTTGACTCTGCCATGCAAAATTCAAATGGTTGTCATCGTGGATTACATTCTGTTGTTGAATCAGAGCTTGGTGAGATATACCAAGTTTTCACCACTGACAACTTTGACAAAAACAGCGAAGAAAATATGTCCAGCGACAACAAGGACAACGTTTCTAAGTTTCTGGAAAGCATATCTATGTCCTCTTTGAAATCATGGATATTTTGCAACGGTTACCAACCACTCAATAAAAAGGAGTTGGAAGCAGCTGCCTGGAGAAGCAGTCGTGGAAGCGGATTCAAAGAATCTGTTCGCTTTTACTGTGAGCAGATTCCAGCCTCTAAGGCAAGGATTTTGATTTTCCTCCTGTCCAGAAATTACGAAGTGCTTCTTGGCGCCCTTGAAGAAATATTTGTTAAGTTTCCAGATCAGTGGATTATTGTAGCAGAATCTGAGAAGGTTGCAAACCAACTGACATCTGAAGTTCTGAGAAGAAAGTATGTTGAGAAACATGTTCTAGAAGAAAGATGTATAGTAGGGATGCCATGGTCACATGTCAATCACAGCATAATGAATATATTCGGGTTTCGTGCTGGCACTGGGTGTACCCTTCCTACCTCCACGGGAACACCATGCATGATGAAAGAACGAGAGAAAAACACACTGTCTGATCTTGAGATTCTGAGCATGAGCCAGTGTCGAGATGAGGACATAGTACTCAAAGGATCCACAAAAGATCTTGATAAATTTAAACGCAAGACAGAAGAGGAATTTTACCGAGGGCAGCAGGTGAGCTGGTGGAATTTTTGGTTCCGTGATCATGTGTTAAAAAGAAGTCAGTTTGATGAACTCCATTCTATGGTTGATGAAACACTTAAAGGTATCAAAATTCCTGAAGATGAAAAGGTGGCTGTCAGGACCTTGCTTCATCAGCCTGGAGCAGGTGGCACAACATTAGCAAGACAGTTACTATGGGAAATGAAGAGTCAAGTCCGCTGTTGTGCAGTGAAGCAAATCACAGACCAGACTTGCGATCAGATTGCCCGCTTGAGAAGTTTTGAGGAACCTGATTGCCCAAAGCCAACTTTGGTACTGATTGACAATGAGGATGAAGAGAAAGTGTTTCAGTTATGTTCACATCTGAATGAAAAAGCAAGACGAGAAGCTCGCGACACCAAAGATGCTCAGAAGATATTTTGCGTTCTCATCATTTGCATACGCATGACATCACTCCCAAAAAGAAAAGATAAATCCAAAGTGATGTTGGGGCATGAGCTTCAACAAGAAGAGGTACTATGGTTCAACACAAAGTATGAGACTTTGGAAGAAAGGTACAAGAAAAAACAAGGACTCCATCCAAAACTGCTGATTTCCTTTAACATCTTGAAAGAAAATTTTAACCAAGACTACATAAAACACACAGTTGATGAATTTGTCACTGAAATCCGTGATTACAGAGAGCAACGACTGCTGAAATACATCGCCCTCATCAACAGCTTTGAGCTCGACTTCCAGGCTATCCCCATGAGCTGCTTTAATGTTATAATGTGTCCACCCATTAGCAAGAAAAACGACAGAGCAACTCTTGGACGAGGAACCTTCTCCAAAGGCGATACTCTGTGGGAAGCTTCTCTCAGTCAATCACTTAACATCCTTTTAAACAGAACCTCAATACCTTGTCTTGGCTCTCTAACCAAAGCTGTCAGGATCATTCATAACAAGTTGTCGAGAGACATTCTGCATAATCTGTGCGAAAGGGAGAGGAAAGTCACTAGTGACGTCATCCTCGAGTTTCTTCATAGCAGCATATTTAAGAAAAGCAATGAATCCAGCATGCAGAATCAGCTGATCAAGACCGTGAAGGACATGCTGAAAAAGAGAGCTGCATATAAGAAAGGCCGTGAAAAGTTCTCTCCCATTATCAAGGCCATTGGGGAAGAGGAAGGCTATGAGAAGGCAGCTGACGTGCTCATTGTTGGGTTTGATCTTTTGGATGACCCAATGATTGCCCAGCAGATCTCACGTGTCTACATTCACATTCAGAACTGGAAAGAAGCTGACAAATATGCACGAATGGCACAGGACATAAAGCCAAACAATTCATATTTATGCGACACCCATGGCCAAGTCTACAAAGAGCAGCTGATTAAGGTTTGGAGAGAATGTCTTGAGAGTGAAGAACAGCTGGAAGACGAGAAAGCAAAGGATGTGATAGACGTGGCTTTCAAAGCTATCAACATCTTTCGCAGGGAACAAAAGCTGAGTGATGACAACTACAGCACTGGTTACAACAACTGTGGCTTTTTCTCAGAATTACGTGTGGTGGTGACACTGTTAGACCTTTGCCGCTTTTTAAAGGTCTTCAAGTATGATAAGGGTGCAATGCTGCACAAGTTTCTTGTTAACAAATCATACATTCCTGATGATCTGATGGAATCACTTGGAAAAGAACGAATTGAACAGTTAAAGAGACTAAGCGCTGAATATGAAAAGCCCATGAGGCGACTGGAGGATGAACAGATCCAGTTGAAAGAGGACTCTTGTTACCAGTACAGTCCCAGCTATTCAAACAGTATCAATGATCGCCGTATGTTTGTTCATCTACAAGAGTGTCTAGACACATATTTCGGTGAGGACTCAGATGAGGTTCCTAGTGAATTGAGACCAGAGGATGCCTGTGATTTTCGACGAAGGAGAGTTAAACGAAGAGGAGGTAACTCTCTTCGTTCCATCTACGGTCTTCGTGAAGACAACAATGCAGCACAAGAATTTCATAGTATGTATGTTCTCATTGAAAAGAATGTCCGGTCACCCTTCTGCAATGCTTTTGATTTACGAACGATTCTGAATTTGATACTAGCTCAGGTATCGTTGGATAAAAATCATGCACGAATCATTTCAATGGATCGCATTTTAGAATGGACCCAACTACTTTACGAGACCACAAAGACTGATCCTGTCCCCTACCTCGAAGCCTATCTGTACCTAGTAATGTTTCACTGGCCTACAGAGTGGCGAATAGGCAAGGGTTTGCAACTTTGTCCCTGCAACAAAATTCGAGATGTTATCAAGGAATGGAAAGCAACATTTCAGAACAATCATCCAGCTCAGAAGGAAGCAGAAGGTAGAAAACCTGACAGACGCAAAGGAACCACTCTCTTTTTCCTAGGCCAAGGTGAAGGTTTTGATGAAATAGTGTTCTACAGTGAGCTGCATGGGTTCCACAATCGGCGACAGCGTGTAGGTGACAGCATCTGGGACACCGAGCTGGCCAGACAGAGATTGAGGCGACTGAAGGGCACTCTTCTGCAAGGTGGTGGTGAGATGGCTGTTACAATTTACTCATCCAAAGGCAGTGCAACACAGTTGGAAATTCCAACATCATTCCCAATAAAAGACCATTCTCTGTGGCAAAAGAATGTACAGTTTGTGTTGGGCTTCTGCTGGTCTGGACCTAAAGCATACTCTGTGACTCGCGATGATGTGGTCGACTTGAAAGGTGTTTCCACTCCTTTGAATTTTACTGTGACACGGCGTAACTATGACCGCCATCAGCAGAAAATGATGTCAGTTGAAGCTGTTGAGGAGTTCTGGCAGCGCTACTTCAAGAACCAAGCTGACTTAGAAATAGTGGAGAAAGACATCCGTTTCTGTAACAATACAGTAAGTTGTGGGTTGGTTTTTTTTTTTTAAATTGTTTAAATCCTATATTTCTTATGGTTAGGGCAGCCTGACATTTCCTATATCATTGCAGTTATCAGCATAGTTTTATAACATGGCATTTGCATTGCCCCATATGGATTACTACTAATGAAATTGTGATGCCGGTGTCACACTAGTTATTTTCTTACAATTATTATTAATTAACTATCCGTAACTAATTACAAGTGATGAGAGTCTTAATTTATATTATTAATGATCCTCCAGCAGATACCACTCGTCTCTCTCACTTGACAGATACAGGGTGCTGTAAAATGTTTTCTCTCTTCCACAACATTAAGACAACATCTACATTGCACAATGTTTCCATAGATGGAAAATATCTTACTAAATGAGAAGACAAATCTTTTAATCTATATTTAGTGAGCCTCCATCCACTCACTGTATTTTCCAACATATGGTTATCAATATGTTTAAGAAGATCAATAAATTTAACAATAAATTTATTAAATCAACAATCAAATGTATAACATATGAATGTAATCAAAGAGCATTGACATTTACATCACGTCACAACAATGTTCAATTAAAACTGGATAGGCATTCAATTTATCCTAGCATAGATGATGCAGTCATTTAGCATAAATATATAAATATATAATAATATATAGTTCATGGATATCATCACGGAAATGGTAATAGAGTTTAGGGTTAGAAATAATTAAAGTCAATGTACATAACCTTTTTAAAGATGGTGGCTGTTACTGCCATGTGTTCACAATCATGTGGTTTGCAACAAATCACATTTTTGTTTAGGGTTGGCAACATGTGTTCCTTCCAGGCATGTTATACAACTATTCCAGAATCTTTGATCAGCTCACAAAGCACACACTTAGTGAATCATCCAGAATTTCACAAAGCACACACTTAGTGAATCATCCTGGATTTCACATATACTATGAAGCACAATGGGAGGAATGTTTTCAAATTTTCATGTGCGTTTACTCTACACACCTTGGGGGACATTCAAAATAATCTTCATGAATTATTGATACCAAAGTCAAGCCACCATTTCTACTGTATTGGCTCTTGAACAGAATTCACAGGAAGCAGCTTACAGCAACATTTTACTGATAAGTTGATGACAGTCTGGATTCATATACCCTGACCAAGCAGAGTACAGTAACCACTGTAGCATGAAGTGACAAAAGAAAAAGAGCTTGCTTTGCTGTGCAAAAGTCAAATTAAGGCATCTCTAAACTTGCTTTCTCTCGTACAAACAGTCTCAAATTACAAATCCTGCAACAATTTCATTAGCCTGATACACACACATATAAGAAACATAGCATTGATCAAAATTTGCAGGTTTAATGTACAATGTAATCAAATTAGTGAACAGAGAAATAATGATTCAATTATTTAAATCATTCTCCAATTCAAATCATAGATCAATAGCAAACGTGTATGAAATATTTCTAAGTCCATTCTTTCTTTATCAGTCAGTTAACTTACCATAAATAATGATCGCCTTTATGACTGGACTCAAGTTGTGTTCAGATTCAAAGTTATTAGAATAGAGTATTTCTTCAACAAAGAAACTTCTGTCCATCCCCGTTGGATGAATTTGTTATGAACAAGTGTGACTATTAGTCAGAAAACTACTCAGCCAGTTGGAACTGGTTTGGATTGCAACAGCAATTTCTAGCCTATCCTCCACCTGAGTTGTTTACTTCCAACTTTGACATTTAAAAATATCACCACAAGCAGCACTCAAGGTTGGGTCAGTTTGACATCTAACAATCCATATAACAACCAAATTCAGTAACAGGGATAGGCAAACCTACTCCGCCATAGAAATAACAGCATCAATATATCAGGGTCTTTCAGTTAAATTCAGATCATTGGATAATAGCACTAGAGAGCAAACAAATTCAAAGCTAGTTTACAGTTCTTTTGGAAATAATAGACACAAGAACCTGCACTGAATTCTCTCTCTCTCTCTCTCTCTCTCTCTCTCTCTCTCTCTCTCTCTCTCTCTCTCTCTCTCTTATATATCTATCTTTCTATCTTATCTATCGATCTATCTATCTATCTATCTATCTAATGTTTGTTGCATTGCTGAGTAGTACCATATTTAAGCCATTAACTTATCCTTGTAACAAGACTTCAGTCCATTTTAAAGAAATGAATGCCATTAAAGTAATTGATTTACTTCTTAACAACAAATGAAAAATTGTTAAAACATTTAAAATATGAGATCTTTAAATTAATTTATGGAATTATTTTTTGGTTGTGTCTAGATTAAAGCTCAGAAACTGAACAGGAAGAAAGAAGAACTTGAAAAAGAGCGAGAGTATTTGGTACAGAAGAGAACCTCAGTCCTTACAGGGCCAGACTAATGTAGCAACAACAGTGGAGCACAGTCCTTACAGGGCCAGACTAATGTAGCAACAACAATGGAGCACAGTCCTTACAGGGCCAGACTAATGTAGCAACAACAATGGAGCACAAGACTTTCAGTGGCAGTGAAGATACTTGTACAGAGACAGTGAAGATATTCTTATAGTGGCAGTGAAGATATTTTAGTGCACTAAAAATTTTTGTACAGCAGTAGTGAAGATATTTATAAGGTGACTGTGAAGATATTTGTAAGATGACAGTGAAGATATTTGTAAGATGACAGTGAAGATATATATATATAAGTCAGGATAGAAACAGTTCCACCCATGAAATCAGCTTGCATTGGATTTAGAAACATTTAAACACAAACTAGTCAATTAATTATAGAAACACTAATTACTGGCAGCTCTTGAAATTATTGTGCAAGAAGAAATATAACATCTTGTCCAAGAGAAATTTGTCATTTGTTTTGTAGATGTATTTTTGCCCTGTGTAAAGCTGAAAAGCAAATTTTTCATTATCACTTTCAGAATATATTTTTATAATTATGTGATGAAGATAACTTATATGTTTTTAAACCTTGATAATATTTTCTTTTTGTTAGTGAAATACAGCTTTTACAATGAACACATTGGTAGATGTGATTTTCTAAAAGTTTTATCCATCAATGGAAACATTTTTAAAGTGTTGTTCTCTGCTCAATGTTCTAATTACTACTGCTTTTACCCAGTTACTTTTTTATCCAGTAAAATGATTGATTTAGTAAGAATATGTTAAGGAATTGCTTTCTTCATTGAACTACTACTACTTACATACAACTAATGATTTCTACATTAAAGTTAAATTACATACAGCTAATGATTTCTACATTAAAGTTAAATTACATACAGCTAATGATTTCTACATTAAAGTTAAATTGCATACAGCTAATGATTTCTACATTAAAGTTAGATTACATACAGCTAATGATTTCTATATTAAAGTTAGATTACATGCAGCTAATGATTTCTACATTAAAGTTAAATTACATACAGCTAATGATTTTTACATTAAAGTTAAATTACATGGATGCTAAAGTATTAATATTTTTCAAAGGTTATACATTTATGGCATTGTTTTATTGCATTTTGATACAATTTCTATTAGTCATATGAAATATTAGAGAATAAATTTACTGCCATATTGCATTGCTGATTCAGTATTTATTATGAAAGGTTAAATATTTATGAAATGTTATATGGTATTGATGATAAAGTATTTATTAATGTTGAGCATAATCCATAACATTTTATTATGCATTTATGTATATGATTTGATTCTTACTACTGCTGTTTGCTGAGGACACATTCACAAACTTACTCTATTAACTATATTTTAAATTTTTCTTTGTTTTTATGTTTTTTATAGCAACCGATGAAGTGTCAAATTTTCTTACATTAGAAATTAAAGAAATAAAATAATACTTGTAACTCAGTTTGCCTTTAATAAAAGTAGGATATTATTCTTTTATCATACACTTAATCTGATGACATAACCAGGCTATTTTAATTTTAACATTATTTAAAACAAAGCTGGCTTTAAGACTTCATCTTTTTAACAATAAAGTTTTAACTGACAACATAGTCTTACTTTCTGGTTGTGAGTTTAGTGCCTATATCTTGCTGTCATCCAGTTTCACCATTTGATTGATTTATTTGTAATGGAGGTTGATATTTCATTTTACTTTTGCAGATCATCACTCTTACCCTTGTATAACTTCATCTTAATAATGTATAACAAGAATTAATTTTTTATTGTAGTCACTATAAACCTTTCTATACATTTTTTTGAATCAATTCTCTACATTATATGAAAATAATAATAATAATAATAATGTTAAATAGTAATAATAATAATAATAATAATAATAGGAAGGAGAAGAATACATCTTTCATTTTTAAAGTTATTAATAAAATGTCAAAGATATTTTTTAAAATAATATTCTGTTTTTATTTTTTCACTGAAAATCAGACAAGTCAGTTATAATATTTGGCAAAATTCACTTCAAACTCTCCAACTTTCTACTAAAGCTGTTGACTTTTCACATACATGAAATATTTATGTATTAATTTAAAAAGAAAGATTTAATATTGCAATCATTTGCATATTTTAATTTTACTTCTTTTTGGTTTACATAGATATTTTCATTTTACATAGATAATTATTTGTTAGCTCAATGTGCATATAATTATTGAATCTTGTGTAGCATACCACCAAATGCTTGTTGATAGTTGTAAATCTTTTCATTTGTGTAGCATACCACCAAAAACTTGTTGATAGTTGTAATTTTTTTCATTTGTGTAGCATACCACCAAATGCTTGTTGATAGTTGTAATTTTTTTCATTTGTGTAGCATACCACCAAATGCTTGTTGATAGTTGTAAATCTTTTCATTTGTGTAGCATACCACCAAATGCTTGTTGATAGTTGTAAATCTTTTCATTTGTGTAGCATACCACCAAATGCTTGTTGATAGTTGTAAATCTTTTCATTTGTGTAGCATACCACCAAATGCTTGTTGATAGTTGTAAATCTTTTCATTTGTGTAGCATACCACCAAATGCTTGTTGATAGTTGTAAATCTTTTCATTTGTGTAGCATACCACCAAAAGCTTGTTGATAGTTGTAAATCTTTTCATTTATGTACATGTAATACTAATTTACATTTTAAAAATTGCTGACAATATATTTTTTGACGAAATAATTGCTGAATATATATGTTTTCGGTTTTGTAAGTCTCACTGTTGAGTGACTTATTTGTTGAGTGATGAATGATATAGAGTCCTTGTCATGGATGGAATCTGAGGTATAGTTGTGTGCATTATTTTTGTTTCTGTTTGCATATTTGTCCTTAATGTTAATGGTGTTTGTAACATTTATTGAGCTTGTTTGTTTCGTGCGCCAGGACATTCCTAACATGCCTGTTACCAAAGTCTTTGGCAGGATGGGGTGGTGGGCTCTTTGTGACATACTTATTGATGAGCTTTAACAGGATTGGAATGTTGACATTTTATATTTATTTTATTATTTATAACTTGATGTTGGAGTATAAGGCAACTGGTAACTATGCCCTTGGGTACCCTCCCTTACATTTGTTAAGGTCAATGTGCAATAACTGTCTTGAGTGTTTATTGTTTGTTATGACTGTTACATTGTTTGGTTAATAAAAATATACATTTGAAAATTTGTTCTTAATCTGAAATAATTTTTGTGCTTTTGTGAAGAGGTCTAGTGCTTACTTTAGAGTTGCAGAAGATGATAAAAGAGATGGATTAAGGAATGAAGACTGAAAGAGTTATGTTCCCACCCCCCTTGTCTTTTCCTTGTGTCTCAAACCTTTCGCTTTCTCTCTTCCTCAGTCTTTATTTTCTGTCACATCTTTTCTTTTTCTCATTTTATCTGTTTTTGCTCTCTTCAACTTTTAAAGCAATCTCGATTCAACACTTAAAAAAGAACCATTAGAATGCTATCATAAGTAGGCATTAGAGTCTTTAAGACTACAGGCAGTGCTAGCCTAAACACAAGCTCAGATCCAACCACACTGAGCTCAGAAAAGGGGATTGATAAGACATTTCTAAAATGTCAGTATTTAAAGATGCCTCAATGATGACCAAGATATGTACTTTATACTTTTTCAAACGTGACCATTTTTATAAATGTAACACTAATACTTAGATTACTTTTCTGGTCACATTATTAAGGCTGTGACTGGTACATCAACTTCACATTGAAGGCTGACATCAATAATAACGAATTTATAAAACTGCATTATTGAAACAATTCTTATTTTCGGTGAGAAATTCCAGAAATTTGAAAGGTGATGAAACTTTTCAAAATTTAAATACAGCACTAATTTAATTGATAGATCAAAGTGTTTAAAATCACATACACCAAGAAAGCCTTGATCTACTTGCTACCTTGGGAAGAGTGTCTATTTCTCTGAGATGTCATCGACCAAGTCACCATGCACTTTGATGCCATATACTTACCGTTTGTTGCCAATGTAGGCATTCAGTTAGGACTATATGAAAGATATGTGGATTATGATCAGATGAGCCTACCTGAAATGTGCCCATGTCATCTGCAGAAAGATAAGACATACTGAAGTCATTGCAACTGTTAGAAGTAAGAATATAGAAGCTGTCAAGAAAATCGGGCAGTGGACTCGCCAGAGTTTTTGTTTTTTTTTAATTGGCTCACGACACTCCACTGATGATGGACCGAGACATCAACTTGTTGCCGATTTAGCGGTAGTCTGAGAACCCGCTTGACCCAATCTTTTTGGATCAAGCAGAGAGCTGGTCATTCGACACCAGAAATGTGTCAGGAGGGGTAAAAGCCCAAGCACGAGCAACCCCCCACGAGAGGCAGAGATCAGAGCGACTACTTTTAAAGTGCGACCCTACTTCAGTTGTTTTCCTGCATGGCCATATGTATCAATTTTGTTTATCATCAGACACAACCAACTTGATTTTTGAAGGCTACAAATAAACCAGTGATTAATCAAATATTTAATATATCATTAGAAACCTCAGTGCACATAAATTTAACTATGAGTTAAGTAGGGCTAGGTAGGAATTTAGGATTTGAACTATCTATTTTTATTGTGGAGGAGCTAAATGGCTACAGGACTCTCGTGTTTGACATTTTTAGAACTAATTTTGTGTCTTGCTGTAGCCGTTTTATAATTACCGCACTTTTTGTTGCTTTTACTTACTTATTTTCTCTACTTTTGTTATTAATATTTTCAATATTATTCATTTAGAAAAAATTACTCCTATCCCCAGAGAGCATGTTTTATGACCGAATGGCTTGTGGAGCGAATGATTAGTCACCGCATGAAAGAGAACTCGTAGAGTAATAAAATTAATTATATTAATTAAAAAATAGTAATTTGTCTACTATTGTTTTGAAAGGGTGAGTGTAGTGTCTACTATTGTTTTAAAAGGGTGAATATAGTGTCTACATTGTACTGTCCTGTACTCATAAAAAATAGTAACTTGTCCACTATTGTTTTAAAAGGGTGAGTATAGTGTCTACATTGTATTGTCCTGTGCTCATAAAAAATAGTAATTTGTCTACTATTGTTTTGAAAGGGTGAGTGTAGTGTCTACTATTGTTTTAAAAGGGTGAATATAGTGTCTACATTGTACTGTCCTGTACTCATAAAAAATAGTAACTTGTCCACTATTGTTTTAAAAGGGTGAGTATGGTGTCTACATTGTATTGTCCTGTGCTCATAAAAAATAGTAACTTGTCTACTATTGTTTTGAAAGGGTGAGTGTAGTGCCTACATTGTACTCCTGTACTCATAAAAAATAGTAACTTGTCCACTATTGTTTTGAAAGGGTGAGTGCAGTGTCTACATTGTCCTGTATTGTCTACATTCTCCACTCCACATATAATCTTTGCATACAAACACGTCAGCAAAACCAGCGCGAAAGCGGCGGAAGCCGGAAGCGCCCCCTACACTCAATCAATCAAAAACGTCAGCAATCGTAACCCTTGCATGCATAATAAAAGAGCCAGATAAACATCTATGTTGTATGCATGTCGGACACTGTGATGTACAACAAGCAGGTCCTACCGTAGTGCTGACAAGCCACTAAGGCAGGGGTCTCAAACTCGCGGCCCGCGGGCCAATTGCGGCCCGCCAGACGATATTTTGTGGCCCCCACTTGATATTAAAGTTAAGTGATAGTGCGGCCTGCACGTTTTTCTCATGCACCCTGGGAGTTTTATAGTTTTTGTCACCTGTGGGCTACCGTACCTCAGGATCTGCCATTTCCCAGCATGTAAGGCACTCATGGATTCTGGCACACCATTCAGTGGTGAGAAGTATGTTGCAGGAAAGAATTTGATCACAGGTTTGCAGATTTCAAGAAACACAGAACCACCTTTCAAATATTTGCTGACCCTTGGAAGATGTCCCTCCTGTGCTTCAAATGGATCTAATTGACATAAGTGTAATTCTGAACTCAAAGCCAAGTTCAGGGAGGTGAGTGGAAAAGCAGACAAGCTTGGACAGTTTTTGAGAGAATTGCCCCTTACCTTCCCTGAGCTTTCCAGGATGTTCAAGCGGACCAAGTGCCTTTTGGGGAGCACCTATCTGTGTGAATAGCTCTTCTCCACCATGAACTTGAATAAGTCAAAATTCAAGGACAAACATACTGATGAGCATCTTCAAGCCATACTGAGGGTCACAGTGGCTTCCTCCCTGAAGCCAAATGTGTCTGAGCTGTGTAAGAGGAAGTGTTTCCAGGTCTCTGGCAGCAGGGAATAATGATGCGGCCCAGCTTCACCCAGATTCTACTTCCAGTGACCCCCAGGCAAAATGAGTTTGAGACCCCTGCACTAAGGGCTGAATAAAATTGTGACAGCGGAGACGTGACGTAGTGCTGACAAGCCACTAAGGGCTGAATAAAGTTGTGACAGCGGAGACGTGACTTAGACGATAGCGGTATACTATCTGTTCACTTTGTTCATAAACCCCGTCCCTCATGGTTGGTGGTAACAGAAACACATTGCCCAAGCCTTGAGAGATATATGAATATTTTGTAATATCCTGACTTAATTCAATCAGTAAATATTCTCAACTAATGCGTTTTCTTCAACTCAGACACTTTCAAAAATACCATCATAAGGAGTACCCAAGGTCGGTTTACTCTGACAATTTAACAATTTATAAAACAGTTAAATTTTAAAATAGGGAGAGGCGAATTAACTCAGCCATATACCCCCCTCCTTTTGAGATGTTAACCGTCATTTTAAAATCTATTGTATTAGAAATAAATTTCTAACATTACCGATGAAGCTGACACCATAACACGAACAAATAGTTTCAAAATTTGTTAGACCTGGATGTGGTATGGATTCAGCTTCTGGTACAGACATAGCATCGTCCCCTATTACAATAGTAGCAACCATTTTGTCTTAGTGTTCTTTATTTGCTTTCATTAGATTAGAATGAAAAATTTTCACTTTCAATCCGATCTGAATTCGGAAATGCACCCACTCAATATCTCAACAACTTCATAAGGTCCTTGCCATGATAATTTATTTATGTTTTATTTATTTATTTTATTTATTTATGTAACAACAAAAACATCTATGTACGAACTTCAATATTGGATGCTTTTGTTTTATGGTTGTATAACTGTGCTTGTCTAGCTTTACTTTTGTGTACATTTTTGGCCACTGACATGAAATATCAATACAGTTTGCAAGTTTGATTACGTGTTGGTATGTGCCTTTGGTATGTTGGTATGCTAACCCGCTCTCTGTCAAATATTCTCGTAATGTAGACATCGTCCTAATGGTCCTACCTACGAGAATTGGATCAAATCTTGTGGTACTTCATGCAATGTAAAAAAAAAGTGCTGGCAAATACCTATCCCAATCACATAGTTTTTCCATGCAAAGTTTTCTCAAGGACCTGACAAGTGTAGCATTTAGATTTTCAACTAAACAGTTACACATAGGGTGGTAAGGAGTAGTTTTAACTGTTTTACTCTCAATAGTTGATTAATTTTTCCATCAGACAATATTTCTTCTGGAAATCGTACACGTGAAAACATGGCAAACAGAGCATTTGCTATTGTTACAGTACTAATGGAATTAAATGCAACTATCTCAGGCTATCACGTAGCATAATCAATGACAGTGAGAATGCATCTGTGGCCTTGACCCAATGAGGGCACAAATTCTTCAATGAGATCAATGGCTATATGACTAAAAAGGAATATCAGTTGTTGGGGTTTCTAGAACTGGGCAATTCATCTTTCTATTCACTTGCTGACAGATATCACTTGAGTGATTTCCCTCATCCTTTCTGGCTAATAAAACTCAGCCTCCACACGAGCTAAAAGTTTGCTTAGGTCATGAACCAAATGCAACACGTTCATATGATAGCTCAGAGGTACTACCAACTGACTGCTATCAGCCCCTTTCTGTTTATGAATCAAGAGACCATCCTTCCAGCAAAACTCAATAGCTTTGCTGGAAGATTTAGACATGTACAATCCTGAGAGCTTGGTCTTTTCTTGACATTTCTCTAGAGAATAATCTGTCAATTGTGCTGTTCTGAGCAGGGCCTTTTCCCCTTCAGATCGAATAAAGTTGACAGTGGAGACATGATGTACACAAAAGCAGTAGACTACAACGATATTCTTGTAAACAATATTCATCTGTGTTTAGAGGGTAGTGACCAGGAGTGTGGTAGATGTCAACGATGCCTGTCAACTATGCCCAAAATGTAGTGGAGGAGGGGCTATGGGGTGAGGATTGATTGTCACAAAAATCTGGCAGTGAACTTGCCAGAGTTATTTTTTTTATTGGCTTTTGTCGTGCATGGTTTATCCTGTTTTTATTTGGATAGTCTGGCCAAGGGAAGTAAACCATGTAATTGCACATTAGTGTCATGATGCCAGTCATAGTAAAACTGAATCCTTTCTAAACACCCTTTTTGAGAATATAACTTACAACTGTGACTTTTGGCTGGCTCTCTTACACTTATTATGACTTTTGGCTGGCTCTCATACACTTACTGTGACTTTTGGCTGGCTCTCATACACTTACTGTGACTTTTTGCATATACTACATATACTACAGGCATCATTAAAAATATTGCCATAATATAATTCTAATTCTTCAAAAGATATTGGATTTTTTTAAAAACTGATAACTGTAATAATTTCCCATTATTTGCTAGTATTAAAACAGGTCTTTTCATTTAATTTTTTTGTAACGTTTTAAAAACATCTTTCAAACTGCGTACGTTTATGAAAATGTAATAATATGTTACAAGCAACGGTTAAAATTATATTCAAACACTCACTTACATTTAGGAAGGCAAGAAATTAACAAAATAACTTTTGTTTAATTTAACGGTCTGCCAAGACGATAGCTACATCTGAACTATCAAGCGTGTCGATTGTGTAAATGAAAATGTCAGCATATGCAGAACTGGACAACAATTGGGTTGGATTCATAATCCATTTCTCGATCCGGATGCTATTCAGATATGCGTTTATGCCACATTCAAACGTAATCTGACATTTAGCTTCTCTTGGCGACTGAACCAAATGTCATAGTTACTTTGCAGCAGTTTTAAATCAAATTATCTGTTGATATTATGATGCCTAAAATGCTAAACAACAAGACATCCAGTTTATCATATCTGTTGATATTATGATGCCTAAAATGCTCATATCTGTTGATATTATGAGGCCTAAAGTGCTAAACAACAAGACATCCAGTTTATCATTTTTCTTCCTTGAATCACATTTATTTTGATTCCATTTTCTTACATCTTTATTCAAGAAGCAAGTACATAATTTTTAGAACATAGGCTAAATAATCTTTAATTTTTATTTGATTTCGATTATATTATAGTTTTATTACAGTAATTACACTGCATAAGGAACTTGATTCGTAAAAATTATCGAGACCTTTCATATGCGGCTAATTAATTAAATAGTATTAATTTCTTTTTAATTTAGAAAAACCCAGTATATCCTCTTGCAATACTGAAACAAGTCTGTTTATAATTATCGCATATTAAATGGCCGCGCAAGAGTCATATGCTTGTCCATCGTTAGCAACGGAAGATGTAGTAGAGATTTCTAAGAATTGTATCGATTGAAAGATAATTAGGCTTCAAGTGTACGGGTGAATTATTTCCCCTTAAGGAACAAGTTGCCCGCTGGTGGAGCTCGAAATAATAAGCAGACTTATTATTATTATTGAATTTGTTTGAGATGCCAGTCAGATCAGTGTGGGCTTTTTTGCAGGAAAAAAATTTAATGAAAAAGCGAACAAGCACTGATTTAGTGGTGACGGAATATAAACATTACAACTCAGCTAATTTGCGCTGTCGGTTTGTACTTTCGTTTTCATCTTCACATTCTACTGCAATTTACTTCCGCGTTTATTTCTATATAAACTTACTAAAGATGTTTCATTCAAGTTTAATATCTTTAAAAAATATATTATTATTAAAAGCGTTTTAAGTAAGCAGTACAGTGGACTCGGAAATGTCGGTACAATTTTGCTTGCTTTTGTGAACAGTTTGGTCATTCTTGGTCTTACTGTCTGTACATAGTTTTAACTTTCTTATATTTTATAGTTATAAAAGACCTTGATTTGTAGTAGCTACGTCAGTAACTACTACGCAAATGTTGATTTCACTAGCGTTGAACTTAGAATGAATCTATCTATCTAGAAAAATCATATCTTCTTGCTTGTTGCCGTACTATTTATTTTTCAAATTACCCAGAGAGACTGACAGGACAGAAGTTTTCTCTTTATTTTTCAAATTAACCAGTCAGACTGACTTTACAGAAATTAACCAGTCAGACTGACTTTACAGAAATTAACCAGTTAGACTGACTTTACAGAAATTAACCAGTTAGACTGACTTTACAGAAACTAACCAGTTAGACTGACTTTACAGAAATTAACCAGTTAGACTGACTTTACAGAAATTAACCAGTTAGACTGACTTTACAGAAGTTTTCTCTTTATTTTTCAAACTATGCAAACGCTTACTATATAGAGATATTTTGACTTGATGGTATACTCTTTTATTTTTCAAACTATGTGCAGATTAAAATTTTTCGTATGTGTATATAAATATAATTATAGTAAATATTTTGTATATATAATTATAGTAAATATTCAGAGGCTGCGGGGATGGCAGTTGTAGTATTATGTATGTATATAAGTGGATATTAAATAATATCAATTTATTAATGCGTTTAGGCAAATTTTTAAGGATATAAAGTCGTTCATAAATTAATTTCTTCCCTAAGGCATGGATCATTAAATATTCATACGTCTCGTCATGTCCTTGCTCCTGAGGAGTTGAGATGATTGATTTAGTTTTTGACTTCGATCATCTTTATATGATCTTTAAATGCAATATTTGATTTTATGAAAACATTTATGAAATGAAAATGATAATTGTATTAAAACGTTTGCAAAAGATCATTTGTATTCATTGTCATCTACAGATACTGATCCGAATTCCTGCTGAAATGTGGAGTTCTTCTGCCTAGCAGGAAATGAAATTAATGGTTTCGATTCTTTTCTACTCACACAAAATTAAATAGCAAAGAATGATCGATATTGTTTCAGTTTGGACTTTGTGATTGTAAGAGAAATAAGACTGCATTTTTTTTTAAAGGTTCGAAAAGGTTCAGCATACAAATTGAGATTTAAGATGATGATGGGGTTTTGATGAATATATATTTAATATTTGAAGCAAATCTTATTCAGTAGATTTTGTTTTTATTAAACCAGATATTGCAAAATCCATATTTGATGTAGAACATTTTCTAATTCCACCATGAAAGTAGAATATAAAGCAAGATTAGAAGAAAATAGATTGTATCTAGAGGAATACCTACAAGTGGATGAAGTACTGGACCTCTGTATACCAAAACTAATGTTCGGTCCTTGTGATGTGGAGCGAATTCGAGCAGAGAGGGCCCGACCTGACAAAGTGCTCAAATTCATTGACATCCTTAAATGTTGTCCTGAGGATAGATGCTTTGAAGATTTCCTTCAGACCTTAGATCATGAACGTGTGAAACAAGGCTTCATTCGAGAACGACTTTCACAACCGTCAGTCAGCGGCCAGTTGCAGACAGGTATACATTATTTTTTTCTGAAAACATGGGTATTTTGTCAAATAATCACATGTCATCACAAAGTGAATTTCCTTTAGAATTGGACTGATGATTCGTGAAAGATTATCCATGGCACCGTGTGCAGTGTTTTCAGTACTTATAATGCCTGGTATAGTCATTTTAGTGTTTTGAATGTTCTCGCTAAACTTGATTTAATTTTGCTTGCCTTACATGTATTTCATTATTGATTAATTCTTTTTTAGAGTTATGAATTTGATTATGATGTATTGATGATTTTGTCCATAGCTTTTATACTGCAGATGTCTTGAGTATAGCAGCATTATAAATAATATGCAATCTCTGACAATGTACTAACTTTTAAAATAAATTTAAAAAAATAAATATGTAAAAATACATATGAGAACAGTCTTTTATTCACGTTTCTTCAGGTTTTATTATGTTAAATCAAACAACAGGACTCTTAACAGAATGACTTGGAAATTAGCAAGTTGTTCGTTAAGGACCATGAGAAGAGGAATCTAGGTTAACTCTGCATATGAACTCATTCAATATATTTAGGTGTTCTGATAATGTATACACACACGATGATGGTCATGATGACTATGATTAAATGAATTTTACATGAAATGAAGATGGTAAAAAAAATGACATAAGACATTTGAAAATTAATAAAATGTTTATATATATATACATTTTTAAAAACAATTAAAGAAAATAAAAACAACAATCAATTCCAAAATCCACATAGCACAATTCTCATAATGTCTAGCTAGTTTCTTCTCAGTTCTCCAATATATTCTCAGTTCTCAAAATATTCGCACAAAATTCCCAATATAAAAAGATTCGCACAAAGTTCCCAATAGTTCACTATTGTTCCTACACCGATCTCTAACTGGCCAAATGTACTATTTTCACTTATCTTAGTTACACTGGTGGAGTCTAGCTTCATAACTGGCTGAATCTATGTAGACTTCTCCTCCCAAGCGAAGTAATATGGCATTCATATGAACTAACAGCTGAAACACTTCAGCAAACTGTTGCCACCAACAAAAAGCAATGCTACCAAGATGCAAAGCCTTGTTCAGTGAAACCAAAGATCAAAATAATCTGTAACAATAGCTTAGGGATTGCCTTAAAAATCTACTGTGCTCTTTTTTCAAGCCTTTTGGCTTATCATTCAGACTTTCAGATTTATACCAGGTCGAAAAAGGATGTGGTTAAAAGGCTATTCAGTTGACCTAAGGGCAGGGCTTCATCCAAGCTTTCATTCACACATAGGATTAACAATGGATTTTTGACTTTCCATCCTATTGAACTCACGTACTTCAAACAACCACCTCCCTTCCCCCTCTTTCATTTAGGCACACTTATGATCAAGGCTGTCTCTCACTATGCATACTTACTATAATGGGTTGGTCAGATTTGTGCTCGACTACAGTTCACAACAAGGTCTGACTTGCTAGGGAAAAATATATTAGTTAACTAACTTCTCTTTAATCCAGAAAAACATCCATTCTGTCTTATGGGTGATGTAATAGATACGTCATATGCGTGTATAGGCTCCTATTAAACTCTCTTTTGCTTCTACATTTAGATTTTACTTACTTACATATTTCTTACATCTAAATTTTATTCCTTTCTAAATTTCTTTTTAATATTTATTGAGGAGATCCAGGCGAGATGCATGCAACCACTGCACTGTTACTCACGTTGGTTCAAATCACGAAGTTTTTGGTTAGGTCAGGCAATTTTACAACCATATCTGATGTCAGTCATGATTTTAGTGTTCTGAATGCATATTCACACACCTCACTCCATTCTACTTTAGAGAGTTTCTGTGCTTTGGCTAGATCTGTCAATGAAGTGGCTATGGCACTGAAATTAGGTACAAATTTCCAGTAATAGTTACACAGGCCTAAGCATGATCTGACAGCGGTTTTAGTCAGTGGCCTACTGGCATTTTGCAGTTGTTCTACTTTCCTGGGATTTGGTCTCAGAATTCCATGGCTCAATCTATGGCCAAGAAAGTCCAGTGTTTTGAATCCTATAAAACAGGGGTGCACAAACTTTTTAGGCCAGAGGGCCAAATTTCCAATTGATAGTGCGTGGAGGGCTGCAAATCAGATTGCACATGGATGGCTCATTAGAGGATAAACACAAATAATGAAATAATATACTTTACATTCATTTTAACCTATATTTAGTCTTTAGTGAGAAAGGTGAGCCTGAATGTTGTTAACAACTTTGTCAATATTTGGTTTGAGTTTTGTAGTCAGCAGCCTCAAAATCGAATAGAGATTGTTGCAGGCCACAAGTAATGGTGACATGCTAAAGTCCAGGGACTGCACAGAGCCCTGTCTCGGACAGCATGTGGCCCATGGCCGCGGTTTGTGCACCCCTGCTATAAAGTTTCTAGAATTCACGAAGATCATTTTGAACATTCTTCATGGTGAACTGCTCCTGAAGAGGGTTACATATGCTGATGTGTTTGTATACGAGTATGTATGTGGAGTGGAAAATGTCAACAATACAGGACAGTACAATGCAGACACCACGCTCTCTCAAAACAATAGTAGACAAGTTACTATTGTATGATGAATATAATTTAACTTTATTGTTCTACAGGTCCTCTTTCATGAGGTGATTATAACTGCTTGTTCCTCAAACCATTTGGTCATTAAACATACTCTCTGGGGGTAGAGGAGTAATTTTTGTAAGTGATGAATGATGAAAATAATAAGAAACGTAAAGTGAAAAGGCATCAAAGAAACAACCATGCAAATGTGTGTCAATTTCCGCTATTAAAACATCTATAGCAAAAATAAAAGTTATTTCTAAAATATGTCATTACAGAGTCCTGGTGCTATTTTGCTCCTCCACAATCCAGTAGCAAATAGGTAAAAGTTTAAACTCTAAATTCCTACTTAACCCTATGTAGTCCCTGTTAGTTTTGGTACTTTTGTGTGTCAGCATCGTGTGTGTATGTGTACAGCCGCATCCCCACGCTTCCTTTTCTTTACAAGTAGGACCATGGCTGTCTTTGTAAAATGGGTCAGGACCACTCCCTTTGTTTCAAAGCGCGCGCTATATTGGCGCTAGCTGTCAGAGTGCGTGCTTTTATTGTTATATACTGTTTTAGGTAATTAGTAAGTGAAGTTCATATTTATATATTTAGAAAGTAGATAGTTTACATTTTTAAGTGATGTATTTTTATATGATGAATAATGTTATTGTATTTGTGTATTTTGCAATTTATGAGGGTGTGAATGCTTTTCCTGAAGCCCGCCAACACAGATTTTATTTTATTAAAGGTTTAATTCTTCAGATTATATATATGAAAAGATTTGTACATTAAAGTATAATTATAGTAGTTTCACTGTATATTTGAATTATTATGTACTTTTTTGGCATATGATATAGCTATAATTGATAGTTGGAAGTAAGTAAAGAAACACAAAAGTTATTTTTAGAAGCCTTTCCACACTAGATTTCCATTTTCTGGAACCCTGGGCTTCAGGGAAGGCCGCTCCCATAGGATATAAAGAGCGTGTGTGGTTTGAGTGAGTGTCTAGTCACTGTTAGATGAGAGTCACTGTTAGCGGTACTACTACATTTGAGTGAGAGTCTCTGAGGGTGTCTCTCTACATACAAATAAAGACTGTGTAACAACTGCCAGGCATTGTCAAATCTGTTGTCATGACTGCCGTCCATCATCGTCTTGCATCAGTATTGTCTCTATGTTTGTGACCCGGGTTCTACCACTCTGGAACTCCATTCACTACACCTACTTACTCATAATTAAATTTATATGCACTGAGGTTTCTAATAATGAATTGATTTTTTTGGTTACTTGCAGGTAGAGTTCTTAGTACCCTTCAAAAATCAAGTTGGGTGTGTTCCAAGAAAAGATGACAGCCAAGCAGAAAATGATGAAAACCACTTAGATGTGCTGGTTATGTCAGCGCTGATTTTAGAATATTCCCTTGCAGAAAAATGTGATAATTGTTAGATAAGTATATCGTGTCCAGCTCTAGACTTCCCATATAGAAGAATGAAGAGGGTTGCAGTTTGTTCAAAGGGCACTTGTTGTCAACACTGCCTGCTTACTCATGCAGGAAATATGATGGAGACAAATATATACACTTGCTGTATGTAGCTTACTCAGTCTGTCAGGTCACCGTTGACTTTTGTCTTGCTGGAATGCTCACCTCTGGCTCTCCCCATTATGACACCTGGTGTCAAAAGTTGATCTCCATGGTCCAAATGAACTCGTAAAAATGACTGCCTGTCCATAGGTTGGGTCCAGACTTTTCTGTACGTAGGTTAAGTTGCATGGTGCTGAATGACTATTCAGACTCACCATCAAGTAAACTGGCAACAAGTTGATGTCACACTCCACCATCAGTGAGTACCACCAAAGCATGTATTACCCTCCATTAGTGATCTGCCCAGATGTAATTAGTCCACCCTGGAACAGAGTCTAAAACAGATGCACACATCTGCTGTCCACAGACAAAATGCACCACAATGGATCATTAAGTACTTAATATTCTTGCAAAGGAAGTGGGACATCTCTGTCTAGTTAACTTCAAAGTGCTAAAAAATTCTTGTTGCTTTACCATCACATCTCTTCTGAATGTCTAGCATGGTGTCACAAAAGAAATAAAAAGAAATACCACTATGCAGAATCTTGTTCTCTAAACTCACAGTCTCAAGTCCATCATCTTCATCTGCCCTCACTCTCAGCTGTGATACTTTCTTGCTTGAATTAAAACAAAACCACTTTTCCCTCTAATTTCTGCTCCAAGTCCTTGACTGAATCTTCAATCTGATGTAAAAAAAAAATCCTGAGGAGAAAAGTTTACTAAGCTGGCATTAACGCTATAATGCTATGCTGTAGGGCAGGAGCCCATGCAGTATGCGTGAATATCAAAATCTCTCCTGTTCTCTGTCTCTCTCTTATCCTTTTCTCTCTCCTCTCTCTCTCCCTGGCAAAACCATAAATTTATATTTACTACAATCTCCAGTGCCCCCTAGTGGGCTCAAATAAAAACACTGTTCCATTGGCTAGAAGAAATGTTCCAACTAAGACATAGGTTTTCTAAGTAATTGTCCCATTCCTAGCAATTGCTGGTCAGTGAAACTAAACACTAAATGAATGTTAATACAAACTGGCACCTCAGTCTCAGTGTCTCTTCTTTCATACAATTAAATCCTCCAGCCCTGTCTCAACCCTGGGACCTGTCTCCTTATTGTAGGTTGCCATTTAATAGGTTTATGAAGTTTCTTGGGCATTTCCCTATCAGTATCACATAAACGAAAAACTAATTACCTTGAGTTCACTTTAAGTTCAGAAACAGAGGAAAAAATCACGATAAAAATAAAATTTAAAAAATAACTCAGATAAGTCCATTACGAGATTTTTGTGACAGTGTGCTACTAGCCTGGGCTCTTTTAAGACACCCCTCCCACTCAAACATTGGGAACGACAGAAACAACATTCACCACAACTTTAGCCCATTGATTACAGGACTAAAGTCCGCCTCTGCCAGCTAGACATATTTTGCAATGGACGAGTGAACAACAACACATAGAATCTTCACCAAATCTTCATAACTTACACCACAATGCTCAGTGCTACAGTCACAGGATATCTTGTTTGGCTTCGTTTGGGTGAAGAGATTCTCCCGGCCGGTCCACTGGAAAAAAATCTCTGAGTTCATGCACATTTAATAGTAGAAGTAGATGCACACTGAATTTTAATTTCATTAATTTTATATATATATATATATATAAAGGATTTTTTCATTTCACAAAAACATTGCCATCAGATTTAGTGACTAAAGCTGAATATGTCAGTATTTGTATGTTGTGTGCATATTGTGTATTGTTTTTAATTTATTTCTTCAAATTTTATTTTTTTTATGTATTTAAGAATTTATGTATACTTATTTTCTGGCTATTCTTTATTGTTTCATGTTATGTATAATAATTGTATTGCATTTTAAAACTTTTTAACAGTTGATAGCAGGTACAAACATCCTGACAAATTGACTTTGTGTTTACGACAATTGATCACCCCCTCCTTTATGTTTTAAATAGTGTATACATGTGAGATCTCCTTTAGTCAAATTTGATTTTTCTATCACAGCTTCTTTACATAATGATATATTTCTCAAGTTTATTTAGAAAAGAGCTACAAGCACCTAGAAATGCTTAAATTCAAACGTGAGAAAAATTTTCTCCCAATGTCATTGTAGCATACAAATATTTTTAAAGAAAAAATAAACACATTCTTGCGTTCGAAAACATTACATTAGTGTCAGGTTTACTGAAAATAATTAGGATACCTGTAAATATGCATTGCTAATGGCATGCATGTTTTCATGTATGGAGTTACAATTAATTTTATAAATAATGAACAATTGTATCAATTGTGTTTTTTAAATGTATAATTAACGTTTCCATATAATGTGTTATTTTATGTTTAATGAACATGTGTATCTGTGTTATTTTATGTAGATTCTGAACAAGAACAACTATTGGAGCAGATTTTCAGAGAAATGTTCATAATGAAAGAAGGAGAAGTGACTTTACCAGATCCCATGCTCCGAGTCATTCGAATGAAACTTCGACAGGTGAACAAGTCTTTGCAAGGCAGTGATGGAAAGGTGTTTGAGCTACTCAGAAAATTATTTCCTGGAGTCAAAGTGAAAAAGAACCGCAAGAATAGAGTGTATCCTTTTATAGTACAAATAACATTACAATCTAACTGTGATATCTACGTCACACTAGTTATTGGTTAGGGTTATTATTATTGTTTAACTACCCATAACTAATTATAAGTGATGAGAATCTTAATTTATGTTATTAATAATTCTCCAGAAGACACCTCTCGTCTCTCTCACTTGGCGGATATGTGGGCTGTAAACGTTTTCTCTCTTCCACAACATTAAAGACAAACATTTACCGTCTCACAGTGTTTCCGTAGGTGAGGTAGAAAACTTCTTACCAAGGAGAAGATAAATCAGTCTTTTTTACTATATTTAGCAAGCCCCACCCCCATCTACCACTGTCCTCTCCAACATATGGGTTATCAATATGTGTAAAAGGGTCAAGAAATTTATTAAATCAACAATAACATATACAATATATGAATATAATCAAAAGAGCATTGACATTTACATCACTTCACAACAATGTTCAATTAATGCTGGACAGTCATTCAGTTTATCCTAGCATAGACATAAGCAGTAATTTATTAGTATAAATATATAATCAAGTCCATGGATATCATCACGGAAATGAGAGTAGAGGTTCAGAGAAATAATTAAAGTTAATGCACATAATCTTTTCAAAGATGGCAGCTATTGCCAGCAGCAAGTATTCACAATAACGTGGTTTGCAACAAGTTACTGTCTTTTTTATTCAGGCAAGGGCTCAACTTGCCCTTTTTATAGGCACATTACACAACTGTTCCAGAATCTTCAAGGTGTTCAAAGAAAGCAGAGAACCATCTTGTTCTGTGAAGATGCATGCACACCTAATCACTTGAACATAATTGGTTGACTTCTTCTTATACTTCTGTTGTTTGGTTGGTTGCTTGCTTTTTTGTTTTGCTGAAGGCAGTTTACACTTGTATGTTGGTTGTCAGAAATTGCACCACAAAGGTCCATGTAACAGCCCAATATAATAATGATAGTTACTTGATAAAGCACTTATTCTTATAATTACTCTTGTCACTTTACAATAAGTATAGGTAAGATAAACTGCAGTGTATTCATACAAACTACTTAAGCAAATAAGTAAAAGGTAAATCTGATGGGACAAAACAACATGATGAAGGTACATGCAGAATAATGCATTTAACATTGGAAGAAACATAAAATTGGTGAATTTACAAATGTATAGTTTGAATAGTGACAGAAGTTCAGCAGATGAAAAAGATATCTTGAGAACTGCTTTTAAAATGACCCTGTTCTCTTTGTATCATTATATTCCATGCATAGATATACCCCGATATCAGTAGGCTTACTCTTTCATTTTCACATACCATTGTTATAATTGTGCTGTGTGTCAAAGACTGCAACAGGGATTCTCTTAGTAGTTTTTGTATTGTGTTTTTGAATTTTCATGTATTGTAGAATTGTAGTTTTAAAAAATGTTTAGAAGTTATTCTATTTATAAATATTACTTTTATTTGATGATTGATTCATTGTTGATATTTTTCCTGTATTGTTTATTATGCTCATTTTTCTATTTCCCCATCAAAATAATATGAATGAAAAATCACAATATTTCTTAAAGTATGACATTTAGCTTTACACTTAAATATAGGCAATTGCATCAATCACATGTACTTTTGAAAAAGAATTATTTCCTTAACAGCTTTTAGTGTCAGAATACAAAATCTCTCTTTGAGAAATGAAACTCTCCAACCATTCAACACCAGTGTGCAAGGTTAGTGACGGTATATGTCTTTCAATTCTAGAAAGCTATACAAAACACACTAAAACAGATATTCACACATAACAAACCTTCCCCAATGAGGTAGTGTGACACACACCAGCCTAGTTACTGGTTATGATTATTATTATCATTAATCATCCATAACTAATTCAAGTAATGAGAATATTAATTTATGTTATTAATAATTCTCCAGAAGACACCACGTCATTCTCACTTGGCGGATATGCGAGCACTGTAAACATTTTCTCTAGACAAACATTTACTGTCACACAATATTTCCATTGGTGGAAAACTTCATACTAAAGGAGAAGACAAATCCATCTTTTAATCTATATTTAGCGAGCCCCCATCCATCCACTTTCTTCTCCAAAATAAGGTTATCAATATGTGTAAGAAGGTTAATAAATTTATTAAATCAACAATCAAATATAAAACAGATGAATATAATCAAAAGAGCATTCACATTTATATCATTTCACAACAATGTTCAATTAATGCTGGTCATTGTTCAGTTTATCCTAGCACATACAAAAGCAGTCAATAACAGCATCTAATTTGGCAAATGCTACCTCTCAATGAAGATCATATTCAATCTGTAATCTTTTCTCACTTTCATTTGCTTTTATTTCTATTTCCTTCTCTTTTATTTCTAGTTCTTTTTTTTTTTTTGCATTCCTTTTTTACTTCCAGTTCTTCTCTTTTTTTTTTTGCATTCCTTTTTTACTTCCAGTTCTTCTTCTTTTTCTTATTTCTAGTTCATTCTTTTTTATTTCTAATTCTTCTCTATCATGCTTGTCTTTCTTTTTTTTATTTTTAAACAGTCTTTCACCAACTCTTTAGTTTCATCTTCAGAGAGTCCCATCACTCCTGCTACCACCTGTCCCTCATCTATCCATCTATCTTTCTTCTAGTGTAATTTCCATTTAAAGATTTTCTTTATTGCAAAATAACTCCCACCATGGTCACATGAGCTAGCTGACTGGTGAGTTATCTGACTGATTTTACCCAAGTGTCTCAACAAGCACTCAAGCAACTAGTATACTTTAAACCTCGTTACTTAAAATGCACAACTAATGTACACAGTATGTTCTCCACACATCAATGATGGGAACTATAGTAATACATGTATCAATACAATAAGTAATCAACAATATAAATCAAAAGGTTAGTAAAATAATTTCAAAAGAGAAAAACGATAGACAAAACAAAACAGTTCTAAATAGCGTTATAAAAATAAGTAATGAGATAAGACTGGTTTCTAAATGTCTATTCCACTTGTCGAATGTATCTCTTTCTAGCTCTGATTTAGTCTAGGCTTTCCCGTTAAGTTCTAAGCTCAACACAATTTCAATAATTGTTTTCCACATTTACTGATTTCAACACAATGACAATTGGTTTAACAATTTGTAACAAATTTGTACTCATACCCAGACAAAACCCATCCAATTTATGTGATGCTGATGCCACTTAGTTAATGGATATTATTATTATTAATTAATTAATCATCAAATACACAAATGACAAACACAACTAGAAAAGATTACTTGACATCAGTGAAACCATGTTTGAATAATTTCTATATTACACAATCCTTTATTCAAAAAATACAATTCAACAATTCAATACAAATCACAGAATAGTTCTTATTAGAGAACAGAAATGGAGTTAGAGATAAGCAATAATAGTTTTTACATAACTCGAATTAAACGCTTTCTCAATAGGTGCACTTTTGCAACAGTGTCACAAGTTTATTGTCCACCATTATTACATCAGTTACACATGCTTAACTCACATGTTTATAGGAGACTGTTTCGCTGGTATTCTCTTGAACCAACCTGGCACTCACTCGCTTTATAGCTCTGTCAAGTAGAACCACGATTGTAACAATTTCCTTATAACAGAAATTTCTCTCAGTAGCCAGCATACTTTGCCACCATACATCAAAGGGTTGTAGTGTATTCTCCACACTTACACACTGTTCCCCACCTTTACCATGGTCAGTCATAGCGGTGTACAAACAGTAACCAAGATTCAAATCACCCAAGGAAAGAAGAAAAAAGAAAAGGCTGCTTACCTTGAAAAATATAATCAAAGATCAACTCTAAATTTCCACTTTATCACTTATTAACTCCATTCTTTCTTACATTCAGTCTCAACTTACAGTTTCCTGCATGGGTGTTTATTAGCCCGATACACACACACACATCATAATAAATACAGCATACCAAAACAATGTCAAGCATCTAGCACATTATATATGAGCAGTTTAGTTCAACATTTGTAGAAATAACAGTCTACTCACATAACACATCTTTAAACACAAGTATAACATATCAATAGCAAAATGCATGAAATATTTCAGTCCATTCTCTCTCAACCAGTCAGTTAAATCACCATCAAGCTAACAGCCACCTTTCAAGACTAGACTTCTTTGCCACTTCAAATTCAAGAAATCAGGCAATAGATTCTCTACAGCAGATAAACCTTTAGATCTCAGCCCATTGGCTGTTCTCACTCTCGTAAATCATAACCATTGGATAATAAAAACTACTCACCCAGTTGGAATGGTTTGCATTACGTCAGCAATTTTCTAGCATATTCTCAACTCGAGTGTTTAGCTCAGACACTTTCAAAATTACCATCAAAAGGAGTGTCTAAGGTCTGGTTACTCTGAATATTTAACAATTTATATAACAATTATATTTAAATATTCATCTTGAGAAAATAATTTTCATATAGAAAATATGTGAGGACTGAAAATTATGCAGAAAAATAGTATAGACTTGACAGTTCTGTGATTTATATTTCTCTTAAGGATGAGATCTGTTTTTCTACATTTGGAAGTGTGGTGGAGTAAATATGCCTCTCCCTATTTTTAAAGTCAGATTATTTCCTCAAGATGAATATTAAAAGTAAGATCATAGCAAACTCATCCAGTGGGGATGGACCAGAAGTTTCTTTGTTGAAGAAGAACTATTCTAATCGCTTTGAATTTGAACATGAGTCAGGTCATAAAGTGCGATCACTAGCTTATGGTAAGTTAACTGACTGATAAAGAAAGAATGGACTTAGAAATATTACGTACATGTTTGCTATTGATCTATTTGAATTGGAGAATATGTATGTAATTGAACCATTATTTCTGTGTTCATTAATTTGACTATGTTATACATTATGTGCATTGACTTTATTTCTCCCCTCTCATTTCCATGATGATATCCACAAACTTGATTATATATTTATGTTATTGACTGTTTATGTCTATGCTAGGATAAACTGAATTATTGTCCAGCGTTAATTGAACATTGTTGTGAAGTGATGTAAATGTCAACACTCTTTGATTATATTCATATGTTGTATATTTGATCGTTGATTCAGTAAATTTATTGACCTTCTTGCAAAGAGAGAAAAGTTTACATCTCCCCCATATCCACCAAGTGATAATAATATAAATTAAGATTATCATCACTTGTTATAAGTTATGGGTGATTAATTAACAATAATAATCATAACCAATAACTAGTGTGATGTAGGCATCACAAAACCTTTGAATAATGTATAGATTTAAACAAATGTTACAATCTCATTTAGCTAATAATTAAAAAAATTTCAGGTGAGGCCTCTGGTGGCATAGAGATTCCAATCCCCATTCCTCTGGATACGATTAGCCCTGAATCCATTGCAAATGCATTGAGAACTGAACTTCAGATACAAAATATTGATGTGAAGATGGTTGACAGAATTGAGAAAGAGGAAATTGATGGAACCGCTTTGTCCCAAATGGATGATGATCACATTGCAAAGCTGTTTCCTGAGTTAAATACTATGGGGAAGAGATTAAAAATGTTAGGACTGATGAGGCAGACACTTGAAGCACTTCAGAAGCCTTTAGAGTTTAAACAAACATCTGTTAAAACGAACAGAAAGCTTGAGAGTTTCAGAGAATTTGATGTGGCTCCAAGACCAAAGGATATCTATGAAAAAGGTTACGTCTTGCCTGAGGAGCAGTCCAGACCAGGGTCCTTGTTGCAAGTTGTGCACAAATATTGCTTGATGAAAGATAATGACTGGAATCAGTTTGCCAAAGAGACTGTAAAATTTGCTGCTGCTTGCATGAATGAGAGAATGAATGGTACGATACATTTTGGTGTTGCATCCAAGTATGAGACTGCTCACCAGTTTCAGCCAGGTGAGATCATTGGCATGCATTTGGATACTCTGCAATGTGAAAGCACACTAACAGAAGAAATATACCAAGTCTTTTTTCGCGACCAAAGAGACATAGCTTTAAAATGTATTAGAAATCCTGTTTACATACCAGTTGCAGCAAAAGAATTGGATGATGCACATTTGTATGTAGTAGAGGTTGACATTGTTCCTCACTGTGATATCATAATGAATCAAGCCATTTTCTTGAATGCTGCCACAGGGAATCGATCTGTACTCTTGAGGTATTTGAATGGAGCTCCTACAGAAGTGACTGGAGATGAACTCTTCATGTTCATGAACTTTAAAAATAACTTGACAGATCTTAGGAAAGAAGCTGAATTGTTGAAACATTCCACATCTATAGAGAAACCAGATCTGCACAGAAAGTTGCACAGTTTATTGACTGATGGAAATGATTTTGAGAATATCGACATATATCCACTTCTCTTCCTGAGTCCATGTTCTGAAAGTATGAATAGAGAGTACCTGGTAGAAAATTTCAAGTGCATCAAGAGCCTAGAGCCATTGGCAGTTTTTGATTTTGATCCTTCAATGCAAAGCTCAGATGGTACATCAATGGGATTGCAATCTATAATGGAAATAGAGCTGGGCCAAGTTTACAAGGCTCTCACTACAGACAACTTTGACAAGAATAGCGAAGAAAATAAGTCTAGCGACACCAAAGACAGTGTTTCTAGGCTGCTTGAAAGCATTTGCATGTCATCGTTTAAATCGTGGATATTTTGTAATGGCTATGAACCACTTGGCAAAAAAGAGCTGAAACCACCTGCTTGGAGAAGCTGTTATGGAAATGGATTTAAGGAAGCAGTTCGCTTTTACAGTGAACAGATTCCAACTGACAAAGCACGAATTCTTATTTTTCTATTGTCAAGAAACTATGATGTGCTTCTTGGCGCCCTGGAAGAAATCTTCGTAAAGTTTCCTGACCAGTGGATAATTGTAGCAGAATCTGACAAAGTTGCCCAACACCTAATATCTGAAGTTTTGAGGCGGGGTTATGTCGAGAAACAAGTACTAGAGGATAGATGTGTAGTTGGAATGCCATGGTCACACATCAATCACAGTCTAATGAACATATTTGGATTTACATCAGGCACTGGTTGTACTCTTCCCACAACTACTGGATCACCATGCATGATGAAAGAACGAGAAAAAAATGCACTTTGTGATCTTGAAATTCTAAGCATGACTCAGTGCACTGACGAAGACATTATACAAAATGGAAGAATAGAAGATATTGAAAATTTAAAGCAGAAGACAGAAGAAGACTTTTATAAAGGTCAGCAGGTGAGTTGGTGGAATTTCTGGTTCAAAGATCATGTGCTGAGAAGAGCACAATTTCAAAAGCTTCTTGAAATGGTCAATGAAACATTAGTTAGTGTCCATATTCCAGAAGATGAAAAGGTAGCTGTAATAACTGTTCTTCATCAGCCAGGTGCAGGTGGCACAACAACAGCAAGAGAAATTCTTTGGGAAAAGAAGAGTCAAGTTCGTTGCTGTGTGGTGAAGAAAATCACTGACCAGACTTGCGACCAGATAGCTCGCTTCCGAAGTTTTGAAGAGACAGATTGCCCTAAACCACCTCTTGTACTAATTGACAATGAAGATGATGAGAAAGTATTTCAGTTATGCTCCTACTTGAATGAGAAAGCAAGACGTGAGGCCAGAGATAGTAAAGATACTAAACGAATATTTTGTGTTCTTATTATTTGCATTCGCATGACAGCATTTCCACAAAATAAAAACAAAAAGTATAAAATCATGCTGGGACATGAACTTCAAACAGAAGAGGTTCAGTGGTTCCGGACAAAATATGGAATATTGGAAGAGAGGTACAATCAGGGACTGACCAAAGAAAATCAGGGTAAACAAGGACTAGGACTGCATCCCAGACTTTTGATTTCTTTCAACATATTGAAAGAAAACTTTGACCTAAACTATATCAAACGTACCGTCGATGAATTTGTCAATGAAATTCATGACTTTCGAGAAAAACGCTTACTGAAATATGTTGCCCTTATCAACAGCTTCCAACTTGACTTTGAATCAATCCCTATTAGCTGTTTCAATGTCATTATGTGCCCTCCCAGTGCAGTGAAAGATACCAAACCACGTCTTGGTCAGAAGACATTTTCCAAAGGAGAAATACATTGGGAAGCATCTCTCAGCCAATCACTAAATGTCCTCTTAAACAGAACCTCAAAACCTTGCCTTGGTTCTGTTACTAAAACAATCAGAATAATTCACAACAAGTTATCAAGAGAAATCCTCTACAATCTTTGTGAAAGGGAGCAGCAGTTGACGAGTGATGTAATCCTGGAGTTTCTCCATAGTGACATTTTTAGAAAAAGCTACGAGTCTAGTGTGCAGAGTCAACTGATTAAGATTGCAAAAGACATGCTAAAGAAAAGAGCTAGACACAAACAAGGCAAAGAAAAATTTTCCCCTTTAATAATGGCCATTGGAGAAGGGACTGAAGGCTATGAGAAAGCTGCCGAAGTGCTTATTGTTGGATTTGAACTTCTGGATGACCCAATGATTGCCCAGCAAATCTCGCGTGTCTACATTCATATTCAAAATTGGAAAGAAGCTGATAAGTACGCTAAAATAGCACAAGACATGAAACCCAAAAACTCTTATCTGTGCGATACACATGGACAGGTTTATAAGGAAAAGTTAATTAAGATGTGGAAAGACTGTCTAGACAGCGAAGAACAGCTAGAAGGTGAGAAGGCAATGGAAATGATAGACGTAGCCTTCAAAGCTATTGAAATATTTCGGAGAGAGCAGAAACTCAATGATGAAGATTGCTCCACTGGTTACAACAACTGTGGCTTTTTCTCAGAACTACGAGTGGTAGTAACTTTGCTTGACCTGTGCCGTTTTCTAAAGGTATTCAAATATGATAAAGGAAAACTGCTGCATAATTTTCTTGTCAGTAAGGATGATATTCCTAAGGGTTTAGAGGAACTGGGAAAAGAACGAATTGAAATGCTGAAAAGACTTAGTGAAGAATATGAAAGACCCATGAGGCGACTTGAAGACGAGCATATCCAATTGAAAGAAGACTCGTGTTACCAGTACAGTCCCAGTTATACCAACACTATCAGTGACCGTCGTATGTTTGTTCACTTGCAAGAATGTTTGGATGTTTACTTTGGTGAAGACTCTGATAAAGTTCCTGCTCATCTAAAACCTCACGATGCTTGTGAGTTTCGAAGAAGAAGAGTGAAGCGTAGGGGTGGTAACTCTCTTCGCTCAATTTACGATCTTCGAGATGAACCCAAAGCAGCTCAAGAATATCAGGAAATGCACTGTCTCATTGAGAAAAACGTTAATTCACCATTTTGTAATGCATTTGATTTGAAAACAATCCTAAACCTGACACTTGCTCGCATTTCACTTGACAAGAGCAAGACATTTGGAATTTCCATGGTTAACATATTAGACTGGACACAAAAACTTTATGACAAGACAAAAACAGATGTTGTTCCACATCTCGAGGCCTTTCTGTATCTCACTATGTTCCACTGGCCTACAGAGTGGCGAATTAAGCAAGGATTACCACTTTGTCCCTGCAACAAAATCAAAGAAGTTATCAAAGAATGGAAAGCAGCATTTCAAAACAACCATCCAGCACAGAAAGAAGCTGAAGGTAAATTACCAGACAGACGTAAAGGAACCACTCTTTTTTTTCTGGGCCAAGGAGAAGGTTTAGATGAAATTGTCTTCTATAATGAATTACATCGACTTTTCAATCGACGCCTTGGAGATGGTGATAAGATGTGGGACACAGAACTAGCAAAACGGCAGTTCAGGCGCCTAAAAGGAACACTCCTGCATGGTGGAGGAGAAATGTCTGTTACAATCTACTCTCCCAAAGGAACTCCTACCGATTTACTGATTCCAACGTCTTTCCCAATAAAAGATCAATCCCTCTGGCAAAAGAAAGTGCACTTTGTTTTGGGCTTCTGCTGGTCAGGACCGAAAGCCTACTCTGTGACCAACGATGACAAGTTTGATCTCGAATCTGTTTCTGCACCAATGCCTTCAGCTATGCCCAAAAGAAACTATGATCGATCTCAACAGAAGCAGATGTCAATGGAGGTTGTTGCAGAATTCTGGCAGCGTTACTTCAAGAATCAGGCTGATTTAGAAATTGTGAAGAAAGACATTCATCTATGCAATAGCAAGGTGAGACTATTCAGACTTGAATCTGTTAAAGTATTATACTGATTGAAAAACCTAATGATTTTTTTTAAAAGTCTAGTTTAGTAAAAAGACCTTTTTATAATTAAAGAACGATATTATACATTTACAAGTGCGGTATAAAGTAGAACTTAACACAATATTCTGATTAGCCATGTTTAAAATTATCAATTCATTCACAAACACAGTACTGATTCTAGTTCTCCATGCAAAGCAAAATTGTTTCTAGATATGTTGAATTGACATCATTTCAGCATCCCATGCCAGAGTAGTTAATTCTTACATCATTCTCACATATAATGTTTAAATAATAAACTTGTCAACTTTTATGTTTACTCCATTCTATACACCGATTTTTGTTTTTAGCTAGTAGTAGTAGAAGGAGGAGCAGCAGCAATATCTAGAGATGAGACATAGCAACATAGCAACCTGAGCTGAAAAAAATCAGCATTATTTGCAAGCTTCTTACTCTTGATGCTACACAGTGTCTGTTCACCAGTACCTTCTTCATTATTGTAACTCTTTTCTCTATTTTTTGCACCACTGTATGTTGTTGAGAAATTTGAAAAGGTTTACAGAAATATAATGAAGATGATACTCCAAGAATGGATGATGTCACTTCTCCAAAGTCTCTAAAATATGTCTGATCTCACTCATGTGCACTCTTGTTAGAAGCTTGTATTTATCAACCAACAATTACAGTTTCAACTTTCTGAATGCAAAGTAAATAGTTTGCGAATGTTCCTTTGCTTATTAGGTATATCTGCCTGGAATGTGCCGCCTCTGGAGCTGCGCTACAGAGACCATCATCAAAACATATTTTCTTTAGCAAAAACAGCAATGATTCTTTTGTGTCACTCTATGTTCTAGGTCATTGGAGGACATTTGTAAAATCATTTCATTTGTTTCTCTTTTGCAAGCACACCTGTTTGTTTTTGCTACTACTACTAATAATAATAATTGAGGTGTCTCGATAGTACAGTGGTTAGAGGAGAAAAACCTCACCCAGAAAGTTAAGCAACCTGAGCTGTGTTGACAAACATGGATGGGTGACAGCTTCAAATCCCATCTCTGTTCTATCGAGGGAGGGAAAAGCAGCCCCCTCCAAACTACATGCTCGCCCATCCCATTCAGAATGTCAATCATTCATGAAGGAGAAAACAAACTTTGATTCCATATCAGATCAGACTTCGCCCAGGTTAACAGGGTCTGCACTAGGCACTGATGTTTTGGGGTGTTCTATGGGCTACTGAAACGCAAGCAAAAACTCGAAGGAGATGGACCAGAGAGTAAAACATACAAATCATGGTCTCTTACTATCAAAGCCAACCAACAAAAGAGGATAAAAAAATGAATGTATGAACACTGGCTCAAACACCATCCAGATGATATAATCAGTGAACAGTGGCTCCTGGACCAGAAGAGAGCGATACTACAAAATAGGCTTCTTACAGCCCTAGAAATACAGGAGATAGAACAGCAACAAACGAACACCACAACCTGATATACTGAAATTGAAGACAACGAAAATTCCACATCATAAACAACAGTCAATTCCATTTGACAACCATGCTGGGGAAATTCTATGTGACTTCACTGAAGAACAACAATGCTTGTTTGAAGACATAAAATGTTTCATTGCCAAAAATAAGTCACATGTAGGCAGAACCCCAACAAGAAGGCTGCAAAACAACAAAGCTCTAAGGACAGCAATTGAGAATGCAAATGAAGTAGTAAAAGGTATCCTCAATGAAGATATCACAGAAACCAACCTAATATACGCCACCATAAAGGTAATTGAAAGATATATAAGGCCAGACACAGTACAAACACAGAAACCATCAGTACCACCATGGAAAAAAGAATAGAAAAGAAAATAGAGTGTACTAGAAGAGAAATAAGCCAAATGACAGCAGCAGCACAAAATAATGGAAAACTGAAGGCAAGATTGGTCACCAAATACCATCTCAACTGCAGAAGCATTAGGACTGCAATAGAAGATGCAAAGCAAAGACTTCAAGGACTCAATCACCATCTGAAGAGATACACTGCAAGCGGTCAGCAATTCCAACAGAACAAAATATTCCGAACTGACACTGGAAGACTATACCAAGAATTTAAAGGAAATTCCAGAACAGAACAACAATGCCAAACATTCAGGATACCAAGACCTTCTGGGAAAACATTTGGAGCAATCCAAATACGCATATCACCTCAGCCAGATGGATTCAGGAACTAAAAGATGAGCATAAAGAGACACCTGAACAATGCACCGTCACAATCAGTGAGAAAGAAATCAAGAAGGTACGAAAGATGGCAAACTGGAAAGCCCCAGGCCTAGACCAAGTATAAATATTCTGGCTGAAACATCTTACCTCCTTACATGGTAGATTTGCTGAACAACTGCAAGACATAATAAACAAACCAGGAATTCTACCAGCATGGATGGTAAAAGGAAAAAAGTCTGATTTTGAAAAATCCACAGAAGGACACAACGCCAAACAACTATCGTCCAATCACATGCCTATCAACCATCTGGAAGTTACTATCAGGAATTATAGCTGACAAAATCATGACTCACCTTAAAACAACCAAACTTCTAACCAATGAACAAAAGGATGCTAGACCAGGCAGCAGAGGAACAAAGAACCAATTGGCAATTGATAAGGCAATAGTTACTGACAGCAAGAAACTAAGAACAAATCTTGCAATGACAGATTGACTATCAAAAGGCCTATGACTCAGTTCCATATTCATGGATAATTGAAACATTAAAATTGTACAAATTAGTGCCATCAATACAGAAACTAATTCAGGAGTCAATGAAAGACTGGAAAACCACCCTCACATGCAACAACACAGATATTGCAGACATAACAAAAAAAATGTGGAATCTTCCAAGGTGATTCTCTATCACAAGTGCTGTTCTGCATTGCCTTAAATCCTCTCTGTCAAGTGATCCAGAAAACAGGATTAGGATACAAAATGAAAGCAGGACAGGTTGTACGGTAAAATTGAATGCAACATCATATCCCTGATCAAAACTGTCAAGATCTGCAGTGAGGACATTAACATGAAATTCGGCCTTGAGAAATGAGGAAGAATTGTCATCGAGAAAGGCAAGGTCAAAACAACAGAGGGTCTACAATTCAACATCAGAAAATCAACGATGTTTCAAAGGAAAATAAGTATCTTGGGATACTACAGAATCAGTAAACTATGCAGAGAGAAGTGAAGTCCAAAGTTAAGAGAGAGTATGAAAAACGTGTTAGACAAGTCCTGAAGTCCAAGCTAAATGGGGTGAACAAAATACAAGCCCTTAACACTTACACAATACCTATAGTAAGCTACACTTGAAGTATCATAGATTGGACAGTAAATATAATAATAAATAGTAAATAAATGAACTGGACAGAAAAACAGAAAACTACTCACAATACATAAAGCCTTACACCCCAAAGCAGATGTAGACAGGCTCTATGTATCTCAAAAAAATGGGATGCCGAGGTCCCAAGAAAATCAAACATGTCATTGAAGGAGAAGTCATTGGTCTTGTGGACTACATCTGGAATAATAACAAAGATGATCCACTGATAGAAGCAGTAAAGATGAGTGGACTATTCCAACCCCAGAAACAGACAAAGAAACATGGAAAAAAAACAACGAAGCAAGTACTAGCACATACTTGGAGCCAGAAACCTCTGCATGGCCAGTATGTACGACAAGCCAACGAAATGTCAACAAAGCAATCAACGTACAAATGATTGAAAGAGGCAGGATTGAAAGCAGAAACAGAAGCATCATAACAGCTGCACAAGATCAAGCACTCAACACCAAATTTCACAAAATGAAAATCTTGAGAATCTCAAATGATTCCAAATGTAGACTCTGCAAATCCATGGATGAGACAACAGAGCACATACTATCATAGCACATACAGGTTCTGGCTGGAACAGAATACACCAAATGACACATCGAAGTGGCAAAACACATACATATAAATCTTTGTGAGAATTATGGCATAAAAAATCCAGAAAGAGCATGCATGCACCAACCCGAAGCAGTCACTGAAACAGAAGAAGTCAAAATACTGTGGAACCAAGATAAGAACAGATCAGGTGATTCCTGCATGAAGACCAGACATTGTAGTTCTCAATAAGTCCAACAGAACGGTAACAATAATTGATGTCGCTGTTCCAAGTGATAGTGGAGAGCAGAAAGTTAAGTTACCTTGTCTGTGTTGACAACATTGATGAGTGACAGCTTCATATCTCATCTCTGAACTATCAAGTGAGGGGAAAGTGTTTCCAACAGAGCAGCACACACACCCATCCCGTTTATGATGGAGAAAACAAAATATGATTCTATACTGGATTACACTTTGCCCGGGTCATCAAGGTCAGCACTATACACTAGTTTCAGAGTGTTCTGCAAACAATGGGCTACTGGAATGTTAGTGAAAGCTTGGATATGAGCCAGATAGGAAAACGTAAACTTATGCTCTGTAACTGTGACATTTTGTGGGCAAGGTGTTAAATCTCTATCATCCTTGTTACATTCAAGCATTTATTTTAAGAATTATGAGAATTATCAGAATTATCCCACCTTATTCTGACAACAGACTAGATGACCTCCAATTTACCCTTCAGTCTCAATAAAATTTAAATGCTCTTAGTTAAAGCTGACAAATTTTATAGACAGGCAAACTGGTGTACAAAGCACGAACTGGGAAACGTTTAATCAATTATAACTAATTATGCATTCAGTCTTCCTTTCACGACTCTATTGCCCCCACCAAGCTCTTTTGATCTATCTTGCATAAATAGTCAACTAAGATAATTGATAAACAAATAAAAAGAATTTAATAAAAGTTTAACAAATAACAAAGTATTTAGAGATTCACAATGATACTAGGTCTCATATACTATGCTAATTATTCGATACCTGAGATTGCAAATGTTCCATATACAGTTTACCAGACTCTGGTACTTAGCTGGTCATCCTTATTGCGATGAAATGACGCACACTGAATCCCCAACTGTTGTAGTCGGTTACAGGAGACGCGATCTGTCAGTTTCTGTTCAACACTTCTCACATCATTATCCCTCGTCTGTCCAAAACTCGCTCACGACCAAGTCAACAGGTTGAGCAAAATGGGCACGAAGTTGCGTAGAACACTTGCCAAGTGGCAAGCAGTCAAAATGACAAGAAGCACTGACGTAATGCATAAACGTAAGATGCAAGTCATAGAAGTGTCCACATAGGCATAGGAAACATTGACATGAACGAAAACTCGTCAACAAAGATGTAGATCTGCTCTGGAAATAAATTAATTCCTATGAGCAATAGTTCTTATAGATTCGCAATCTTAACACGAGGTGTGAACAATAGCATAGTTATTCCTCGACCATTTTAGTATCTTTACATTTAATAATTTAATATATAATAAAGATACAGTTTCAGTCATGCTCATGCATATTACAATTAACGTATATGCGCGTTACAATTTCAATAATATTATACATGCAAATGAATTTAAAATTGTTACAATAGATTTACAAATGAACGTGCACAAATTTTCTGCCATCACAATTCAGTTATTTTAGTTTATAAATTATCATCTTACAATTCAACAAAATTTAGAGAATGCAATATTCGAACTTAGTCACACTGATATTCAACCACATGTTTAGAGAATTTGCAATAATTCAATTTAACAATAATAGGCATGTAAATTCAACACAATCATATCTTAAATAAAATACAATAGTACTTAAGGAAATCGATGTGTTACCTTGCTCAATAACGACTTTATACTGACTCAACAGCGGGCCTGGTGATTCACGGCAGTATCGCAGCTGACTAGACGCTTGCAATTGGTCCTTCGGTTCCCTCGTGAATAAAGCATTGGCTGCGGCATGCGGTATATAAAGAGTCATGTGAATCTAAAGCGCGAACCTATTAATCACGTGATGTTTATGGGTATGACCTACAATCAGCTATTGTCCAGAATATTACATGACAGGGTGAGTTCTCTCTCCCTTCAGAGTATGACGATTACATCACTCTTATGTAAGAACTGCGTCCACGAAACAAAAACAACGAATTTTAAGTGAATGCAGGTTAGGAGGTCAAGTATAATTTGACTCCTGTTACAATCCTGCTCTTCTGGTAACGTAAGACTAACCCCAAACACACCTTCTGGCTGGTAACACGTTTCAGACAGAAGGAAGATACAAGAGTGATAGTCTAGACTCGAGTAAAACACCAAGCCTTCCCTTCCCCAATACATACAGCCATGAATATTAAATGTAGGTAAAAGACTACAACATACATTTAATATTCATGGCTGTATGTATTGGGGAAGGGAAGGCTTGGTGTTTTATTCGAGTCTGATTGATCTAAGTATCAACAACAAAATAAAATAAAAATAAAAATAGAACAGCTTGTAACATATATCATAAATAGTACAAGGGATAATGAGAGTGTGTAGCATTCATAATCATGACTATGTGAGTGTAGTAAGAGCTATTGTGCTCTGAAGCCTATGAAAAACTTATGAGTATTGAAGCTATATATGAGCAAAGCTGAAGTATTTGTTCTTATAGTCCACTTATCTCAATGGCACCCAATGTTGTCATCTAGAGTCCTATATAGTGGGTCATTTACAGTGGGCAGCACATGTGGTCTGTCAACAGTGTTTCCTGGCCCATGGCCCATTCTGTTCTGGTGTTGCCTTCATGGCTCAGAACTTATCGAGGATCAATGTCAAAGATAAAATGTTTCATTGATATAATAGACAGCGGATGTGTTCCTGCTGCATCATCAACCAGCAGTTAAGGGTGATAGTTCATATGTAGTGTTATTTGTATTATTTAATGCCAGGAGAACCAACTTGTGTTACCTCTGCATTGGATCATGGCTGTATGTTCGATAATAGAGGTTCGAATACTGTCCTGCCATGCTCTGAATGGTCTATTTGAAATGACTTAAACTAATTAAACTAGTCTCTAGCCTAGAGGTAAGGATCAACCATCCTAGAGATAGAGTTTAAATATAGACTGTTTTTAGCATAAGGTGAGAGTGTGGCTACATAATGTCATTAGGTGATACTATCGAAGCCAATCCACAATAAGAGGATGGAGAAAAAGAATGCATGAACACTGGCTCAAACAACATATTATCAGTGAACAGCGGCTTCTGGACCAGAAGAGATAAATCATGCCAAATAGCTTTCTTACAGATCTAGAGCTACAAAATATAGAACAGCAACAAATATCACAATCCTATTCACTGAAATAGAAGACAATGCAACTCCCACAACCTCACAACAGGCAAACCCAGTTAATGACCATGCTGGTGAAATAACCAGTGATCTAATTGAAGAACAACAATGCTTGTTAGAAGACATGAAAGGTTTCATGTTCAACAGTAAGTCATATGCAGACATAATCTCAACAAGAACCTGCTAAAGAACAAAATTCTGACAGCAGCAATCTGTAATACAAATAAAGTGCTAAGACATATGTCCACAAAAGATATTACAGAAACCAATAGTCTAATATATGGCACTGCAAAAATAATTGAATAATAATTGACAATAGATTTCTCTTCAGCAGGCACATTTTTAGATCTTAGCCCATTGACTGGTCTCATTCTCATAAATCATAACCATTGGATAATCAAAACTACTGGATGGTGTGCATTTCATCGCCAATTTCTATCACATTCTCAACTCGGGTTATTTACTACCAACTCTGACACTTTCAAAAATATCATCACAAGGAGTGCCCAAGGTCGGGTTACTCTGACAATATAATAATTTATATAACAATTAAATTTAAAAGTAGAGGAAAATTTAGGGAGAGGAAATGTTTTCCACCGCACACCCAACGTGGCGAAAAATCATACATAGAAAACTATGTGAGAACAAAGGAGTAAAAGTACCTCAGAGAGCAAGGATACACGGACCAGATGCAATCATTGAAAAAGAAGAGGTAAAAATATTGTGGACTTAAGAGTTTAAAAAAGATTGAGTGATTCCTGAGCACAGACTGGACATTGTAGTTCTCAATAACAGATAGAAACATAAAAACAAACAAATGAGAAAAGAATTAAAATAGCAGGATGTCAGCAGCCTTGGAGAACAAGGTTTTTGCACTGGAGCTATCTTCTACATAAATACTTCTTAAGCAAGTGTGAATAAAGAAACGTTGTGTGGCAGAGTAAATTTGTCTATCCCCATTTCTAAACATAATTGTTATATAAATTGTTAAATGTCAAAGTGACCCGACTTTGGGCACTGCTTATACTGATATTTGTAAGTGTCAGAGTTGAAGTAAATGCTGATGCAGTCCAAACCATTTCCAACTCGATGCATAGTTTTTTCTGACTAATAGTCTCACACTTGGTCATAACAAATTCAACCAATGGGTATGGACCAAAAGTGACTTTGTTGAAGAAATTATATATTCTAATCACTTTGATTTTGTCACAACTCGAGTCCAGTCATAAAGGCTTATGGTAAGTTAGCTGACTGACAAAGAAAGAATGGACTTAGAAATATTTCATACATTTGCTATTAATCTATGATTTGAATTGGAGAATGCTTTATGTAATTGAAACATTATTTCTATGCTCACTAACTTGATTATTTTGTACATTATACTTGCAGATTTTGATTGATGCTTATTTCTTATGCTGCATGTATATTGGACTAATGAATATTTGTAATTTGAGAATGTGTGTAAGGAAGAAAGGAGTTTAGAGATGAAATATGCCTGACATTTAGTGCTGCCTTAATTTGACTTTTTCTTTGAGAATGCAAATGAAGTACTAAACCGTATTCCCAATGACGATATCACAGAAACCAACAGTCTAATACAATGGTCCCCAACCCCCGGTCCGTGGACCAAATGATACCGAGCCACCCAATTTTATTTACTGTGGTGTATTTCTCTCGGGTTTGTGTGACTTTCCATGGACGAGATTGAGTCTGAGCATTCATTCTCCTAGTTGGTGCACAATCATCTGTCTTTGCTTTTAAAGAATTCGAGCTCTACTTCCCAACCACACCAACACACTTCGCTTCGGACCACCGACGAACGCACTCCATCCATTGGACCGCCGGGAGGAGAGTCATGTCAAAGCGCCACACCAGACAAGCCAGCACCAAGCCTCAGCCCTTTTCAGGGCTGGCAAAAATGCCACTACTGCCCACTCCACCAAGTGACATTTTACGTGATTCTGAGTCAGTCACTGGCCCTTTCTGTTTCACAAGCGAGCGCATAGCCCAGCTGAGACAGATACGGCAAAAGAGGCTTGAAGAGGTGCAAACATTAAGAAGTACAAAGGAGAAGACTGGACAAAATACTGCTGTGAAATCAGCAAAACAACCGAAAATAGGGGCATACGAAAAGTTACCCCCTTCGCCTTCACACTAGAAACTAAAAACGTTGAACTAAAAAATGCGTTTACTAATTTGCTGTCGAACCTCTTCCACACAAAAACGGAAGATGAACTTACACTAGACAACAAGCCATCTTAACCGCAATTGGTCTCCACAAGATTTTAAACAAGCACCTGACAAGACAACCGGAAAAAAAAAACTACATCAACAGACTGTGAAACACAGACATCATCTGGAAAATAACACCGACAACAAAAACACACTCTTCACAAACGGAAAAGGAGAAAACAATGCGAAAACCGACAAAGGAAGACAGCACAACTCAAACAAACTTGAAGGAAAAAGTCATGTTTCCACCCAAACTCTACAAGCCACTACAACAGAACGGGGAATAAACACCAACATCATCTGGAAAATTCCACCTACGGCCAAAGTGAATTCAACTCAAACAGCAAAACAAGAAATCAGACAGGCATTCTCGCAAACTTCAAAACCCACAACAGATAATAAGGAAACTCAGACTACAAGCTCTATCAGTAAAGAAAAAGAAATTAAAACAACTACCACCGAAAATAAGAAGAAACGCCAAAAAATCTCTAGCACACAAATGGTACATATCAAGACGCAAGAAAGAAAAATACAAACAGAAAAAGAAGTGAAGACAACTGACGCACAGACCGAAACAGAAGTCGACAACGTTCCAACTACACCACAAGAAGCAACAACAACGACTAAACCAACTGCCACCAATCCACAGCCAGAGTCACCACCAGGGACTGCAACAAAGACAACCACAACAGACACACAAGGAAAAACTACAGAACGGAGCCCCAAATCAAAAAGAAGGCACCCACCACAACACATCAGACGACAACAACAGTATCATCTACTACAGCCACAACAACAATGGCAGTGCTGTGACAACAACAACGGTGGCAGCACAGGGAGCAACATCACATGCAGTGGGGATATTTGTGGATCTAATTCAACTAATGCTTGACCACTTATACTGGCCGCCAACACCCACCTACATATAGCCCAACGGATACCGGGGACATCAACAACAACAGTGCCAATGACAACAACAACAACAACACTGGTGAATATCCTGGGCGCACATACACACTAAGTACAGATGATGTGGTATTAGCCTGGGCTCTGTAAACCCCCTCACCCGCCAATACAACAACGGCCACCACAGCACTTAAATTCCTATTGCCATTTCCGACATCCTATCTATGTGAAGCGGGGTTTTCTGCAGTGACAGCAACCAAAACAAAACAACGGAATAAACTGGACATAAGCAACACACTTCGGGTGTCATTGTCTCCTATTACCCCCAGATGGAACCGTCTCGTTGCAAAGAAACAAGCTCAGGGTTCTTATTGATTTAGCGTTTTAGTGCGTTAAAATGTTAAATCACTTTATATTCATTTTTTGGTGTAACTGTATTTTATTTTGAAGGCATGTTTAAATACAATTCAATTAAATTTATTAAATCTAAACAATCTAAATATAAACAATCAACATCCCCCACCTCACCGGGCCGCGGTAAAATTATCAAACGTTGACCGGTCCGCGGCCATAAAAAGTTTGGGGACCACTGGTCTAATATACGCCACTACTGATACTCTTATCCACTTTAGACTTCAGTGACTACTGTACTCCACTGGATCATGTTGGTGTGTGTATCCAATTGTCACAATCGAGGGGGTGGGAGTAATCTTAAAATTTATTTTAAAAATATTTTCTATTATTTCCCCTGTTATGAGCGCGAAGTGCGTCATAAGCTATTTTGTGGAATGAGTGTAGTGTCGATACATGTACTGTCAGTGAGTTTGTGTGCATGTACATTTTGTTATGAATATGTATCATTGTGACTGTAAAGATTTGTTCATTTATTTACTTTGAGATAAATTGGTTACTTTAGGGGTTAGATAGGAATTGTTATTAATCATTTAAGTTCTCTAATGTAATTTTATTGTTGTTGGGACAGGGACAATTTTTAGTTATTTATTTCTTTTGTGTAGTCGAGCCTTGAAAACGAGCCTTTAGATAGAAGAGAATGTGCCAACACAATAGATGTTTTCTGACATTAGGACTTTGTAGGCATGATTTCGACATGCTCAAAACCTGGAACCTTTGATGGTTCGAGCAATTTTGTTAGCCATTTATAATCACTGAAAAGCCCTTTATTCAGCAGTGTGTGTACTTCTGGCCAGAGGGAAAGTTGTAGAGATCGATTATATTCTCTTGTGCACTATGGCCAGTATATATCCTTTTCATAAATTTTGAGAATGTTTATGAAGGACACAGCAAGTGTTCATTGTTGTCAGATTTTAACTATCTGGCAGTTGGAAGAACCCAACCATACAGTCTTCAAGTGATTCAGGTCAAGGTTTCCCCGAGTCCAGTCCAACAACAACACAACTCCAGATAGCAGCTATCGGCAGCGTCACCAACCCACCAGAGCTGCAGGGATAGGGTTGGGCTCAAACAGAGCAATCCACAACCCCACCAGTTTTCTTCGAGCACATGATCTTCACCCATGCCATCTTCATCTCTGTTCAGTGAGAAGCATTCTCGACGTTTTTCAATGTGAGAAAACACCCAGGTTTTCACCTGCATGTGTGTGTTATTTTCTTGAGATCCTTCATTGTTTCTTTTCTGGAATTCATATTAACATTTCATCATTATTATCTACGTAATCTGGACAATTTGTGTGTACATACATCTATGTGTTCATCATCGTCTTCAACAGAACAGAGTAGAAGTATTTAGGGAACATTTTCATAGGTAGGTGGTTAGGTTGTTGTTAGGTGTTGGCGCATGTTTTAATATTATTATAACATTTATCAAGACTTTCAGCTTTTGACATTTGAGTTTGGCGAATGTTCCATATATTTTCATTCATATTATTTTGGAGGTTTTCACCCACACATTTGTGCAAGTGTGCATTTAATTTTTCGTGGTTATCACCGCTGGTTGTATTGCATTGTTGTTATTATTAATGTTTTATTTTTTCATTTTTATTCTTTTTTATTCATATTTCATTGCTTTGGTTCCCCACCCCATGAATGTTATATGTGGATGTTTCTGGATGAATGACTAACAGCCGTGCAAAAGTGACCCCAAAATTCTTATTGTCAACTCTTCTTCAAGAGTCTGATTTCCTTTGGTTTGCAAAAGTGCATAGTGCGGTTGTTTGTCTATTCGTCCCTCATTTTCATATTCACACCCGCACGCTCACACTCACAGCCGACCTTCACACTTTACCCCACGTTCAGAATAAATCCCCCCCCTCCCCGATCATCGTGGTGTCTGTGCGCAAGAGTTACTTTTCGAGAGCCCATATGGTGGAAATTTGAGTCTTGAGTTTGGTCTTGAGAATTTATGAAAGTTTCTTGAAGTTCCCTCAAGGTGTGCTGAGTAGCATACATGAAAATTCGGGAACATTGCTCCTGATGTGCTTTGATAGTGCATATATAGTTCTGGACAATTCTCCTAGGTGTGCTTGTGAGCACATTGAAGATTCTGGAACAGGCATAATGTGTCTAGGAGTGCATGGGACCATTGTTTAAATAAGAAAGACAGTTTGCAAACAATGTGATTGTGAGCATGTGTTAATGACAGTGGCCATCATTGAAAAAGTTATGTACATTGGCTTTAATTATCTCTCTGAAACTCCACTTTGATTTTATGATGAATTATATCTATGAACTTGATTATATGTATATATGTTAATTCGATTATTGCTGTCTATGCTCGGATAAAATGAACAAATATCCAGCGTTAATTGACCATTGTTGTGAAATGATGTAATGCTCTTTGATTGTATTCATATGTAGTATATTTGATTGTTGATTTAATTTATTGTTAAATTTATTAACCTTCTTACAATATTGATAACCATATGTTGGAGAGATAGTGTTTGGATAGGGACTTGCTAAATATAGATTAAAGACGGATTCATCTTTTCCTTTGGTAAGATGTTTTCCACCTATGGAAATATTGTATGGCATTAAAAGTTTGTCTTAACGTTGTGGAAGAGAGAAAATATTTACAGTACCTGCATATCCGCCAAGTAAAAGAGATGAGTGGTGTCTTCTGGAGAATTATTAATAACATAAATTAAATTGGCATCACTTGTAGATTTATCTCATTATTTTCATAACACTCTCTAACAATTGTTTTGCCTTTTTCTGCCCTTTTTTCTCTTATGAAATTTTTTTATTAGCCTTTTGACTTATATTATTGATTGTATATTGTATTGATACGTGTATTACAATGGTTTCCATTATTGTTGTGTGGAGATTATACTACCTACACAGATTGTGCATTTTAATTAACTAGATTTAAAGTTTACTAGATTCTTGAGTGTTTGTGAATATATTTTTGTGACTCAGTCAGATAACTTGCCAGTATGCTGTCACATGACCATGGTAGAGTTATTCTTTAATTTGAAAATGGAAACTTAACTTGAAGAAAAGATGTGATGTGTGCAAGAAGGGAAAGTGATGGCTGAATCTATAGGTGTGGCAGAAGATAAGATCCCAGATTATGTCCTAAACTTTATAGACAGCTTGATGAAAGATAAACGTGAAAGATAATAACTAGAAATAAAAAAGGAATGTGAAGAGAAGAAATAGAAATTATTAATGTTATATGTTATTAATAAATTATGATTCTCATCACTTTTAATTAGTTATGGATGATCAATAACAATAACAATCATAACCAATAACTAGGGTGGCATTGTGTCACACTTTGACTCCTCTTGGCTCAGTTCTGGTTCAAAGTGCTACCCTTCCAGTCCTGTAATGTTATATTGGCCATCATTCTACATCATCCTAGAGACCTAGACCATGCTGTCATTCATCCAATCCTCAGTTACAAAGCCCACCTGGAAGATGTCATATTCAAGACTACATATGTTCTAGAATCACCATCTTCATCAGACAACATGCAGCAAGTTACTTACTTGGAATGAGCTGACTTGGGACTAACTTCCAGTAACCTTTGTTCACTCACTAGAATGAACTTTTATTACACTATAACATTTGTTTTATTTCAATAGATTTTATATCTAATGTGTCAACTGTAATCCTAGTCTTACTTTGTTTTGTGTTAATATCAGTACACAGCTAGAAGTCTCATTCCACTCTTATTGAATATTGAAAGTCAGTAATTCATTCATAAATTATTCTATTTATCCTGTCAACTTTCTAGATTTAGTTGAATGTGACCGAGGATATCCTATATCCTTCTGTTGATCTGTCTCGTATGTGGCCAGTCATATCTCTTTATGACTGTTCATGCCTTATAATAATAATAATAATTTCTAAGTAGAATTGCTTAATTAAAAGTATGCTTTAGTTGAAGTTCTTTTAAAGTGTCAGTCATGTTTAATCTGAGCCTTTTAAATTAAGAGATTTAAAAAAAAGATTTTTCTTGATCTAAAGAAAAGAAATAAGCATGTTATACTAAACTAGTAAACAATAATTCTTTTAGCAAAACTTTTAAAATTTAAGGACTTAGATATTATCTTTGTTAGAATGGGCTAACATTTTAATTCCATGAATGCATACCAAATGCTAATGAAATATTCTTCGGTACATACTCATATGAAACGTGGAATAATTGCTATCTCCCTATGTGTACCTTTTGTATATTGGTAGACACCATTTTCTCTAATGGATGACTGAATATTAAAGAATATATAATACATGTTGTCACGGAAAAACTGGGGGGGGGGGTATTAATGAAAATTTAATTTTTACCCTTGATTTTACACTTGCCCATCGCGCGATGCAACAGACGTTCGCAAGTGTCGTCTGCGAGCAAAATGACGTGGACTGTCAGCGAGTTTGTTTCCATTTACTTCTGATTCTTAAATTATATTGAAAAATGTTGTCAATAAATTAGATATGTCTAATTGCACTATATTTACCACAATTTATTTCCTTTAAAATAAAATTTAGGGAAAAATAAAAAGTTGTTATAATCGTAATCTTCTTACATGTAATAAGTGCTTAATTTTCTCTAGGCACAAAGACAACTGCTGTTAAAGAAGAAAGAAAAACTTGAAAAGGAAAGAGAGTGCCTGGTTCAGAAGAGAACATCTGTTATTTCTGGTCCTGAATAAAGCAATAACAACGTCCAAATTTTGAATTTGATCTCTACACAAAGCTACTTAACCATTAAGCATGCGCTCTGTTTCACACAGTAGCCAAAGGTATGCATATAGTGACTTACTATTAGTTATGATCTTTATCTGGTGGTGGTGGTGGTGGAATAAACATATAGGGAATTTGTCTTTTATTTCATTTACCCATATTGGTGATTTGGACCCTTCTTGACTACACAGAATCTATCTTTGGATTCCAGATGTCTTGCTGATTGCGACACACACTCATCTGACATCTCTGGGCAAAATATTGAGAAGATATATAAAAAGCTTATTTTGCTGCCTTTTTTATTTTTACACAGTATACATAGACTAAGATTGTTTCATGAGTTAGTTTACTTGTTCTTTTTTTTTTTTTAGTATCAAACTCTTTGTATATAGTAATTGTGAGATAAACTTGGTGTGACTAAATATTGCCATAATACTGAAATCTGTTGAATATTTAATGATATTGTGATAATTTACATCCAAAATATTTTTTATCTTACGTGATCATTTTTTATTTTACCTGGCAACAGAAATCCTGTCAACTTTAGTTTTGTATGTTAATAATAATGTAAGTTAGTCATATGTGCTTCATTAAATAATTTTAAACTGTCACTTTTATTTTTAAAATATTAACAATGATAGAATTATTGAAGTCTATGATTTTGTAATAATGATTTTATACAATGACTTAATCAAAATGTTTTGGTTGTTCTGTCACTTAATACTTTGATTTGATGGTAAATTGCTTACTAGTAATTTATAAATTTCTTATTTTAATTCTGAAATTAGCATCTAATAGTTTAATATTATGAGAGACTGCTGTCTTAAGTTGTTCATGAAAATGATAATTCTTATTTATATATTATTTATTCATTTAATACCATTGAATTCTTGATTTAGATTTAATTAGAATACATGCCTGAAAAGGTACCTTTTAAAAATACAAAAATACTAAAGCCAATAGCTTTCCAAATTCTTGCCAGATTATGCAAGTACTTTCATTTATTTTTTTCTGCACAATAATTGTGTAATTGTGAAATAATATTAATTATTAAAAATGTATACCATATACTTTACATGTAATTGCATTTGTTCATATATTTTCACCATATTGCCTTAAATTCTATTATGATTAGAGTATCATGTAAAAGAGAAACTAACTAATGGTTTAAACACTATTGTAATGAGCATACATGATTTACTCTTACTATAAATGTATTAGAAATGTTTGTACTGCTTATTTACTCCAATAAGAACAATAAGAAAGTGTAGAGTACAGGAGACAAATAAGCCACATATAGTTTATTAAACTATCAAACCCAATTATTTAATAGGATCACAAAGTGTGTCACTGTTACCTTTACTGAATTGTATCAATGATTTGCAAGAAACTGTTTTATTTTTAATTGAATTGTTCTGTGTACCTCAAGTCAGATGTGTTTCCCAGTTTCAAAGTATCACAAAATTTTGTGATTCAGAATCTCTATAAGTCCTCCTTAACAGAATTATTCTAAGTAGTACTTAAGTTTTCCCTAAACTTGAGTATTTAGACTTTGTAGATATGTTGGTAAGTTGCATTGACAGAATTTGTAGTGTCTGAACCATTACAACTTTTTAGCACATTAAAAGTTATTTGTGACCATAAGATTCCAAATGCTAACATAGAAATATGATTTTTATTCTAGAATGAAAATTACTGAGATTCAACAATATTAAAAAATGTCTCCATTATTATTAGTACTATATAAAAATACTATTGTAAATTTCTTATTAAGCCTCAAAGTATTGTTGTCATATATTTCCAGTGCATGTTTGTAAAATTTGCTCACATTTTTTAAAGTAATTTATTTTACCAGCTATTTGTGACACTCTTGCTAACTTCATGAAACTTTACTCACATCAGCTGTGATGACTTCAGGAAACTATAATAAATGGTATTGGTCAGATGTGCAATTTATTATTTTTTTAAATGGTAATCTTATTTATCATTTTTGTGTTATTGTATTAATGATATTCTTTATAATTTTTATGTTATTGTACTAATAATATTCTTAATTATGGTTCAAATAAAATTTAAGATTTGAGAAATAAATGCCTATTAAATGAAAAAACATTTTATTGCAGGCTAATATTTTTTATTTGCCTTATAAATTTTACATCTACATGTAGTATGATGACTGTAATTATTAAATTATTACTATCTTAAATAATTTTTAATTTTAGCAACTTTCGGTTTTCACTTTGTTTTTTCACTCAGATGTTATATTTTGAATCAAAGAATTGAGACAAATAAATGATGCATATGCTGCTAAGATTAGTTTACAAATTTTACTTGGCTTATATGGACTTATAAATGTTACTGAGACTACTGTTAAAATCATTCTTAGAGCTTTTTGCTTAGAGCTCAATTTCAGAAAAACCAAAATTATGTTAAAATTGTTTACTTTAGTAAATATAATTATTACAGTTTTATCTCATTATGTGATAAGGTATGTTATTTTGATCAACTATTGTACATATTTTAAAATTTATTAACTGCTAATAAAATACATATCATGCAACTGCAGATATTTGAATTTGAATATGTAAAATGTTGACTGTGCAAAAGAAATGACAAGCATATGAGAATGAAGATTTTAATTATATTTATTTTTTAAGATATAATTATTACAGTTTTATCTCATTATGTGATAAAGTATGTTAAAGGAAAAGTATGATTGTTTTTTTTACCCATAGATTTCTGGACCAGCTTGGTAAATGATCGTTTTGATCAACTATTGTACATATTTTAAAATTTATTAACTGCTAATAAAATACATATCATGCAACTGCAGATATTTGAATTTGAATATGTAAAATGTTGACTGTGCAAAAGAAATGACAAGCATATGAGAATGAAGATTTTAATTATATTTATTTTTTAAATAGGAAAAAGTAATAAGTAGGAATAAGTAGGAAAAAGGTGATTGTTAGGTGTGGAGATTTAATACGAAATGTATAGCAATAATCACATTTCTGCCGTATTTTTTTTTTCAAACCGAATTCACAGGAATCAACTTACAGCAACATGTTACTAATAAGTCCGACGACAACATTGGAATCACAAACCAACATGATCTGGTGTAGTTCAGTGTTCACTGTAATCTGAAGTAGATGTAGAACATCATAGAAAAAAGTTGCACTCCTTATGCAAAAGTCAAATTAAGGCAGCACAAAGTTTTAGGCATATTTCATCTCTAAAACTCCTTTCTTTCTTACAAACATTCTCAACTATCAAATCCTGCTACAATGTAGCTAGCCCGTTACACGCACAGCATAAGAAATATTGCATAAATCAAAATTTCCAATTACAACATAATGTAGTTAGTGAGAGTCAGGATATTTTATAAAATTTTAAAATCTACATTAAGAAATAAGTAGAAAACAAAATCTAAATTTAGATGTAAAAGACAGTGGGCGTTTACAGACCTCTGACGTTTCCATTACATCACCATTAAGACAGGACGGATGTTTTCCTGGGTCAAGAGAAGTAAGCTAGTTATGTTGTGAGCACCGGTCAGCTGGAAGTCCAGCCAGTCCATTAAAAAGGAAACACGCATAGTAAGAACGTAGAGGGGTACTACAGATTACTTTAATCCTTGAACAGAAGGTACCTGTTGCTTTTATATTATTCTATAATTAATAATTTTATTTAGAGTGTAATCTTGATAAATTGCCGTGTATAATTAATTCATGTTTATTGCAGGTTAGTAAGATTGTGTTCAGAGAAAAATGATTAGCTTTTATTTAAAGAGCACTATGCAGTCTCTGAGTATTTTAATTATAAATTGCAGGATTTTTCACCTCACGTTTGGAGACTGGCCATTTGAAGCAATGCTTATATTGTTGGCAACAGTTTGTTTGCTGAAATGTATCAGCCGTTGGTTCATGAGAGGCCATATTATATCGTTTGGAAAAGATCTACATAGACTACCAGTGACAGTTAAATCCACCTTTGTGACTAAAGTAAAAGTAGTACATTGGCCAGGAGTGTGAGAACGGTCTATAACCATGTAGGAAATATTGGGAACTTATTGTGCTAGATGTATTTCTTTTTGTAATTGATTGATTATGTTTAATTTCTTTATTTGTATAATAAATATTTTATTAATTTTCATTTGTCTTGTGTCAATTCTTACCATCTCCATTTCGTGTAAAATTCATTTAATCACACTTATCGCATATATCATCATTCCGTTTGTCCGTCTGCCTATCTGTCCATTTGTTTATTTGTTTGTCACGTATAATGTCACCGCGCACGGGATATGTTGCAAGAGAAATATTACGTAATGGTAGTATTTATCGCTGGAAGCAGTCGCGGTCATGCGTGTGGCATGCCGCTGAAGAACGGCAGGATTGGCCGTTAGTCAAGTACGTAAAGAGAAGAGATGATAGACGTGAGGGAAGAGGAGAAACGATAAGAGAAGAGACGCGCTGAAATGAGGAGAGACGTTGGTGAGGAGAGAAGAGAAGAGAAACGAAACGAAGTAATGAAAAAGTGAGAGTTGAGAAATTAGGCCTAACGAAGAGCGCAGCGAAAGCGTGAAATTGTAGCGGCCGTTGGAGCGAACCATGACGTCAACGGTGTTTTTGTGTATCATCAAACCCCCTCAGCACAAGGAGAAAGTGACGATAACTATGTGAGCAGAGTACAAGGAGAAAATGACAATAACTATGAGTAAAAGAAAACTCTAACTAGTGTAGAAATCTCAGAGCAAACGTAAACGTAAACCTAAACTTAAAACTAAAGCTTAAAATGACAATAACTATGAGTAAAAGAAAACTCTAACTAGTGTAGAAATCTCAGAGCAAACGTAAACCTAAACTTAAAACTAAAGCTTAGAATCTTAACTAAGCCTTAAACTAAAAATTAAAAATAAACCTTAAGTTTAAATCATTGTTTATAAGTAAAGGATGGCTTTAAGATTAATATAAGAAAATAATGATGGAATTGATTGAAGAGGACTTGCAAGTCAAATGACATTGACCAATAAATTTGAATTTATACTCTGACATTGAGGCTTTCTCCTGTCTATGGTTTTGAAAGAGTGGTTGTTGTCGTTGTTAAACGTTGTCGTCTGTGCCGTATACACTTCACCCTTACCCGTATGCAAGCACACATGCAAACATGTCGGCAATACGTAACCTACATGCAGAATAAAATTCAAGCAAAACAACCATCTTGGTATTCTGTGTGCGGATTTGTAATAATCTTTATGCAAGTCCTACGTGGCGTCGACAAGCCACTACCCTCCCCTCGTTAGTGAGAAGATGGGCTGGCGAAACTGTTCTGTGAGGACTATCCTCAGGGGGCTGAAATTAGCCAACGGTTCAATTGATCTCAAATTGTTGTGTATTTCGTGATATCCATCGTACGAGGTACCAACAGTGAGCATATAAAAAAATTGTTCACTTATGTAAAATAT